>CAKNXH010000142.1:0-35644 GCA_932178445.1 Andricus quercusramuli | reverse complement strand
TTATAACAAAAAAAATAAGTTTTATTTATTCATGGATTCGAATACATTTCTCGGTGATATGCATGACAATAATAAAACATGGCCAATAATTAATTATGCATTAGTAATTATAATTGAAATATAATAATATATAATAAAAAAAATTTACGTAAATTTATAGATGTGAAAAAGATGCTGTGAGTAACTAAATCCTAAGTCATCGAACTTTGCTAGAGAATGTACATTGATCGACTTTAGATTAAAGATCCTATTACAAAAGAGGCCGATTTCGTTCAATCTGCTCAAACCTATCCGATAAATTTTCCACTCTTCTAATTTGTAATTCTATTTAATTAAATATGTAGTGAAATCGAAAAGACCTTCAGATTCTTAAAATCAAAAGATTAATGTATTTCGATTTTGTATAGCGCTTAGTTAATTTGTTTGAATTGAAGTTTCGGATATACAAAAAATTGTTTGAGCATTATTAATTAATTAAAACAGACATTGGGAGAAAGTAATCCAGAGAAGGTCACAACAAATTTCTAAATGTTTTCTACAATTTATTGTATATTATTAAGAAAAGTAATTTACGCTATGGGAAGACTTCAGTATTTTTGTTCAAAAATTTTCGATAAAATAGTTGAATCTTCAACCAATAAAATTAATTTTTGAATAATTAGTTCAATTTACAACCAAATTGTTCCATTTTCAAATGAAAAATAATAAATATTCAACAAAAGATGTAATAGGTAAATTTTCAAGTTGAATTTCAAAACAAAAAAGATGACTTTTCAAAAAATGAACTTTTAACAAAAAATAGCTGGATTTTATAATTGGGTTCTAATTGGAAAACTGGTGAAAAATATTATTATTTTTTGTTAGTATAACATTCCAGCAAGGACACTATATTTTCTGTCGGAGTTTCATTGAAATATTATGATTAAGTAATGTGTAAGAGCAAAATGCTAATATGAATTGAAGAATGTAGATATGGATTTGAATTTACTTATTAAGAAACTATTTACCTTTGCTATTCTTCAATATTTCTGAAAAACTTTTGTACATATTTTGAATTGTTTAATCATCAATCCCAAGGAAAAAAATGCATACTGTTTTATTAACATCTCAGTGAATCTTTACTTAGAATGTGCTTAACTGTCAATCTATTTGAAATATATGATGAAAATCAAATCAAGGAAGCTTCAATTTCAATCTCATATAAAAAACTGATCCTTTGGTTGGTTTTTTCCTTTAGCCAATAAAAGATGAATACTTTTTCTTCAGAAATTATTGTTTTATTATTAATCACATTGGATAAAAATTAAATTTTATTCTTCTGAATATATTCACTGATTTTAAAGAGACAACTTTCTAGTTCCTGGTTCGATTAATATTAAAACAAGAATTTCGGAAAAACGAGTATCCATCTTTTATTGGATTTAAAGACAAAAATAACAATAAGATAAGTTTTTTATTATAGATTGAAATATAAAAGTTTCCTTGATTTTATTTTTATCGTATATTTGAAACAGATTGACAGTCAATCAAATTCGAAGCATTGATTCAATAAGATTTTAATGGAAGAGTATGACTTTTTTATTCCTTGGGATTGATGTGCAAACAATTGCAAATAGTTTTTTGATAAGTAACTTTGAATTCATATCTACATTTTCAATTAATATTAGCATAAGATACAAATATTCCTCTTTTTTCAATAATCATATGCCTTGTCTTAACTAACTTTCTTGAGTATATGTTTTAAAAAATCTAATTCATTAAAAAAGTACTTTTCTTAAAGCCTTCTTGTGCTATTTTGTTGCACAATTGTAATTTTATTAAGTTTGTGTTTAAAAAAATGAGCTCCCAAATATGGAAAATATCTTACGTAAAAAATGTTTCTGACCACGAACCCCCCTCCTACCTGCCGGAAAGACTTTATATAATTTATGCACGGTCCCTAACTGAGCAGTAAAAATATAAGCAACAAGTTCATAAAATTTCTATTAAAATTGAAAATAATTACTTTAGAGTATTTGAATAACTCGATTTGAGGTTTCCAATGGAAAGAGACGCCTTCGTTTCGAGCAGCGTGTTTACATTATAAGGTCGTAAAAAACATAAAAGAACCGCGAAACTGCTTAACGAGTTCGGTAGTACTTTTTTTTCTATGTCTGACCACAAACTACTGCAACTCATACGAATACCCTGGCGCTTTTTTGGATGTGTGAGTGGGTTGTATACATATATACCAGATATAGCTTCAATCTTCATCCCGCAATAATCTCAGAGTGTATTTAGGTGTATACATGGAAATACACGAATATAACGAAATACTCGAAATGTAAATTCACAAAAATCTTTGCATGAAGGTGGGTATGGGCACTGGGTACGTAACCCCTGTCTCGAGCAAATTTTAATTTCCGAGTCGGAGCTCGTATTGTCATTAGACCTGGGGGAAAGCCCGGCACGAGTTATGGGGCCTATGTTATTAGATTTCTTGCAAATTATGTACGCACGCGTCCCATTAACGAGTCCTATCTGTCTGAATTAAAATTGTGGGGCTGCATTTTTGCCAGATTCACTTTACGTGTTTCATACCAATTTTAGGAGGTTGATCCTATGTAATCCTTTGCAATCCCATGCAATTATTTACAATACAAATCATTATGGAAAATAATTAGCAAGCTTGCATATTTTTGTGTGATGGCTTTGATCTCTGACAGTATAATGAGGCTAGAACCGAGTGAGTCACACTTACCCCGAAAGGGATTTATTTAATGCTATAGTAATTATAATAAATCATAAGAAACCAGTATAGAAATAAATAATGTTAAAATATTGGAAGAGTTGACGCAAAAAATAGGTGAAGTACAAACGAATGAATTATTTATTTATGGTAGGATTTCAACATTGAAAGAAGTTCAAGGAATTCCAGAGCATTTCTATGGACTTTACTCTTCAAATCCGAATTAGTAGAAATTTTACTAATTCGATTAGTAGCATTGTATCTGACTGTTGAATTAGTAATTTTATCACTTTCTACTAAATGATATGGTAAGATTTATGTTACTAAATGAATAATAAAGGTATTCTACTAATCTTCTTAGTTAGTTAGTTAGTTAGCAACTTACTTATTCAATGAGTAGCAATGAATTTCTAAGGAAACATAATTCAATAATTTTAAAAATACATTCTGCTATTTTTCGAATTTTAATTAAGAAAGGTTAATGTTTTGTTGATACACCATATATTTTTTCAATGTGAGTGGGTTATAAATGCAATTAATTCCAGGATGAATCGTTTATCTTAGCTTATTTCTTTCAGAAATTTGTTCGAATCCACACAAAAATAAATCCATTTTTTTTGCTTTGAAAATAAATGATATTTAGGGCTGCCGCAAGCCCCACGTTTTTGTAAATCTTATTCAGAATCCTCAATATTATCTCAATCGAGTTGAAACTCAACATTTCTCTTCACAATTAGCCATAGAATACGAATAAAATATCACTTTCCAAAAACCAACACCATAACTCTGTTTTATAGGATTCCAAAAAAACCCCATAAGTGAAAAAATGGGGTTTGCGAGTTTTTCGCAGTAATTATTACTTTTTTTGCGGTGTTTTCAGTGAAAATTATTTCTGGCACATAAAAAACCATTTAATTTTGATGATTAGATGTTCACATAAATCGTTTAAGCAATTTATTATTGTTTTTAGCAATTTTCCCATAGAATAGAGTTAGAAAGACGCGGTTTTTTCACAAAGCTTCCATTTGTTGTCCAATTTTCAATTAGAGGGAAGTGATAGTTCATCAATCTCAACAAGAGTGATTGTTTCAACAATTTATTATTGATTTTAATAATATTATCTCAGAAAAATGCTACAAAATTTCAGTTTAAGAAATCGCTTCTAGTCAAATTTTCAATTTAGAAAAGTTAATTAATCAATTAGTGTCAAGAAAATTAATTGTTCAAGCAATTTATCATAATCGTTGATAATATTATATTTGAATAATGCTAGAAAGATGCGTTTTTTCAAATTTCTGGCTTTTTGTCCAATTTTCATTTGGCGTGAAGCAATAATGAATTCAAGTTAACAAAATAATTCTTTGAACAATTTATTATCATTGTTATTAATATTCTCTTTGCTTAATTGGTAGAATGTTGCGGTTTTTTTCTGAAATTTTCAACTGTTTGTCTATTTTTCATTAGGCGTGACTTAATAATTAATTAGATTCAGCAAAAATAATTGTTCAAACAAATATTATTGTTTATGACTATCTTCTCTATATCAATGTCTGATATTGCGGTTTTTCGGAAATTTCTACCTTTCTGTCCTTTTTCAACTTAGTGAGATAATAATTAATTGAAGTTGACAAAAAAGTTGGTTAAACAATTTAATATTGATTTCTGTGTCTTGTGTAAAATACCTTTTTTTCTTTAAATTAATTTTTTTAAACATTAGGAAAAGAGCAAAAAAATTGTATCCCTTTAGCTTAACGTAATACAAAATTTTAAATGTAACCATTCAATTTTAGGTTGAAAAATTATCATTTTTAGTTGAAAATTCAACTATTCCAGTCAATGGTTCACCATTTTTTTTTTAAATTCATCACTTTGGCTGAAAATTTGTTTTTTTTCTTAAAAATTAATTTTTTAAACTGAAAATCAACTATTTGGTTGAAACATTATCTTTTTGGTGGAAAATGTAAGTATTCCAGTTAAGTGTTCAGAATTTTAGTTGAAATTTCATCTTTTCGATTGAAGATAAAAACTTGTTGGTTAAAAGTTACACTTTTACACATTTATTTCAGTAAAAGATTCATCATTTTAGTTCAAACAGTTTTTTTTCTGGAAAATTAATTAACTATCAAATGATAATTTGTTTGAATTATTATTCAAATTCATACACTTTAGAGACACATTCAAGAAATGATTGATTATGTTTTTAGTATTATTTGATTATTCAATTATTTAATGGTGCCAATATATTTGAGAATATTTTGTTATATAATTTGTGGAAGATTTCTAAATTCAAAATAATAATTAAGTCCCCTGAAGTTGAAAAAAAAATTTATAATAAACTAACGAAACTTTGGACTTATTCCGAGTCGATGAAAAAAAAAAGATAAATATTTGAACGGCTCCGTACTATAAGAAATTATACAACAACAAAAAACTTGAGATATCTGGATAGAACTTGAAATTGTAGCTTCGTAAATTAATTTAATTCGATTGATTTTCAAGGGATTCCTAGCGATTTGACAAATTTAAGGAGATTTTAAAGTATTTGAAGAAATTTTACAAGATTTGAAGGTAATTAATTTGAAGAAGTGTTTCCGGGTTTCAATCGTGTGCGAAAGGTCGGCAAGATTCGTAGTTTTGCACATGTCTAAAACTCGAAAAACCACATTTTAATTTATTATAATGGATCATCGTGAAAGCATTGAATCTATTATTGAAGATTCGAAGGATTTGATTAAATATCCAAGGATTTCCAGGTATTTCAAAGATTTCAATCATTTCAAAGGATATGAAAGAATTAAAAGAATTTTAAAGATTTCAAGTTATTTTAAGAGATTGCATACAATTTGAGGAGAAATCAAAATTTTCAAGGGATGTCAACTTTGGCAGGGGTTTAGAGATTTTACGGAATTGTAATGAATTTCATAAGATTCCAGGAGAGAAGATTAAGAATTATACGACCTCTCATTATGGAAAAGATTTCGGAGGATTTAAAAAATTTCAATGAATTTCAACAGATTATAAAAGATTTCAAAGATCCTATAAAGATCCGATGAATAACTCAAATATTGCAAAATTCCTTGAAATCATTGGAACATTTTAAACTTTCTGAAATCTTACACTCATCCTTGAAAAATCCTTGGAAATTTTTAAATGACTTCAAATTTTCTATCATTCTAATACATTTTTTGAAATCTTGTGGAATCCTTCTGAATATTTTAAAATACACTTATACAATGAAATCCCGTGAAATCCGATGCAACTTTTAGAAATCTCTTGAAATTCCTTGAAATCTTTTAAATTCTCTGAAATCCCTTGGAATGTTTTAAAATATAAAATCCTCTCAAAACCAATTAAAAAAAAAAAAAAAATTGGAAAAATTAGTCGAAGTAAGATCCGTGCGCATACAAAGAAGGGTTTCGAGACTATTAACACGTTTATTAAGTCGTTCCCCTCTCATACATTTTCTTCCCTACTCCTTCTACATGCCAATACTCCCTATACATTTTTCTTCTTCCCCTATCCACCCTACTTCCTCCCTCCACACTTCAACCTTTGCTTTCCCCCTCTCTTCACCAACTTCTTCCTCATCTACTTCCCCCCTCTTCTCACTTCTAAAATCAACACTGTCCTTCCCCTACTACGGCACTCAGAATTTGCCATCACTTCCCCTACCCGTCATTTCCGCTCATCTCACTTGCCCTAGTTTCCTTCCGATCACTTTCCATACTTCTCCTCTCCTAATCCCCCCACATCTACTACTTCCCCTCGACTCACTTCCACTTTCCACATTTCCCATACTTAGTGACCCCTCATTCCCACTCTCCAACTCACCCACCCCTCACTTCCACTACTTCTCCTTTACTCACTTTCATCACTTTCCTCACTTTCCCTACTTCACGACCACTCTTTCCATCACTTCCCGATACTTCTCCACCCCTCATTTTTCCTCACTTCTCATAATTTCCTTAACATCATTTCCCTTACTTACCCAGCTCTTATTCCATAATTTCTTCTTTCTTCCTACCTTGAAAAATGTACGACGGATGGACACACGACCGAAACTATAAGGGCTTCTGCCCGGGGCTAGAAAACTCTAAAGAGTTCCTTATTTGATAAAAATGTGAAGGAAGTAGGAAAAAATTATCATCTTCCTTACAAATATTATGCATCAAATTATATTTACAATGAAGTTAATATAAAAGGGGATAATTTATATGTTTAAAAATTCATGACATACATTTTGAATTTTGAATTTTTTGGTTTCAAAAATTTATTTACTAAAAAGTACAACTAAGGCCAGTGTTCAGATTTGAAAATTATTTTTTTAATCACGCTAAAAAATACGAAACTCTACTTTAAAGTATAAATCACTATTTCGAAAAGACCCAAATTAGTAAAATTTTATAATAACATTTCCGGGTCTTTAAATACCCCAAAGAATTCTCCGCCGATTTTGACGTACGACCAACCCTCAATAACTGTAATCTAGTCTCCTCAATACCGTCATGAGAAACTAAGGCGTTCCCGCTTTTTATAGCCGTCGAAATTTCGCATTTGTCCGCTCTATCCCAAAATCGAAAATTCTAAAATCAGAAGTCGATCTTGTCCGTCGCCCAAGGCCCTTTTTCTGGCAAGAAAGACGACGGTTGGTAGGTGGTACCTAGTAATTTAATTCCGTATTCCGGGAAAGACGAGATGGGCGACGGTAATTGGCCAAATTGGCAATCCTGCCAATCAATCGCCAAATATCAAGGACTCCGCGTGTCTCGCGGTTCCGGTCTCGCATTTTTGTCATTTTTTTTCCTCTTCTTTTTTATATTACCACAGTGTTAGCAACATCACTAACGGGAGCAGACGGGCCCCTCCACTTCGCGAATCCTCTCGTCCTCGAATATAAATCTAAGAACGAAATTTCCGGGAAATAAAAAAGAGCCAGTTTAAACTCTAAACGCTTGTTCTAGTTTTCTCTTTCTCCTTCTCTCTCTCTCTTTTTTCTCGTTCACTCACCTCCAAAAAAAAGCTTACGCAACCGATCTGTCCCGATGCTCTTGAACGGGCCTTTGTTCGCGTCCACGCGAGAGACTTAATCGACTTTAATTTATTTAATCTCTCCCGACGGCGCCTCGACCTCGAAAAAGCAAAGCCAAAATTACGCTTAAATCACTCGCACTATTTCAGCGAAACAAGCGACTGAGAAATCAGTATCGACATGTGAACTGCGTAAGCTAATTGACAATCTGTATTAAATTAGCTTTAACTTTCGATACGTTAATAATTGTTCGTAGAAAATTATTATTGCTCAAAACAACCATTGTTTTAGACAGCAGGGTGGCTAATAACCGGGAAAATCAGGAATTAGCCTGGAATTTTGAGTACTGGGGAAAATCCGGTAAAAAGCCGGGAATTTTTTTTGAAAATTGGGATTTTTCTGATTTTGTATTGTTTTGTCCAGGGTATTAGTTAATTTTCTATGTAGTATCAAGTAGTATCAATTACAATTCCATGATTGTCCATTATTAGTGGTTTTCTCGGTTCAAATCCGGGCAGAGGCCAATTTTTTTTTACTTTTCCAAAAATAGTAGATCAGTAATAGCCACTTTTTAATATTCAACACCAAAAAATTAAATGAAAACATGATGTTCCCAAATAGAACATAGATTGAAGTATGGTTTCATGTAGTAAATCCAAAATCTGTATTTTAAATCCTGAATCACAAAAATGCGAATATCTCCTGAACTGCTATAGACAAGACAGGCCCTTTGCTAACGGAACGTCACAATTTAAATTCTGAAATAACTTCAGTTGCTTCCTTGAGCAAAATTTTCACTGCGGCTTATTTAATCACATACTTCAAGCTCTCCCTATTCCCCCCTTGTACCCTTTTTTAAAGAATTCTTCTTTTTCCCCCTGTTGTTAAGAAACTTGCCTTTTTTCTGATTTTTTTTCGCATGAATAACTGAATTGATAGAATCCGATAAGAAAGTCTAACTGTTTTTGGTTGAAAAATGATTTTTTTTATCGAAAAACATACTTTTATATTTTTGGTTCAGAATTCATCTATCTTGCTTGACAATTCAACAGTCTATTTGATCAAAAATTTAATTAGTTTGTTGAAAATTTTACTACTTTGTTTATCATTCGTTATTTTGGAAAGAAAAATTATCCTTCTGGAATGAAAATTCATCTTTTCGTAGAAAAGTCGTCTTTTGGTAAAAAAGTCATCGTTTTGGATTGAAAGTTAATTCGTCTTATTTGAAAAGTCTATTATTTATTTTTGGTTGAAAATGTGTCTCGTTTGGTTAAAACTTCTACTATTTGGTTGAAAATTTAATTATTTTATTGACAATTCGACTGTTTTGTTGAATATTTTTTTTTTCGAATAGAAAATTCATCCTTTTAGACTGAAAATTCAACTAGTTCGTTAAAAAAGCATTTTTTTCGAAATTCATCTTTCTTGGTCAACAATTCAACAATCTTCTAAAAGATTGACCTTTTCGGCTTGAAAAATTCAACTGTATGGTTAAAAATGCAACTGTTTTTGGTTAAAGCTTAATCTTTTTTGGTTGAAAATTATACTATTTGGTTAAAAATATAATTACTTGGTTGAAAATTTGACTACTTTGTTGAGCATTCTTTATTTTGAATAGAAAATTTATCCTTTTGGATTGAAAATTCATTTTTTGATAGAAAAGTCATCTTTGGTAAAAAAGCCATCGTTTTGTATTGGAAGTTAATTCTTCTTATTTGAAAAGTCTACTATTTTATTTTTGGTTCAATATTCATCCCGTTTCGTTGCAACTTTTACTATTTGGTTGAAATTTTAATTATTTTGTTGACAATTCAACTGTTTTGTTGAACATTTCTCTTTTTGAATAGAAAATTTGTCCTTTTGTATTGGAAATTCAACTAGTTTGTTGAAAACTCAATTTTTTTTCGTTGGAAATTCATCTTTCTTGATTGAAAATTCAAAAGTCTTTCAAAAGATTCATCTTTTTTGTCTGGAAATTTCAACTATATGGTTGAAAATGCAACTGTTTTTTGTTAAAGCTCAATCTTTTTTTGCTTCAAAATCCTACTATTCGGTTAAAAATGTAATTTTTTTGTTAGAAATATAAATAAATGTAAAATGTACAATACAGTTGCATTTTTACCTCGAGAAGAGATGTTTTTTTCAACAAAATAAGTTAATTTTCATAAAAAAAAGGTTTATTTTTCAACCAAATAGTTAAGTTCAAACCAAAAATATGATTTTTCAACAAAAAAGTTAATTTTCAAACGAATAGTTTAATATTCCGGCAAATTGTTAGGTAAAAAATATACATTTATAACCAAAAATGGAATAGTTACCGTGTCAGTTTGAAAAATTAATTTTCAGCTAAAAAATTAATTTCCAACAAAATAGTTACATTTTCAACAAAACAGTTGATTTGCAACTAAGATTCTGAATCTTCAGAAAAATGATTTCTCAACAAAAGAGTTCTACCCAAAACATGATATTTAGCCCGAAAGATTAATACCTATTTTTCAAATGTAATAGTTATAAAAAATCAACTAAGGAGGTGATCTTGAAAAATATAAACTTTTAACAAACTAATTCAACTTTTAGGTAAATAGTTTAATTTCCAACTAAGAAATATGAATTTTGAACCAAATAGTTAATTTTTTAACCAAACAGACGAATTTTCTAGCAAGAAGATTAATGTTGTACTAGAAAACACGAATTTTCACACCAAAAATATGATTTCTTATCGAAAGAGTTAATTCTCGACCAACAAATTGAATGTTCATGAAAAATAGTCTAATTTTCAACAAAAAAGGTATTTTTCAATAAAAGAGATGTATTTTAAAATAAAATGATGAATCTTAAAAAAAAATTGTCAACAAAAGAGCTTAACCCAAAAGATGATTTTTTGATCCGGAATAATAATTTTCTAAGAAGAGAATTGTCAAATTTTCAACCAAAAAGATGAATCCTGAAAATTATGAATTTTTAACAAACTAGTTCAACTTCCAATCAAGTAATTGAATTCCCAACTGAGAAAAATGTATTTTGAACCAAACAGTTGAATTTTCAACCAAAACGAGGAATTTTCCAGCAAGGAGATTAATGTTCTACCAAAATATACAAACTTTAATCCTGAAAATATGATTATTTAACAAAAAAGGTAATTTTCACCCAATACTTTAATTTTCTACAAAATTGTTGAATCCTCAACCAAACAAGATAAAAGAACCAAAAGGTGAATTTTTAATCAAAAAGAATGAATTTTCAACCAAATAGATTAACTTTTGACCAAAAAAGACGAATTTCTTACAAAATACATGAATTTTCCACTATGAAATATGAATCTTCCATGAAAAATTTCAAGTTGCGAATAAAAATATTAATTTTCAATCAAAAATGCAACTAAAATGACGAATCTTCAAAAAATGCATTTTTAAATAAAAAATGCAACCCGAAACATGACATTTGAACCCGAAAGATCAATTTGTTATGAATTCAGACAGCTAGTTGAATATCCAACTAAGATACATGAATTTTGAACCAAATAGTTTTTTTAACCAAACAGACGAATCTTCCAGCAAGAAGATTAATTTTGTACCATTCAATAAAAAAGTCATTATTCAATAAAAGAGATGAATTTTAAACTAAATTGATGAATCTTAGACAAAAATTTTCAACAAAATAGTTCAACCCAAAAGATGATTTTTAATCCGAAAGATTGATTTTCTAAAAATTGAATTATTAAACTTTTAACCAAGGAGATGAATCTTCAGAAAATATGAATTTTCAACGAAGTAGTTCAACTTTCAACCAAGTAGTTGAATTTTCTACTAAAAAAGATGAATATTGAACCAAAAAGATTAATTTTTGAATAGCAAAGACGAATTTTCAACAAAATACATGCATTCTTAACTAGAGAAGATGAATCTTCCATTGAAAATATCATTTTTCAAATAAAAACATCAATTTTTAATGCAAAATATAAATTTTCAGCCAAAAATTTAACTAAAATGACGAATCCTAAAAAAATGAATTTCCAACAAAAAAATTCTACGCAAAAAATGATTTTTTAACCCGCAAGAATAATTTTCTAAAAATGGGATAGTTACATTTTCAACCAAGGAGAAGAATTTACAACAACAAAAATATGAATTTTCAACAAAGTCATTGCATTTTCAACAAAATAAGAAAATTTGCAAACAAATCATAGGATTTTTAAACTCGTTTTTAAACAAACGAGACGAATTCCGAAATAAAAATATAATAGTAGACTCTCCAACCAAAAGAAGATGATTTTTCTTGTTGTTTTCTAGTAATTTATTTAGTATTTAAGCAAAAAACGAGAAAAAAGGGAGAAAGGGTATGTTTCTTAAAAACAGAGAAAAAAAAGAAAAATTCTTTAAAAATTATAATCAGGAAACCGTATTTTTAGGGTACCCCCCCCCCCTCAAATTGGTAACTTAGTTTATGGACGGTCTGACGGTATATTCACAGATATTTTAGCAGCGAAGGTGCCCCATGGATAGACCTCTGTTTCACCGGGGTTCCAAATAAAGTACAATAGGTTTTACCACAGTGCTATGAAACTTAAATGGACCAGCCTAACAAGACAATATCAGTAGATAAGAGAAAAAATTACCTGATCGGAGAGTTTATCAAAAACAGAAACTATATGAAGGCACCGGAAGAAAGTAAAGAAGTTAAAAGTCGCGTCGAGTCACGAGTCACGTCTAAGCACGGAGTGGCGTGCAGTCAGCACCCTCGAGGAAGAACTACCCTCGCGGAACTCGCATTATTATCGAATACTGTGCTTTACATACCTTCGCATATACATATCTATAAGTCATGCGAACTTAACTATAGTCGTGTTAACGGATGCAAACAGACAGGTAGAAATGCGCCTTGCACGAATGCTGCTGAGCTTGCAAAAGCTCACAATCCATGCTGCTTAGTGCATATTACATATATGCAATATGCATCCAAGTATTACAAATTCTTCACTCGAAGGAACCTTGCGATCTCCTATTTCCTATTTTCTATTTGTAATTATTCAAACTGCTCGTTAACTGACAAGGTTGTTTTCATTCAGAAACAAATTATATTATTTTGACCTTTCTTAAAGTCATTAAAACTCATGTAGGGGGCAATGTAACCTCGAAAACTCACTTGAAAAAATCAATTCCAAATGCTAGCGCAACGAATGATTATCGTGGGCAATTTTGTTCCTCTTGGAAGCTCAAATCCATATTTGAGGCGGAAAGTCCGTGTAGACGAGGACGTAGATAACGTTGAGCATTCATAAATACTGTAACGCAGTTTCTCTTAGGATTCATGTTCTGGGGGTCCTAGATAATAAAAAAATGTAGGGTGCCAGCTTCTGATAGTGTGCGTTTTCCCGGGGGATGGGGGTAGGGGGTGAGCGCACGAAACGGCGGTATCTCTTAAGAATTAATCAGTTAATTTGCAACTTTTTATTAAAATTGAATGTATTTTTCTTTATTTATGTTCAATTAAACATAGTTTGACCAATCTCAGTGAAAAACTCAGTAGAAAACTCATATCATCCCTCCACAACAACCCTGAAGTATTAATTATTCCCAGAGTGGCACGTATACAATGCGCATGTTGTGAAGATTTGGACTCACGATTAGAATTTCAAAATAATAAGTAAGGGTGTGGCACAATAGGCTTTATAGCTTGAGCGCCAGGAGAGCTCTTGATCCGCATTAAAGCTAAACTAAAATAAAGTTAAACAAATACTTTTTTGTTTTTTGAAAACATAGAAAATGGAATCTGCCTGATTTGAAATAGTTTTTGGTCCCATATATACAATGTACAAATTTGAAATATCTTTAATTAGTACACAAATATACATAAACACACGTATTTACATATATGAATTCCAATAAAAACCGTATAAATTATGTCAGTAATCACAGGTAAACTCAGGTAGGGTGATTCATTTCGCACGAAGTTTCGAAATCTAAATATGCTAACCCGAAAGTCAGTGACATTTGAAGAGAAAAATGTTTTGAAAAAATTGGAATCTGTTAATATTTAGGACTCTCATGTAGGGAAAGCTGAATAAAATCTTCAAAATTAGATGAATTTCCCTCAAATATAATCGAAATCTAACGCCTATGTACAGGTAGAAGCAGTATTCCACACACTGAAGGAAGTGAGCAAGCACAAAATTGATAATTTAAAAGAAAAAATTAGTTTACATATTTGGGCACCATATTTTCCGACATTCACTTGTGGTCTGCTAATTTTATTATCTCAATGTTGAAATTTGTTTATTTTTCCTCAAGTTAAGCTATACAAATTCCTTATAAAATAAATCCATGATTGAAGTCATTTCGTCATTTTTTGAGAAGCTCTTACATAAATAGTGCAAATTTTAAAGTTTTCTTAAATTTTAAATAAAATCTAAAAATAATGCGCCCCTGGCCATGTACTCATAATCATCTTTAAAGTTAATTTATATATAATCGTATTAATTTACTAGCATAATTGTCTAATTTTTTTGTTTGCATGGTGCAATTGTTTAAAGCTGGAACAAAGAAGGACCCCAAATTCGTTTAAAAATTCCAGAAGACATTTCATCTGTATAGGAGAATTAGAATACTATAAACAAAGTTAATCTAACATACTTTTTTATATGATTTTAAATCAAGTGTTATTTCTCACAACCTATCGCCTACAATTATAATTTTTTTTGAAATTATATAAAAAAATGGTCACGCTATTATGGAATTATTTTGTGAATGTATAGATGATTTTGTGATTTTGAAAAACTAAGAGTGGTTTTAAATATCTTTTCCGGTGATACGTTTCCCACTGAAAAAAATTGTTTTATGTCAAGTTAATTTAACACTCTTTTCAGTTCGAAAAAAGTGTATAAAGACGGCCATTCTTGACATTGTGTGTTGGCCCTATTACCATTAACATTTGAGGGTCTTTTACCCTCTAAACATTAATTATCGTTGTATTTTTTTTCATAATAGTTAATTTTACGCATTTCTTAACTAATTCCTCTAGGCTAATTGCTGACAAAAAAATAATAATTTCTTGTCATTCCGTTCATTTGAACGTATCGGATCTTCAGGTATACATTGCGTAGTCAAACTGTGTACATATTCCACTGTTTCACTGTATTTCACCACCTTCATTCAGCACGTCAAGGATCCTATAACATCCGCTAAGAATTACCAATATTTATACATTTAACACTCTAAGAAATATCTGTTTCTTTCCCATTTTCCAATGCTGCGTTTTTGAAATTCTAATCGTGAGTTGAAATCTTTACAAAACGCGCATTTAACACGTGCCGCTCTGGGAATAATTAATACTAGACTATCATGTGCGCGCGCTAACTTTTGTATTCATTTCATCAAATCGATCCGCGATAATCCAACCTGAAATTTGGTATATCTTATTTTATTGTGAATGTGTACCAACTATGGTAACCTTCCTGACATTTCCACCTATCATGTCATAACCATGACGTCATGCTAGAATACTCAATTGTAATAGAGGTATAAAACATGAATAAACTTTGATTGTACAGGTCATAGCCAATATTGAATGACATAATATACTCAGTCCAAAACAGCACGAAAATTTTGAAAAATTGAAACCTTGAAATAAATCATTAATTCATCGTTGCTTGATATTGTAGAAACGACAATCAGCTAATAATTAATTAGTCAGTTTTCAACATGGGAAGCAATAAAGAATTATTCCTATTGAAACAATTAAATTATGTTTATTTTATATTTTTCAAGAAATTGTCATTGTTATTAACCTTTCAAACTAATTTCAGAAAAAATGAAAAAGTGTGTCCATATCATTTTTAAAATTAAATCCAGATAATCATATCACATCATCAGAAACATTTTAAAACTTATGTAACTGGAATAGGGGCATTTTAAATATAAATAAACTTTTATTGCACCAATTGTATCCGATATTCAATTAGAAACCTTGAAATAAATAATAAATTTATGGGACTCAATCTAAAAAAATTTAAATTCAATATTTGCAACATATAATTTGTAAAGAAATTAATCAGTCAATAATGAATCAGTCAGTTCACGAAATAAAAAGCCTTAAACAATTACTTTCGATCAAAAAGTCAAATAATGCTCACTTCATATTTTTTTGAACTTCAAATTCCATTTTCGAAAATTTTAATTATAAATAACCTTTTATAATAATATTCTAAAAAATAAAACACATGTACATTGTACATATATTTTTGAAAATTGAATTCAGATACTCATTCGACATCATAAATATTATACTATGTATGCAATATTCAGTCACATCACCATAAAGTAAATAATTAATTCATGTTGCTTGATAGAGAAAAATTAAAATTAAATATTTATGTTATTTAATTTTGTAAGAAAATTAATCAGTCAATATTTAATTAATCATTTCATAACACAAAAATCATTGAAGAATTATTTCAATTAAATCACTCAAATAATTTTTACTTCATATTTTTTTGAAAATTTGAATAAATAAATAAATAAAACCTTTTAAGCCTTCACAGATAAAATTAAAATATCTGTACACATAATTCCGAAATAAAAATTCAGACCCTCATTTCACAACATCGCGAAAATTAAAAAAAAATAATACATAATTGGAATAGAGGTATTTTAATCATTAGCAAACTTATTATACAAATTATATTCAATATTCAATTGCATAACCTTGAAGTAAATAATCTATTTATGTTACCTTATTAAAATAGATTAAAATTTAATCATCATGTAATTTAAAATTGTGGAAAAAGAATCAGCCAATAATTAATTTATCTATGCATAATATAAAAAACATTAAACTATAATTTTCATCCAAACATTTGAATTATTTTTATGCGACATTAAGAAAAAATCAATATAATTTCTGAAAATTTACAGAAAATGTAATATTTAACAGAATTAGTTAATATTTAACCAATTATTTCAGAACATAGGAAGCATTTAATAATTATTTTAAATGAAATATTAGAATAACTTGTATTTAATATTTATCTTGAAATTTCAATTATTAAAAACCTATTAAATTAATGCCATGAAAAACTGAAATATATGCACATATAATTTTGAAAATTGAATTTTGATACTCCCTGCACAACAGCACAAACATTTGCAAAAATACATATCATTTTCAAAATTTAATTCATATATAGTCATTTTACAACGTAACATACAGTTTAAAAAAAATTAACCAATCAGTCCAGAAAATAAGAAGCATGGAACTATAACTTTCATTAAAAAATGCAATTAATTTTTAATTTATATTTTTTCAAGCTTTATAATATATCACTGCGGTAACGCCACGAAGTGAGACTATTTTGTCATTCGTCTAATCTAATCGAGTAGACTATAGTACATACGATAATATCGGCCGAAATATAACGCGCATATCATGATAAAGAGGAATATCTTGGACTGAATTAGAAATGTGTAAAAATTACTGTAATACATTTTATTTCACGCAGTGTATTGAGAAAGTCAGTCATAAGAACCAAAGATATAATATCTTTAATAACAACTTACATTGAAAGTAATAGACAAAATAAAAAAAATTGAAATAATTATCGGCGATCGATAGAATGAGAAATCTACTTTTTCACTTCTGTTGGTTTTAATTTTAATGAATAGAACTTCGGGGTTGTTGTAAAGGGATGCCATGAGTTTTTTACGCAGTTTTCAACCACGATCGTTTGAAGTATGTTTGATTAAACATAAATAAAGAAAAATACATTTAATTTCAGTAGAAAGTTGCAGAAAATAATAAACAGAACTGGCGCGTTATTTAAAAGAGAACAATTATTCCAACAGACGAAAGAGTGATAATTTCTATAAAGTTTTAATAAATTATTGAAAACCATGACAAATGTATCTTATTGAGAAATATACTTTTATGAAAACACCAAAAGAAGAAGAAATACATTGAAAATAAAATAATGGCTAAAAAAATTTCGAAATAAGCTCCTGTGGTTGGGATAATTCTTCTATTTTGATTATTATGCCAGTTTTTTTATTTTTCTTCTGCTGCTTTGTAGATGCAATATTTAATGAATTTAAACCTATTGATCGCAAGTGTTAACGATCCGCATAGGCTTTCCGCCTCAAATATGGATTTGAGCTTCCAAGAGGAAAGATAATTGCCCCCGATAATCATTCGTTGTGCTGGCATTTGGAATTGATTTTCTCAGGTGAGTTTTCTACGTTACATTACCTGCTACATGAGCTCTAAGTATAACAATGAACAGGTATAAAAGAAAGTAGAAAAAAATTATAGTTTCGGTAAGAATGATTGTGATTGATATAAGAGCTTTCTGAAGTGGTACTAATTTTAGAGTACTTTGTTTTGTTAATAAACTCTTTTATTTTATTGCTTGTTTTTAATTTTCAAGTAATTAATAATAATGATCTACATGTGTGTTTAGGAAAACATAAATGTAAAAGTAAATAATGTTGAATAGGGTGGCCCTTATCTTTCACTTTTCGAATTTCTTTGCTTATATCTGCGGTTGAACCTATTGTGAGGTAGGCTTGAACTCATTATATGAATTTAATCACAACCAGTTATAACCCGCGGCTGTATCTGACTTTATAAGAAGATTCGCGTTTGTCTGGATACACTTATAAATTTTGAAGCCAAAGAAAACCCCATGTCTCTAAATTTTACGTAATATTTCGGCTTATTAAGATTTTTTAAACGTTCCTTTATCATTATCTATAATAATAAAAGGATAATGTTTCTTTCAAATAATAAAATAGCCTTGATGTGTCAGGCAGCTAGGCGCTCGGACATCAAGTTAGAGGTATGGGGTTCGATCCCTGTGCCTGTTCCCTCTGAAAATCTTCCTATGTATTTATACCAAAGTTCTGGTGGTTTGGAGCCCACTAAATCTTAAGCCTGAGAGAAAACTTAGGTTACTAATTTTTTATAATAATTATAATGATAAGAATCTCACATTCTTGCTTTCTCTGAGTTCCTGAAATGTCTTGAATTCCCTGGAATCCTTAAAAATTGTAAATTTGCTAAGTTTTCTGAATTCCATGAACATTGTGGGTTCCTGGAATTCTTTGAACTCTCTGAATTCATGGAATATTCGAAATTCCTGAAATTCCTTGAATTTTCTAAATCTCCTGAATTTTCCAAGGAATTTTCATCAACTTTTCTGAACTCCTTAAATCTACTTAAATCCTCTGAATTTGCTGGAATTATTGAATATTCTGAATGCCTTGAATATTCTTAATTCTTGAAATTCTCTAAACATGAAGTCTTTCAAATCTTCCGAATTCTTTACACTATTTTGAAGTCCTTGGAATTCAGGAACTTGCACGAATTCAAGAAAATCAGATAATTTCAACATTTTTTAATATATATATCTGGGATTCTGAAGAATTTGGAAGATTTCAAGGAATCTGAAACAATTGAAAAGGATTCCAAAGAGATTAGAAGCATTTCAAGCAATTCAAAGGAGTAAAAATACGCTTTTTACCTTATGTAAAAAAATAAGACAATTCTGCACGAAAAATAAAATAATGCACCATTTATTTGTTGAAGTGATTAAACTGTACAATATAAAATTGTAATGATAGTAATCTTATTTTATATTTGTACATTAATAATAGAATTAATAATAGAATTAATAGTATAATTAATAATATAATTAAAAATAATATAGTGAATAAAGCTACTAATTTATGATACATTCAATTATTTAATCAAAAGATTCTTATACTTATATTTTTATATTATATGGTTAAGAAACCACTTATTATTGGATGGGCACTAAGTGGGTAAAAAAAAAAGGTTTTAGAAATCGCAAGCAATACCAAGCCAAAAAAAAGTGCATTGGGATCCGCATAAAGTCTTTTAAATGTGGAATCGATCCAATGAAATTGAGATATCACGCGTGAGCAAAACAGGTTTGAAAAAATTATTTTCTCCAAGTTTGCAATTTTTTGAAATTTTAATTTAATCTTATATTTTTTCGGGTGTCTAGAGTCTTCTCAATTTTGTTTTTGTTGCCTTTTTGGGATCCGAATGAACTTACAACAAATTCGAGATATATGGGGGATCAAAAAAAAGCACTAAATATTTGATTGAATTTTACTCCAGTTTTGATCCCCCAAATATAATAAATTTTTTGTGAGATACGGCTTTATAGCATGGACAAGGCGTTATTAATTTGATTTGTAACTAATTTTTTTAGATACATGAATATGAAATCCAAGAAAGATAAATTCTTTTTTCACTAGGTTTGAAAGCTATCGGATTTTCGTACGAAATGAGCCAGGTGTCATTTTGTTAATTTTTTGAAAAAAATGTTGGAAAAGCAGTGTAAATTTCATTTTTTCAATAAAATATAAATGAAATATAATATTTGTGTGCCTGTGATTTTCAACTTTCTTTAATCTGTTTCTTTCTTTTCTTGGGCGGCTGCTTAAATTTCACAATTCCATCATGCATCACCAGACATTCTTCCTACAACCGCAGTACCACGCACTTTAGCCGCACTCTTAAAAATGAGATCCCTGATTATAGTCGATGCACCCTTTATATCTGTATTTTTTATTAGCGCCTTCCACCTGAAAAAAATTACGAAGGACAAACACTCGACCAAAACTATTAGACATTCTTTTCGGGGCTACGTAACCCTCAAAAGGGTTAACAACATTTGGATAATTCTCCTGAAATGATAATTTTATAGCGCAAAAAGTTTTTAACAAATTCATTTTTATTTATAAACTTCTTATTCGTATTTAGTTCACACTGATGGAATAGGATAGTCTTAAGGTCGAACTGATTTTTCATTTTCATATATTTCTCTGGATCCCAGCCACTCAGAAATCCAGGAGAATTCAGAGGAATGAGTACCAGAGGCATGATAATTGTTACCATTTTTTGCACCAAATACAAAAATGATGCACTGACAAGCAGTCACCTCGATGAGAGAGATCTAAATGTCAATCTGAAGATGCATGAACAGCTAGCACCATCTTTTACGCATATTAAAGTGAAAACTGAGAGTTTTCACTCAGTTTTCATTGAACGTTGCTTTTCTCCTCTAGAGAAAATAATCGCGTCATCATGCCAAATATCTGGTACAAATTCTCATAAGGTTCGATAAAACTCACTGATGAGGGCCAACTTTGTTTGCCGAAACGTTTGAAACAACTTAATTCGTTTCAATTCACCTGACCCTAAAGCCAACAACTTACATAAACAATTTCTACACAATTCAATTTTTTCGGGTCAATACAATCCCCCAGCGATTATTTCAGAATATTATTAACTAACATAATCTGCAAAAAATCCCAGACATTTTGGTAAATAATTAGGGAAAAATTAATTACAAGCAAAATGATAATTTCGTGAGAAGCACCCATTCATATTACAAAAAAAGAGAAAAAGAGGAAACATTTCTAGATTAGAATGATAAAATGATTAATTCTTAGTGAAGTAAGAAACCAGAAGTTTGGTACAAAAGAAGATAAAGAGTGCGATTAGTTGGCTAAAACTTTTTTTAACCATCCTAATAACTTGTCATTATAAGAATGTTTCTTGCCCATGAAGGAAATAATGATTATCGAGTTTAATTCATCAAGCATGAAAAGATGCGCGATCGAAATTAATAAACACCGATGACAGGGTGAGAAAATATCGGTATCCGTACCAAGGAGGAAGATGGTTCGTCCCGTTGAAAAGGTAGCATATATGTATGAGATATAAGTATACAAGCCTAAATCAGTGGAAGGCCAATCGACCCGCTGGCAACCTCGCCATTCGTGCGATAATTGTCCG
The DNA here is from genome assembly GCA_932178445.1 of Andricus quercusramuli. Taxonomy (NCBI): domain Eukaryota; kingdom Metazoa; phylum Arthropoda; class Insecta; order Hymenoptera; family Cynipidae; genus Andricus; species Andricus quercusramuli. The sequence goes on along the minus strand of CAKNXH010000142.1, from coordinate 14,069 downwards.
CAAACTGGGTGCTAGTTACTTTTTGCTCGTCCATCACTCACTCGCTAACTCTCTCGCTCATTCGGACCGGCTGCTCATTCTCCTGACAATTTAAGCGCAAAGGGCAGAGCCTGGCACGAAGAGCTCCTCGACCAAGCGTGCCTTCAGAAACATGCGGATGAACGAGGTTCTCCGTAACCAGAGGGTGTTCTGATATTTCGTGATAAAACAAATAAAAAGCCCCGATTAGTGAAATCGCACCGGAAAGAGACACGATAACTCTAAAAATAGTACTTTGAGACTTGTCTATCAAATACCTTCCCTTGTTTCTTCATCGTAGAAGGAAGAAACAAGACTCTATTATACACATTTATGACCTGCCTGCCTGACAGCCAAGCCGGCCCTCCACAGCGCAACGTGCGGCTGAGTACTCTCCACTCTGCGCAGTTGACCCTGCTGCAGCTTCGTTAAAAAGTCTGAACCAAGAAAATCCCTTCGCGTACAAATTCCACATACTATGTACTATCAAAAAATAAAATGGATTTTTTGGTCTATGAATCCTAGACATGCAGACGTCCAGAGGAATCCAGAGAAATGATAAAATTAAAAATCTTTATGAAAAAAGGCATTTTGTCAATTATTTGAGAAGATATTGCAAAATAGTACAAATTTCAATCCTAAAAGTACAATATTTTGACATAGTTCATGGAAGGTAATTACAGGGATCACAGTCCACAGAGGGCTGGATCGGGAATTTACTGTTCATAATCCACTATACAGCCGACAATTCTTAACTGATCCGGATGTTTTTTTTTGGATATGCTTAGCATTCTCAAGAACATGACGAAGCCCGATTTTCCAATTTCATTCTGTGAAATTAATTATTTAAACAAATATAACGTCAAAATTAAACATTTTACCAGTCGTATATTGTTTTCTAAAAAAAAAAAAAACGAAATGAAATCGTAATGTATCAGAATGAGAGTACATATACTTCAGAAAAATAAATATTCAGTTCAAGATTTAATCCAATTGTTATGAACAAATCATATTAATGCCTAAATCTTCCACAGGAGTAATGATCAGAATAAAAAATCACCAGAAATTTTTCATTCCTATTTTCAAAAACATTTTTAATTATGATATGTACAAAGAGCAAAATTTAAACGTTTTTTTAGAGTTGATCAAGAACCAAAATTTTGAGAATGGCAATGAGTAGCGAACTTTAAAGAAAAACAGCAAGGCTTAATGTATCTGTTTATTGAAATTTTTCCAAAGATAATTTAGAAATATAAACTTAAGAAAGTGAAATTGTGTAAAAAAAATTATTTTGCACTAAAAAGCATAAAAAGAATTATGATTCCTCATGAAGTCTTCTTATGCAATTATCTTGCACAAATTGAACTTTTCGGGTGTATGTTCTTTTAAGGAACTGATTTTCGGAATTATAATTTAGGCCTTTTTGTGCGTAATTTTTTTATACACAATTTGACTTTTTTGAAGGTTATGTTCCGAACTTTACTTTCAAAACAATGTGAACGTTGAATATCGTTATCGTTGATGACAATATTTCAAGTGGAAATAATGAATTTGACATTTCTTCAACAAAACAAATTATTTTTCCTACTAAATCATGTTGCAGTTAGTAGCTCAGTGATATAATGTTCCACCAAGATAGTTTGCCACCAAGTCGAAATTTTTATTTTTAATAACAATATTGTGAGCAAATATTGAACCAAGCCTTTTCCCTAACAAGATTTCAATCCTCTTCGTGAGAAATTGATGAATTTTAAAGGCAGGATATTTGAAACGACAATTATCGAATTATTTGCAGTTTTTGAAATCTATATAATGTCACGTGATAATGAGTTCTCATTCACACTAAAAGTATAGTAGTGAATTAGCGATGAACTTGCATTTCTAAATAATTTCTCCCTAGAATCGCGTGTTCTTGCGACGTCTCAACGACTCGTTCAACAGTGACGCAAGTTTATGATCTCGTACACGCAAAAGTCACCACGAAGACTTTATTGTCGTCTGTGACTGTGACACTTGTCATTGGAAACAACGCTTTCATATGCTGGGCAGATTTTGAGGAGAACTCTACTGCTTTTGAGCTAGCTTCAAAGTCATACTTTTTTAACTCGTCCAATTTGTTTTAAATGGAAAACAAAAAAATTGTGTCGCTCTTACGAAATTTCCAAATTACAATATAAATTTGATATCAATACAAATTCTTTGTATTATATATAGTATATATTATATAAAATAATGGGAAAAAAACAAAGACAATCACGGTTCCGTTTAAATCACTTCAACCGAAAGGTGCAAAAATTGAGGACGTTTCTCTTGATTTTGTATCTGGGATGTCCTAAAACTATTTTCTGATACAACAAAATTTTCGTTGCAGCCAATTTTAAAAAGTCCACTTTTAATTTCAAAGAATCAGAATACATAGTTTTTCTCAAAAAACAAGCGACATATGAAAAAAGCTTGCTTTTTTATTTTAAGACTACCTAACTTTCTCATTTCACTTCCACTTCTCTTCCACTGAAGAACAATTGAAAAAAACTGTAGATAAACAATTGAAATAATTGAATGTGCCAGTGAAAGTGAAATTGAAGTAACGTCAACAGGTTATGTAATCGACTCCCATAGAAAATAAAGCAGATAAATATTATTATTCGAATTGTCTACAGACATTTCTTTATTTTGAAATGTTATTAGCTCAAAATAAAAAGTTTCTAGTGTTAAAAACTATGTGGTTATGAGGACGTTAATACCTTTTCCAACTAAAATAATTATATCGAGAACGCAAGAAATAAGAAGAGAAGAAATTTATAGTCAAATAATAAAATCAAGTTTTTAGAGAAAACGAAGTAAGACTAAAAATTACAAAGAGAATCTTTTTGCAGAAAGTTTTCCAACGAACAATTTGAACATCAAAAATGGATTTTTTCAAAAACGGCCAGGGCGAAGAATTTGTTTTTCATCTAAAAATAGTTTTAAGACATCCAAGATACAAAATCAAGAACAGCATTATTGGTGTTTGCACCTTTGGGTTGAAGTAATTTTATCGGAACCTTGCAATATTTCTGATAATTGATGGAATCTTATATCTTAACTCCTGATAATTTTTGTCTTCAAAAATAGCAATTTTAGGCAAAAACCACTAACATAGCCTATTATTATTATAAAATTGTAAATCTTCTTTGAAATTCGGTATTGATTCCAGATCAAGAACGTGAGCATAACCTGAAATTGATTAACAATACATAATGTAACAAAAATTGTTGCAAATTATAAATCTTCATTGAAATTCAATGATTTTCGTTTAAAAAAAACTGTTTTCCATTCAAAAACGTTGATATAACTTCAAGTTGTTCCAAAATTATGGATTTTTTTTGAAATCCATATCGATAATACCAATTTCTGACAAAGAACCACAGAAATAATCCAAAATTGTTCAAAGATTCTAAAATTCGTCTCCATTCATCGCCTGGAACTCGACGTTTCCATTTACCGTTTGTATGCATTCCGTCAATCAAAGTTTCAGTCGATTCCAAAGCTATTTCATTGTTTGCATTATTCATTGTTTAGATTGTACACCCAACTACCACCTTCATGCGCGAAAATTTTGTACCAGGGCGTGAAACAAGGATGCGTTATGTCCTCGTGGCTATTTATCATATTCATGAATAAGTGTCTAAGAACGGCCCTCTTCGACGAAGAAGGAGTAGATCTCGAAACAGTGAAGGTACGTGGGTTAGCTTTCGCAGATGACAAGATTGTTATGGCAGAATCAATGAAGGACTTGCAAGGAATGTTGAATAAACTTAATACAAGCATGAAGAGCATGGACCTCAAAATTAACGTTAATAAAACAAAAATAATGATGTTTGAAAGAAAAACTGAAAAAACAATATGCAACATTGTCCTATGTGATGAGAGATTAGAACAAGTTGACAAGTACGTATATCTGGATAGCCTATTCACTAGCGACGGAAAAATAGATCAGGCGCTAGATAGGCGCATGAATAAGGGTAAGCAGGTTATCGGTAGAGCAGGATCCATGCTCAGAAATTGAAACGTAAAGCGATCAGCATGAAACCTCTGCGCACAATATTTGGGAAGACACTGATAAACAAAGCCCGTCTTTGAATGTACCAAATACGCAAAATGAACATCAAAAAATTATTTTTTTCCTTATCATTTTTTAAAAGTATAAAAAATGACAAATGTACATTAGAAGCAGAGATATTTTTCTTATCATCTAGACAGTCTTTAAAATAATTCAAAAAATCAACCATCTAAAATAGAGTTTCATGAGACTGACTGCCTAGCGCTGGATCAGCTTTTCCAAACTAGCTCTTGACCAAACAAAAACGTTTCACTTCTACTCAGTGCCATAATAGACCATCTTGACATCGTCACATTAGCGGTCATTACGGTCTATCCTAGTCTCAAATAGTTTCCCGATCATTTCCTACACGAGGTTATTTATTATTTGTACAAATTACTCAACATATATTGTACAGCAAAAATTGAATGTGAGAAAATACGGAGGCGATCATGTAACCTTTCTCCTTAAAACCATTGAGATCCTCGGATATCTTATAAAATCTCTTGGAATCTCTTGAAAGACGCTATAACTAGATAACCTTATATGTCCAAAACAATCATTTCCTTGATACCCGATATTATTTCAAATCTCTTAAAATCCCTCGAAATTTTTTGAAACTCTTAAAAATTCCTCATAAATTATAAGATTACCCTAAAATATTTAAAAAATAATGAAGTTCGTTAAAAAAACACATTCACAGAAAAATTGAACAAAAGAAAAAATGGAATTTGTCTTTACGGAGATCCCTATATTATTGACACAACCTCAACATTTTAGAGCGGGTGTGAAGACTCCTACTATTTGTTTTATAACCTGGAAAGAACCTTGTCTGAGGTGCAATCCTCAAATTCAACAGCGGGGATAGTCCCTTTCCCTTCGCGAGTATTTTTGAAGATACGTGTAGTGTTCGCATTTTCTTCTTTCAGATGCAGAAATTTAGGAAAATCAAGTTGGCCAAGTTCAGACGATTTATGATCATAAAGGGCACGAGGAATTGGATCCAAAAAAAAATCAGTAAATGGCTGCGCTCGGGAAAGGTTTTCTGCAGTCTTCCTCTCCCCTGGCCAAAACTTCAAGCGAATGCGAGCGCCCCTAATAAAAATCCTGCTGCAGACGCTAGGGGGTAGATAGTATGTTAATGGATTTTTTCAGATGCAAATTCCTGAAAAGAATGTAAATGTCAGTACAAGATTATGAAGGTTTCCTACGAAATCCTAAAAAATTTTTAAAAAAATGCGTTAGCACCCTGCAAAATTTGGTTCCAGTAGGTGCGTCATTAACTCACGGCCTAGTAATTTATTTTTTGGCAATCTCAGGTTTGTGTTGATCAATTTAAATCACAGCTGAATATTACCAATAATTAGAGGATTTAAGAAAAAGAATCAATCATATTTAGCCCATTTTCTGATATTTTTGGGCTGAAGATGAACAGTGATAATGAAAGGAAGAATTGGATCAAATGGACTATAAGAAGGTCGAATTTCATTCAGAACGCGTACGAATGTTTTTCCTCAATTGAAAAGTATGCCGTGTCCTGTGTATCGAGACAACTCTTCTTCACCCTCGGCTTAGATGATTTCTTTTGTAGTGAAGTCACGTGGTTGGTATACTCTTGTTATTGGCAAAAGTTCACCCCCTTCTTTTCCGGGATTCGAGGTCCACTGGTGGCTCTCATGCTCCAATAACCTGGAAATCCACCCACACACACTAATCAGAAACGCTATTATACTCACGCCTCACAAAGTCACAGAAAAACCACCCTGACCAATAAATAACTGGCAAAATAATTTTAATAAAAGAAAGTAGATAATTAACTCTATTCCGTTCTTATAGCGAAATAAAGTCCGTGAACTTTAATGAAAAACATGTTTCTATATCGACTGTTCGAAACACAGATAAGAATGGATGCTCACACTTACACACTGCATAATTATACTTATTAACTTCATTTTACTTTTATTGCTCTTCTATTATCAAATACGATGTTTGAAATCTTTTGCGATGATGTTGTAGGTACAAAATTAGGAGGTGTAGTTAGCAGTTCATGGGTGACAACAGTCGCCCCTGGATGTTTTGTTAGAGCTACCATCTTATCATATCATCATATCATTCCATATCTTATCTTATGTTTTTTTTCAAACTTGTTGTCGGGTAGACCCGGTTTTTTATCATAGAAACGGAAAAGGTCAAGTGACTGATGAGATGAGGATGTTATAAACTAATTTAATACGATGTTTGAAATCTTTTGCGATGGTGTTCTAGGTACAAAATTTAGAGCATGGTGTACTTTGCAGTTTGTCTTTCACCAATGTTATATTATATTATTACTATATATACTATGTCTATATTATTATCCACCTATTATCATCATCATATCATTACGCCAAATCCCTTTTCAATAGCGTTAATTTTATTCTTATCCTTTTCTTGTATGTCCATGTCTCGCTACCGTACAGCACAGTGGGTGTAAGTAATGAATTATATATTGCAATTTTAGCTTCATTCATTATATTTTTATTTCTGGTAATGGCTACTACATTGCCTATAACTCCCACACTCATTTATACGAAGGGCTACCACCCGATCGATCTTTCTGTCAGAGATGGTTAACATATGTTATGTTGAACTATCGGACAGCTATCTGGATGCTAAGGGTTAACTGCTGTGTATATTAAAAGATATATGCTAGCAGGCAACTCAAAGCTTTCATATCTTGAAGGTTTTTTTTTGGAGGGAAAAGAACACTTTCATGAATCATTTTACTACATCCAAACAAATTACAGCATTGTAATTACTATCCTGTGACTATCCTGTGACACGAAACATTGACGAGAAGCTTCACGAAGTGAACAACAGATCTGCCTTACTGATGAAGAAACTGTAAAACTGCAGTTTTATTAAAATGAGTTTTTCATATGGTTCGATTCGTAATGAAAAGACAAATTTACCTATGCTAATCATTATTAAAGATTGTGATTCAATCTCGAGATGATTAGGTCTCAATTAGCATGCCTACAGCGATTTTCGAGAATTCCTGATAAAGAAACAATACATCTGCAGAAATTCTCGCATATCTACACGTATTCCAGGATTTGGGATAGTGCTGAGTGGTACTGACCCCTCAGATCCTGATAAAAGAAACACATTTGCGCAGATGTGTTTTTGCTCATAAGGATCCTCAGTCTTTCTGCAGTCCGATTTCCTGAAATCGAATAGCACAAATACATGTTGAGTTTCTTCACCTGGATTTGAGGGTAACTTTAAACCACTGATCCTTCCTTTCAATAGCACATCTGCATTTTTTATCAGTCAAGCAAAAATAATTCTACTTGATTAATAATATTATTATTAATTATCTGAAATCATTATAGGAATATAATTAATACATTATTATCCTCTTAGAGACTATTGTAACCATTTGGTGATATTAGAAAAATTTGTATTGCCTAAAATAATTCCAAAGATTTTAATTTTAAAATTGTGACATAATTGGACAATGTTTTAAAAAAAATCACTCGCATGATTTTGTCAGGACACAAAAATCGTAACCGGTTGTGGGCACCCTTCGAAAATTCGCTGAAAATGGAGATAGTTAAGGGAACACGCTCCTAATTCTGGAGAATTTCAAGGTTCATTAATTTTTAAGGCCTTTAGTGGCAAACATATGAAAAAAGGTATTTGACTTGGCTGAAATACGTAAACTAAAATAATAACTACAATAGTTGAAACGTTAATGGAATATGTTGTGTCGGCATAAATGATGACACCTGACAGCTTTTAAGTCAAAAAGACTCTTTAAATGGAAAAAAATGTGCCCACAACCGGTTACATATAAGTGCTCACAACCGGAATTCACGACCATTATCGGTGCATCAAGAAAATGGGATGCTTCATAACTAGCATATAAATCGGTGTGACATTTCAAATCACAACGAAAATACTATAGAAATATCAATTAGATCCGGCATATTTGTATTCTGTCAGTTGTTACGCAGAGGTGCCCACAACCGGAGATTGCCCGCAACTGGAGACTCTCTCCTACTTTTTTTGACAGTAGAAATTTTGATTGTCGACATTCTTTTTTCAAATTTTTAATCATATGTATGGTGATATAAATAACATATGTAGTAAAAAAGTTTCAATAAAATTTCATGTCAAACAAGTACTGGGTCCTCTATAAGAGGTGTTTTTAGCACTATTTGGATTACAAAAACCTCTGTAAAAGACCCAGTTTTTGTTTGAGAGAAATGTTTGTGCGAACTTTTTTACTACATATTTCATGTATAATAGTGTGTACATAATTAAAGAATTCAAATAACATAAAAATCTCACTCTCACTCTTCGGTTGTGGGCATCTCTGTGAAAAAACTGACAGAATACAAATATGCCGGATGTAACTGGTGGCGTATTTGTATTCTGACTGTAGTACGCAGTTTTCGATGCGTTATCAACGTAAATAGACGATTTGTGCATTAGCTGCGATCATATTGAAAAAATAAGTAAAAATTAACGCGTTTGTAATTTACCAATGTTTGAAAACCACGATAAATCAAATTAAATAATCTCAAACAGATGAGTGTTATCGATTTTTGTACAGTATTTTCGTTGTGATTTAAGATGTTACATCGATTTATATGCATGTTATGAAACATCAAATTTTCTTGATGCACCGATAATGGTAGTGAATTTCGGTTGTGGGCACTTGAATGTAACCGGTTGTGGGCACATTTGTTTCATTTAAAGCGTCTTTTTGCCTTGAAAACTGTCAGATATCATCATTTATGCCGACATAACATATTCTATAAACGTTTTAACGTATTTTAATTATCATTTTAGTTTACGTATTTCAGCCATGACAACCCCGAAGAAGTCGAATACCTTTTTTTTATATTGTTGCCACTAAAGGCCTTTAAAATTAAAAAACCTTCAAATTCTTTAGAATTAGGTTCGTTTTCCCTTACCTATCTCCATTTTCAGCGAATTTTCGAAGGGTGCCCACAACCGGTTACGATTTTTGTTTGTTGCCAAAAATGAAGATTTCATAAAATTGGTCGTAAAATTTTTCTAGTTGACGGAATCAATGTACTTACTTGAGCAAAAAGTTAGCTAAGGTCTCTAGCTTTCCAATGAGATCCATATCCCCGCATAATATGGACTCGCGAATGAAAATTATGGGTCAAAATCAAAACTGTGCCCACAACCGGAGACTCTCCCCTACTGATTATATACATTTAAAAATAAATATCAGTTGTGTTCTATAGTATATTATTGTAAATAATTTATTTTTGTTTCTAGTCTTTGTAGTAATATAGTTTTTGAAATTTTTGCATTAAAATGAAAAAATCTATAATTTCACCCAAAAAGTTGAGAAAGGACCATATAATAGTATATTGTGCTACAAGTTGAAAAATCGTCGCTTTTTCAATGTGTGGGACACGATACTTTTTCTATCATTTGTTTAAAAAGTGCTAGTTTTTGTTTACCTGTTTTTTGTGTAAAAAGAAGGCGATTTTTTGTTGATTGACGCAACAATAATACCGTATTTTCGGAGAAACTGACGGTGTTTCAGGTTAGGGGCGGAGTCGGAAAATAGAATGAAGTTGGCTGCGCACGATGCTCGAGCACACCCGAGGCAGCACGAACACACCCGGAGTAACACGAAGTAGTTTGCACTTTATTTACTTTTTTCATTGTGCCTCACTTTTGTCACTGCGTCCATTTACTTTTTCAACTGCATCCGTCCACTTTTTTCACTGTTGCTCGGAAACGTCGGCACTGCGCACGCGCTACGTCATCGAACAAAAATCGGTCACATTTCACACCAAAAACAGGTGGACAAACTGGCACTTTTTCGCAAATTATAGAAAAAGTACATTTTTCCGTATATTTGGAAAAAATGGAAAGATTCAATTAAAAATCGATTTGCGGAATAATTGTTTGGATACTAGTTTTTTTTAATGAAGAATTTTAAAATCAATGTATATTCAAGTTTTTTGTTAAAAGATCAATCATTTAGTGGAATGCTGACCTCTTATGTTAAAAATTCATTTTTTCAGGATTCATCATGTTGGTTGAAAATTCATGTCTTTGGTTCACAGAAAAAAACTTCAAGTAAGAGATATTGCAGGTAATGTGCGATATAGGGTAACCGCCAGCAGGGTAACTGCGACTGAATTAAACTCACTGTGGTGAATCGCAGATATCGCCAGTGGACTCCGCTAGAGGCAGCACTTTACAGGACTGTAACTACGAAAAGTTTACCTCAGTTGGAAGTTTCCTGTTGGGTTGGGAATCAATTTTTTAAACTGAAAATCTAACTACTATACATATTTTTGGGTAAAAATTAATCTTTTCTATTTGAAAATTCCACTGCTTGCGTGAAAGTTAATATATTTTGTTAAAAATTCGTGTTTTTGGTAGAAAGTCATTCTTCTCCTTTTAATTAATTCCTCCTTCTTGGCTCAAAATGTAAATGCTCATTTCTAAATTAATCTGTTTTGGTTGAAGATTTTATTATTTTGCTGAAAATTCGTCTTTTTTATTGAATTCAAAAGGTTTTGATATTGAAATAAAATATTTTCTGGTTGAAAATTCAACTATTTGTTCAATAATTAAACTATTTATTTGAAAATCTAACTATTTGCTAGAAAATTAACTGTGTTATTCAAAAATCATATTTGGCTTCAAAATTCAAAAATTTTGTAGAAAATTCATCTATTTTGCTTACAATTTATACTTTTTAGTTAAAAATGTAACTGTTTAGTCCTGCGGAATGATTTTCAAAGAATTTTCGTTTTCTTGGAGGAAAGCGACTCATAGTGTTTTGTTAGAAGCAAAACGTATTTTTCTTCTCTTGATAATCATTCCGTTTAAGAGATCTAAAATACCTTTGACGAAGTTGGAAAAATGGAAAATATAGTGGGGTAAAGTCACTTGCAAGCACATCAATGAAGTCTGAAACAAAAAATTTATGTTGTATCGGAAAATAATGTTAACGAAATTCGTAGAGATTTTTCAGATGAATAATTTTTCTCTTCAACAATTTTGCGTATCTTGCATAGTTTTGATGAACAATTTCATTTGTTATTTTTGATAATAATTCTCACGATTAAAATAAAAACAATGCAGAAAAAATAACAGACATACACGCTCGTGACAACTCTTCTCTCATTTTCCCTACTTCTCGACCCTCATTTCTCATCTCTTCCCCTACACTTCCCCTCACTTCCACACACCTCATTAACCCTACTTCTCCTCCCATAATTTCTCCTCACATCCCATGCTTCCACTACCCTCGTTTTTGCTAATTACCTTCCCTTACTTCTTCTCACTTCCACACACCTCAGTATCCCTACTTCCCCTCCCATAAATTCCCCTCACATCCCATACTTCCACTACACTCATTTTTGCTAATTCCCTTCCCTCACTTCTTCTCACTTTCACACACCTCATTACCGATACTCCCCCTCCCATAATTTCTCCTCACATCCCATATTTCCACTACCCTCATTTTTGCTGATTCCATTCCCTCACTTCTTCTCGCTTAAACACATCTTATTAACCCTACTTCCCTTTCCATAAGTACCCCTCACATCCTATACTCCCAGTACCCTCATTTTTGCTCATTCTCTACCCTCACTACCCCTCACTTCCACACAGCTCATAACCCCTACTTCCCCGCCCATAATTTCCCCTCACATCACATACTTCCACTATCCTCGTTTTTGCTAATTCACTTTCCTCATTTCTTCTCACTTCCATACACCTGATTACCCCTACTTCCCCTCCCATAATTTACCGTCACATCCCATACTTCCAGTACCCTCATTTTTGCTAATTCCCTTCCCTCACTTCTTCTTAGTTCCACACACCTCATTACCCCTACTTCCCCTCCCATAATTTCCCCTCACATCCCATACTTCCACTACCCTCATTTTTGCTAATTCCCTTCCCTCACCTCTTCTCACTTGCACACACCTCATTACCCCTACTTCCCCTCCCATAATTTCCTCTCACTTCCTACCGCAACTACAGGAGATTTTGCCCCGGTCTGCGAAACCCTAAAATGTATTTATTTCTTGGGCCACCCTACGGACTACCCTAACCACCGAAATGAAGAAAAGGAAGATGAGCTTGCACGTTAAATCGATTCTCTAGACATGATATGTATTATAAGAATTATCCATATGAGTCATAATTCTTTAATTACAACGTTATTATCACAAGATGTCAACCCTTATATCATTTGTTAGGTCGAGTCACGAACATTGCCCACACATGTTTCAAACCTGTCTCACGCACACTGGTAATCGAGTCAAGCTGGACCAAGGGTTTGCTTCCAGTGCTCCATGTTCGACCTACGAACCTGGTGAATTATGTCTACACTCGGAGAACAGCTTATGGCATTTATTAGAGAAGGAAACTTGGACCCGGAATTACGATCCTTTTCCCTTCATATGTAGCATATCTATCTTTCTTCCTCTTTCTTCCTCTTTCTTTCACCCCCAAGTATCCCTTCTCGTTTTCTTCTTTTCCTCCTTCTTTTTCATTTAATGCCTCGTAAAGTAACAGTTGTTATTTGCTTGCAAAGCGAATCACTTTCTGGTATTTATATAACGCAGGGGGACTTGATTAAAATACTCTGAAAAGACATTTCAGAAAAAGCCTATAATTTATGTTTTTTAATTTCTCTTATACAACATCTCTCCTGAAAAATTCAATTAATAATGGTGTCACGTCAACCCTTAATTCGACAGTATTTCGTTTAAGAATTAAAGTTTTTATAGTATTCAAAGTTTCAAGAATTACACCGTGCTTGTTGAGGGATATTTAAGAGGGAATTTAAGAGGCAATATCAAACCATTTTTTTTCGAATCACGATTCATCTTGATAAAATACCACCCCTTTTCCATATTATCCAGAAACAGATTTTGAAATATTCAAATGAAAAAGATGTTTTCTCACTTGTCTTACTTTTTACATCTGGAGAATGATCCTCAATCATATTCTCGAGACTATTGCAGCAAGAGGAAATGAGGGGTGGAAAAGTAAGGGAGGCGAGAGGAAATTATGGGATAGGCTGTTAGGGGAAATTATAGGAGGGAAGTAGGGGAAATGAGGGAAGTGGTGGGGGAGTGAGGGGAAATGAGAGGGGAAGTAGAGGATTTAAGGGTATAAGGGGTGGGTAAGTAGAGAAAGTGAAGGGAAATTAGGGAGAGGAAGAGAGGGGAAATAATTGGAAGTGAGGTAGGCTGGTGAGGTGAGGACTAGGGTAGTGCGTGTGAGTAGGGGAGGAAAAGCGACGGCTACGCAAGGGTAGTAGGGAAAGGGAAGTATTAGGTGAGAAAGTAAGGAGAGGGGGAAGTAGAGGTGGGGAAGGTTAGGGAACTATCATAAAAACTATAGGTGTCCCTTGTATGGAGAAAACATACAAGTAAATTTTTCCCAAAATTTTAGGTTTAAATTTGAATCTAAGAAAATTTTTTTGCACGGAATCTTTAATAAACGGAATAAAACAGTATTTCAGATACAAGTGCAAAATTTATCAATTTATTTTTAACAAAAAATGTCTTTTCCACTATAAAAGATGGGTTTTCAACAAAATACTTGAATTTTCAACAAAATAATTAAATTTTTAAGAAAATAGTTGAATTTTCAACCTAAAAATATAAATTCCCAACAAAGAGTGTCATAGTTTATATTTCAATCAAAAAACATGAAATTTCTACAGTAAAAAAAAGTTTTTTAAAACCAAAAAAACAAATTTTTAACAAATAAAGATTTTTCACTAAAGAAAGAAAATGTTTCCTAAATGGTTGAACCCTGAAACCAAAAGACGAATTTAGTCTACAAAAATTGAATTTACAAACAAAAATTATGACTTCAGCAAAAAATTATTTTTCCACGAAACTGATGCATTTTTACTCAACAAAAATGAAATCTTAAACCAGAAAATTATTTTTTTTTT
>CAKNXH010000141.1:500191-514006 GCA_932178445.1 Andricus quercusramuli | reverse complement strand
TATATATATATATATATATATATATATATATATTAAATTGAATTTCCATACCTTTAATTCAATAGTAAGCTTTAAAAATAATTTTAAAAAAATTTGTAATATATATGTACATATCATTTTGAAAATTTAATTCATATACAGTTATTTAACAACATGACAAAGACTTTTAAAAAATAATTATTCAAACAGGTCAGAAAATAAGAAGCATTGAATTATAACTTTCATTGAAAAATTCAATTAATTTTCACTTTATATTTTGTCGAGCTTTATAATATATCACTGCGATAGCGTCAGGAACTGAGACTATATCGTCATTCATCTAATCTCATCGAGTAGACTATAGTCAAGAAGGAATAGTATACAATTTCTTCGTGACGAAAATATAACGCGCATATATCCAGATAAAGAACATCTGCGCCTGGATTAAAAATGTAGAAAAATTACTGAGATACATTTTATTTTATGCCGTGTATTGAAAAAGTCAGTCATAAGAAGCAAAGATATAATATCTTACATTGGAAGTAATAGTAAAAATAAATAAATTGAAATAATTATCGGCGATCGATAAAATGAGAAATCTACTTCTTTAATTCTGTTAGTTTTAATTTTAATATATAGAGGTCACCCTATGACTTACTATAGCTAACAGAAATTCTTCCTCCATGAAATTACGAGTTTTCATCTATAGGATTACACAATATGTGTTGTAATATCAACATGTGTATATTGCGAAAGATTACGGAACAATCAAGCCGGACGTGGAAGTTTATTCTGTCAAGGTCATTTCATGTCCTTATAAGAATAATAAAATCAGCCTGAATTAACTTTATCAGGAAGAAATTTCGTTATTTTGCGATCTGGAAAAAGTCTTTGATTTCTAAAACAATTTGTAATTTGGTATTATAAAAAATACATCATTTTATGCATTCACTTGTAATCTTAATTATATGCTCATCACAAGGTTTTGGAATTGGCCTATCATTGTTTCTCACATAATTGTTGTAAAGTTATCGTATCTTTATTAATAAAATTTACAAAGTATCTAGTTTTTTTCGATTGTAAAGTTGGCAAGCAAAAAAAGCCAAGTGAAAATAGATGTGTTCTTTATGGTCATAAAAAATGGTAGGCTAGACCTAAAAATTCACCGCCCTTGGCCTCTGTCGAAAACACTTCTGCTTTCGTAAATGACAGCACATTTTTCTGTACTCTCCTTGGGTCTATCAATATTTCTGATTTTCAGACAGACTAAAGAATTAAAAAAACATGCAACATATGTTTGTTAATTCTGTGACGCCCTGATGAAATACAGATATAAAAACAGCCAGTCAATTAAAATAAAAGTATTGCACCAGTTACAAAGGCTGAAGAGCCACGATTTTTTGCATCAATATTTTTTATTCGATACCATTTGTAGCGAAGCTTTTAGGTTGAGAAATACAGAAGAAAACATATGGAGAGCCTTCTGACTCATAAAAAATGATAAAAACGTGAAAACAAATTCGTGCATGACGAGCAATAAAACACGAAAGCTTAAGAAAACGACGATATGAATATTTAATATCTTTTGTGAGTTCTGCGTGGAATCCATGATGTACAATTTTTCATTGTTATCAAAAATATGATATAGTAAACAAAAACGAACTACATACTGTTACGAAATTGTCTGTGAAACTAGACAGTGCAAACAGAAACTGTAATTTCAGATTTTACTGTGAGTGCATTTTCTCTTCGTTCTCTGAATTTCGAACACATTAAAAGTGTTTCTGAATAGGTCGAGTATTGCCTTCCAGAAAAATATCCCAGGTTTTAATTTTCTCTTCCGACTCATTTTATCGTTAACGAAGTTTCTTTTTCGGGATAATTCTAAAGAATTCCAAAGGATATTATGAGTAAATTCCAAAGGACTTTAGGTTAATTTCAACAACTTTAAAAATTCATCGCCGACAATATATGCCGAAATAGAAAATGAAATTATTATTATGAATTTTATGAATTATTACGAATGAAATTATTATTATAATTATTATGACTCGCGGCTCTACTCACCACATAATTAAAAAAACTCAAGACAATGTTTTTATAAATATTACTAAAATTGATTTAAATATAATAAATAATTATTTTCAAACAAATTTTTTAAGTAATTGCACATTTTTGAAATATTGCGACTTTTTTGCACCAAGTTTGATGAAGGCGCTTTAGGGACAAAATTATGTTGATTATTTTTAGAGTTATTTCACTTTTTCGAAAATATTTGAATTTCTTTTTTTGTTGTTGTTGTAATATCTCTTTATAACATTGACATTTTGCTTTTAATTTGTGCTTATTAGGCGCAAGATATTATTTCCGTTCGCGCTATCATGAGGATCAAAATGTAATGTTAATCTTATAAAAATTAAGGCACTTTAGCAACAGCTCACAAAACAGTCATGTAGATAACTTCCGCCGCTGATGTAAAAGATTTTTTCTCAAAATTATATTGAAAACATTGCAATGCTTTGAAATTGATTTGAGTTGAAATTTTAAATAAAATTTTTTTAAAGTTAATTGTCCTGGACATTTTTCAAAAGTGGACCTGGATAAGTCTGGGAATCCAGAAGAAAACATATGCACACAACGTTCTGAATCTTCTTATAACAAAATATGGCCCTGTAATTTAAAGAATGTGAAAGTTTGCCAAAAATAGTTCGGTGATTAATTTTTTTCAGTTGTTTACAAAAAGTGCAATTCTGTATAGTGTTATAATACATTCCTTGTTTACTGTCTTCGGTTCGATGCTTGCTGGATTACGTGCGCGGAAACATGCGAGAGAAAAGCGAGGTTACCTTCGGGGACGTTTCAGGTTAGACTAGATTGGCTTGTGCTACATTGTCGTGATATTGCCGACTTTTATGTACGAGAAGTGCGCATAATTTATTACCCTAATTGCATTTTTAATCTTGATCTATTTTATAGAGGAATAATTGCAAAATTGTTGTATTTTACTAACCGAAGATTACTGAAAAAATACCTGTGGCAATGACACCAATAGTGGTATACTCTTCTGTAGTGGGCCTCCCACTCTAATTCTCGACTGAAAATATTAGATAAGAAAATAATCACTTGACTGATGATTTTGCACGTTTGCTTGACAATCCCTTTTTATAGAATTTTGAATATAGTCGTGAGCTTCAGTGGCTCACTTCTTGGGTCGTTGCCCTATAATTGAAGTATACTCTATTTATCTTCATCTCGATTCATCTATTTCTTTACGAAATAAAAGGGCTCTCATCATTCAAGAGGATTTTTCAGTACGACTTATTTTCTTTCCTAAAATTTGACTTTGTGGATAAAGTTAAAGATTCAATCATTTTAAGCTTGAATGTACGTCGAGAATATCCTTAGCAGTGGAGGTTATTTAAAGCTGATAATATTTCACTTTATGATAATAAGCTGTGTGGACTATTAGTTTAAAATTAGATAACAAAATTTATAACTTTTTCGTTTTTTAATTGTTAGTTATTTTGTTTCGAATAATAAAAATGTTTTACGTTTAAATTTTCCAATTTGAGATTAAATTTGTTGATTCAAGAGCCCTAAAAATAACCGAAAAGTAGAGATTTAGAAAGAGAATTGGCCTGTTATCGCACCCTGGAATGACCTTTGTTTAAAATATCAAATTAAACGAAAAAAAGATTCTTATTCACACTCTTAATTTCGGAGAATAATATAGATAAAGAACGAATGCGATTTTAATTAGCCCGCTAATAAAGTAAAAATTAATTATCCAATTTTTTCTTATAAATCTGTACTGATTTCCAGGTCAACAGTCTTTTCACCATTGGAAAAAAATCTCTCATGAGGGGAATAATAACGCCTTTTATCTCAGATTCGCTTTTTCTTGAGAACCTTATAATATTATGAGATATTGTGCTAATGGTGAAAGGTCTCCCACTATCATCTGTTTCCTAAGTGAACTCTACGCGGCCGTCACACCTACAATATTGTTTGCAAGGTTCTCCTCTCGAACTGTCGAGTAATAGCGGTTTATTCTAGACTAAGAAACCTGATATTATTTATTAACATCACTTTACAACATTTTTTTTCAAAACAAGAAAGGTTACTTACAAATAGAATTATAACTCTTTTTTCGTATTTTTTATTGTACTTTTTGCTTTTATTCAATGCCGAAAAAATAA
The DNA here is from genome assembly GCA_932178445.1 of Andricus quercusramuli. NCBI lineage: Eukaryota > Metazoa > Arthropoda > Insecta > Hymenoptera > Cynipidae > Andricus > Andricus quercusramuli. Next base: position 509,828 of record CAKNXH010000141.1, on the reverse strand, counting down.
TAGGCCCCATAATTCGGTCCCTACTTTGGACGATTCTCAAAAGAAACCGGTTTTTAAAATTTGTTACATTTCTTCTTTTTCAAGTAGCACACATTTTACATGTGACATTTGTCCAATGTTTAGTAGTTTAGTTTAAGAGCATTCGCAAAATGAATAAACTGCATGTTTAAAAAAAATGTAGGTTATCAAATATAAATCTGAGACAAGTATTTTCAGGAATAAAATGGGATAATAAATATTAACATTAAATCAAAGTTGCAATTTTATTCTAAAATGAAGAAGAAAACCCCGGACATTTGAATAACTATTTCTAGATGAAGAGTTATTATTATTATTATTATTATCTTGTTAGGCTGGTCCATTTATGTTCCGTAACACTGCGGTGAAGCCTATTATACTATGCCTTTATTTAAAACACCGCTGAAACAGAGGTCTATACACGGGTCACCCTCGCTGCTAAAGTATCATTCAAGTGCTTTAGCATGAGTACATATACCGATAGACGACTCTACTTCACTTCTATCAATTTAATCACAGTGACAACCCACGGCTGAGTCCGAATTCATTAGAAGTACCCGCTATAGGGGAGAGGAAAACTGCAGAAAACCGCCTCCCGCGTTCAGCCGGTTTTTCGACAGCCCATCGCATGCATGTATGTCGCAGGTGGTTACCCATCAGAGTGCTATCCGCCTCCGAATGGCTTAACATCTGAATCAGTGGTGTGCAGTCACTTGAGTCGAATTTCCAATGCAAACTGGAACTCATTCAGGCAGGCTTGAAACCTGGGATTTTTCAAGATAAGTTTAATTTAAAAAAAAATTTAAAGCGACTTAAATTACTTCGAAAGTAGAATTTCGCATAATCGAAACTGTTCCGTTTGTTATCAAATAAAATTCATCTAAAATAGCTCTGATCGAGATTTTCTAATCGCACACACCACTAATCCCGACTCTTCTCGAGTCGATTCACCGTGCCGCTAATGCCGTCGGTTTAGATCAAGATCATGTTAGATTTTTTTATTTCACAAGTCATTAAAAGCATAATGGTAGGTCAATTTTCCTTCATATTATAAGTCAGTAAAAAAACTTAATTGATTTTGAGCTTGAGTGGGTGGCAGGAATATCCTTAAAATAATTTATTTTAAATTGAATAGTCTAACAACGGTAAAGTTCTTCTTTATATGGAACGTTTTATGTACAGAAAGATTCTAAACTAGAATTTGAGAAGGAAACCTTTAAAAGCTCTCCTTTTATTCAAAAATGTAGAATAATTGTAATTTGAATTGGAAAGAATAAAAATTCGAAAGCTTTGAAGCTTGATTTTGAAGATGTTTCTACTTACGTGATTGTTCTTCTTGCTTACGCTAAAAATTTCGTATTTCCTTCAGTTATCTCTGCAATAGATATAATTAAGCCTAAAATAAAAATATGACATGAAATAATTTTTAGAAATCAGCAGCAATTTATTAATCTTGATAGATTGATCTACCAAAAAATTACGTGGTCACTACATAATACAAGTAGATAAGACTAATATTGACTAATTATATATTAAATTCGATTCGTAACAGTGCACTAATTAACTATCAAAGAAGATTCAAGATTATCTTGACCAAGATAAAGAAAATTAATTAATTAATCAGCTACATTCTTTATCAGATGTTCTCTCCCTTATTAGATTAGGTTCCTTCTTTTGAATATTTTTCAATTATGAATAAGGTTGTCTATAATTAGATATGTGTACAGTTTTAGTCAGAAATCCAACAACCGAAGCCTTCTATATTTCTTTTTTAAATTAAACTTTACTTTATCTTCAAAAACATGATTCAAGATTGTTTTTCAAATTGAAAATAATCGACCAACAAGAATGAGTGGCAATAGCGAGAAAAGATAATCATTTATTAAGTGTTTAACTTCTTTACGTAATATCACAGATGTATGAAGTCGGTTACAGGAAAGGTATGTACTTCGCTTATAGCTAATGACGTCTATTTACGTAGGAGATCAATGGAAACTTTGTCACGTATCTGACATGCTTCTTAGGCTGTGTTCCAATTCAAGAGGAGACTCGAAAATACTATTCCTAATACTCAGTGGCGCCTATATAACCAGATCAATAAAAAAGAAAGTTTAGATTAAAAGGAACGATAAAAAATACAATCTTCTGTCAAATATTTTTAGACACAGTATCAAAAAATAGACACATGTATTATATTATGAAAAAATTCTTTGTCTGAAAAAATACTTCACTTGTATAAATAAAATTGTTGCGTTTTAATTTGGAGAACTTTCAATAGGTGCATTACCCACCAAATTCATTTAATTGACTTTCTTTTAAAAATTCTTGTCTGAAAATGTAAATTTCGTGCATTTATTGAGACTTGTATCAGAAATAAAAAAGCTCTAATTGTTGTGTCCGCATTCTTCATGGGGAATTAACAGGCACATCGTTATCCATCCCACGCCCGAGAGCCTGTACATGGACACAAAGTTGTATTGCCCAATAAAAAAAAAGGTCGCTTTGTCTGTTGCTATAAATCACATCCACTTTGCAGTAGAATTTAAAATGGTTTTATGTAACACAGGCTAATTTTTAATTAAAATTGAGTTTTGAGTTGCCAAAATTTCGAAGGATTCAAATATTATGATTTATTATATATGGGTACATGTGTTTAGTTATTTATTTAATTGTTCCATTAATAATTGAAATAATTTATAAATATTTCACACTCGTTTTTTTAAATTTATAGATTTATAGATATAGAATTTATAGATAGAGATTTATCTCTCTATCCTTACTAGCGTTTCAATTTTCGCTATATGTAGCTGTGACCGATATAATGAATAAATCTGTTAAGATAAAGTGATTTTTTTTCAACTACAAACACTCCAGTTTAATCACTATCTTATTATTTTATTATGAATTTATTACACTAGTGTAATCTTTGAATTGTAAAAAAAAGAAAAAACCCTGACCAGATACTTGTAACGATTCACGTTTCGTAAGTAGTTTACACTTGTTTCTGCTGTAAGAAAATGCGGGTTATTGAACCTTAAAGGTTGTCGCAAATGGTACAAATAAAAAGACTGTTACATCAGGTGTTTTTTTTTATGAAGAGAATTATATTGTCAATGTTTCAGTTATTATTATCTGAATTTAAATATTTTAGACTCAAATAAAAAGCCTTCCCGCAATTGGGTAACTTTTTAGTTCATTCAAATGAAATGCTTCAATAAAATTATATAGAAAAAGCAAATTCTAACCTTTTTATTAATTTCATGATAAAGGATTAGAATATTTATGAAATAAGGGACATAATAAATGATTATGAAGAATGTCAGGTTAAATTTGAACGAAGAAAGCCTAATTTGTTCGTTTCCAGATCAGAACAAAAATGTTTCGATCCTTCTGAAATTGGGAGACGTATCAATTTTAAGACCTTTCTTAAATTTTGGAACAAGACAAAATTTCTGTTTTAAATTCAGAAATGGAAGAACCCATCCTTTCAAGAATAAAGTGACTCTTTACCAAACAGAGAAAAAATTATTTTCAAACCTTTTAAAAAACAAGATTCTTAGTTTTTAAAGTCAGAAGAGGAATAATTATGGAATTCTTATTCCAAATCAAGAAAAGAATATACTTTGCATTCATAAATATAAATAAGAATCCATACATTTTCAGTTTCCTAAAATTGGAGAGTAGAACCAGTTTTGCCTTCTAATTAATAGGAAAAAGTTAACTTGGATAGCATACAAGTTTCCATATCTGAATAAATTTAGAGGCGAAATTTAAGGGAAAAAATTCAAAATTGAGGAGAAACTCAATTTAGCATGAATAAAAATCGTAATTTGAAAAATTTTAAAGAGGAAATATTGTATATTGTTGATAAGGAGGAAAATTTGACTAAAATATCTAAACCAAACAATAATTGTATGATATTATCAGAAATAGTGTTGTGTTTTTATGTTTAAAACTTTATAATTGCATGACTTGACATTTTATTTCGATGTTATGTTTGTGCTTCGTGTTTATATATTTAGTAAAAGAAAAGAGTATTTAAAAGTACAAATAACTTTATTCCGTAAGAAATAATTCACGAATGATAAGTTTATTGCTTTGTTGATATCATGATTGTTTGCTTTCAAAAATTATTTTGTGAGAATAATAAAAAAATTTCCTCATTCTATTTTTAAGTATTTGCAAGAGCTACAAATGGGTTAGGTAAACGGAAAAATCCGAAATTGTAGGAATAGGAAAAAATATTTTCAAATTCCATGAAAAGGTAGAATATCAAACAACTGAATCCCCCTTTTTAAAAATATATCGGATTTTGAAAATATTTTGTTTCACGACAAAATACAAAAAATTAATCGTTTTGTCAAGCAATCAATATGGACGACCTAATTTGTCGTCTTTTAGAAAGTCAGGGAATTGTAAATTTCTACAAGAGACACTTTAAATAACTGTCAAAGATAATACAAAAAAAGTTTCAAACTTCATTAGAAATTGTTTTATTCCGGTTATAAAGGATTCTATGTTTAAAATGTTACAAGATTAAGATTCTGCTTAATGGTCAGAGAAAATGAAAATTAGTCAGGGAAACATTAGGAAATTTTGAAAGTGAAGCTTTGCGGCCACCCTGATATAATATTATTGTTAGTAATTTATTTGCCTTGTACTTCTATTTCTTTTTTTTTGTTCCACTTCCTTCCTCCTGACGATTATATTTTTAGATACAGCTTCTATTATTTGGTTGAAATTTTTTTATTTTTTTATTATCATCCTTTTTTGTTGAGAATGCAACTTCTTTGATGTAAATTCATCTTTTTTGCTTAGAAATTCAACTACTTTTGTAGAAACTGCATTTTTTGTGACTAAAAATGCAACCGGTTGGTTGAAAATTAACCTATTTGGTTGAATTCAGCTGTTTTTTTTTTAATTTTAAATTGAAATCTTTTTTTTATTAAAATATATACTATTACATTATTTGTTGAAAATTCATTCATTTTGGTTGAAAACTGAACTATTTGGTTGAAGGTTAAACGACTTTGTGAGAAAAACATTTTTTTTAAGATTCATCATTGTAGTAAAAATTCATCTTTTTTGTTGAATTTAACTATATAAGTGGTTGAAGGTTGAATGACTTTGTTAACAAATTATTTTGTCGTTTAAAAATTCATCTTTCTAGGTTGAAAATTCAACTACTTGGTTAAAAATTCAGTGATTTTGTTGAAAATTCAATTATTTGGTTGAATATTCAATTATTTTGATAAAAACTCCCTCCTTTTTATCGGAAATACAACTGTGTTGTTGAGCATACTTTTATTTTGACAAAAAATTTGTCCTTTGGATTGAAAAATTCACTTCTTCTGAAAAGTTTGTCTGTTTGGCTTGAAAATTAAACTATTTTGTTGAAAATGCAACTATTTTTGGTTGAAGTTTAATCCTTTTGGTTTGAAAATTCGAACATTATGTTGAAACATCATTGTTGTAGGCCGGAAATTCAACTATTTGCTTGAAAATTGAATTATTTGGTCGAAAATTCCACTGTTTTGTCGAAAATTTGTCCTTTTCGATAAAAAAGTATTTTTTTTTTGTAGAGACGTATCATTTTTGGATGAAATAAATAAATATTTTTAACTTTTAGTCTGAAATTCGAAATGTTTTATTCCGTTTTTAAAAGATTCTATGATAAAAACGTTATAAGATTAACATGCTGGTCTTTGAATAGCAATGGCCAGGGAAAATAAAAATATTGGCTAAGGAAAAATCAGGGAAAAGTTCAAGTGACCGAAATATTTTTCCCCAGTTCTATTTTACCCTTGAATATTTTTCCAACTGCAATTTAAAATAAGCATTATAATCACATGGAAAAGTCAGGGAATTTTTTAAATGAAGTTTTTGGGTCATCCTGAATTAGGACTTTTTTTCTGCGTAAATGGTACTTTTAAAATGGATTCTATTATACAGTCTTTCGTTTTTTGCCCCTCTACTTTTATTCGCAAGAATAATTGAGCAAGACTTGCGGATAATTGGTGTTTTTTTTTTAAATATGAGTGCGAAGCCGTAAGGGTTCAACCTCGACAAGGTCGGGACATTTCCTGGAGAGTGCCGACTGTAAAATGCTGTAGCGCCAATAGCACCTTTGTGGTTTCCCCCCTCCATTAACTTGTAGACTTATCTGTTACAATCTTTTACTGTCCAATGCACAAGCCCCCACTTATCACCCCCTCCCAACATGTTTCTTTTTCTGTGTGAACATAAAACTTTTTCCTCTCCTCCTGAACAGAGTTAGCACCTTATTACAAGTATTCTTTTCTAGTAACGATTTCCCCACCTACTCTGCCTTTCTCCCTATCTAATAAGGCACGGAGTGTCATTTCATGAAAATATGACGTAAGTGCCCCGAATCCGTTGACGTGGAATCCGCGTTAATTACCTCCTGCGACCGAGCAAAACCTCGACCTTGCCGATTCGTAGCGACACTAACGATGCTACTTTTTAACAGTTATCTTCTACTTCTCTCAGGAGAACTGCGGTGAGGAGTTTCGAAATTATTCACGCGTAGAAGGAGGAAGTCGTAGAAGATTTAAAAAGTGCGGTATGGCAAGGACATTTTTGTTTTTCTTCATCTGAAAAACAAAGATTGTTGCAGACCTGACAGCTTTGCAAATTAAAAAAAGGTTAGAAATTTAACAAATTTAAAATCTGAGAACCAAAAACTACCATATAAGGACATACACCCTATTTTTTTAAATCCAAGCCTAAATCACATAGTAAATATGGTTGTACTTGGGGTAGTAAAATTCAAACATAATTTCAGACTTCACACTCTCACCTTTTTTTAAAAGAATTCCTCTTTTTTCAATTTTCAAGAGTATTTTCTTTTCAATTGAAAAGTTTACTATTATATATACATATTTTTGGTTCAAAATTCATCTCTTTAGGTTCAAAATTCTATTTGATTATAAATTTAAAAGTTAAACTACTTTATTAAGAATTTATTTTTTTGATTGAAGATGTAACTATTTTGTGGAAAATTAATTATTTTTTTTAATCAAATATTTCATTTTTTTGTTTGAAAGTGGTCATTTTTAGTTAAAATTTTACCTAATAAATTTTTCATTGAAAATTCGTTTTTTTTTTTTTTTTTTTGCTTGAAAATTCAAGTACTCGCTTGACAGTAACTGAAGTGCTCTATTAAAAATCCATTTTACTGATTGAAAATTGAAATATTTGGTTGAAAATTCGTTTTTCTTCGGTTGCAAATTAATTTTCTAAACTTAAAATTTAACTTTTCCATTTTTGGTTAGAAATTGATCGTTTTTAGTTGAAAATTCAACTATTTAGTTGAAAAGTAATTTTTTTTTTGAAAATTTATATTTTTGGGTTGGAAATTCAACTATTTAGTACAATATTCGTCTTTTTGGCTTAAAAATTCAACTGTTTTGTTGAAAATTTGTCGTTTTAGTTGAAAATTCTATTTTTTTAGTAGAAAATTCAACTATTTGGTTAAAACTTCAATTATTTCGGTGAATAATTAACTAGTTTTTTAAAAATTCATCTTTTTTGGTCGAAAATTTAACTATTTTGTTGAAAATTCGTATATTTTTTGCTTGAAAATTTAATTATTTCATTTTTCATTGAAAGTTTGTATTTTTAATTTGAAAATTCAACTATTTGGTTGAAAATACATCTTAGTAAGTAGAAAATGTAACTATTTGGTTATAAATTTAACTATTTTGATAAAAATGCAGCTTTTCTTGTCGAAAAATTAACTGTTTTGTTGAACATTTTTTAAAAAGAAAATTCGTCCTTTTGGATTGAAAATTAATATTTTTGGCTAGAAAAGTTCTTTGTTGAGAATTTAACTGTCTTCTAAAAAAATCGTTTTTTGAAGATTCAATTATTTGGTAAAAACGCAACGATTTTTGTTTGAAGTTTAGTCTTGGTTGTTTGAATATTCGGCCATTATGTGAAAGATCATATTTGTAGGATCAAAAGTCAATTGCTTTCTAAACTTTCGATTTTTTATCTTGAAAACTCAACTCTTTTGTTGAAAATGTATGTCTTTTGGTAAAAAATTGATCTTTTTTGGTTAAAAATTCAACTGTTTTGTTGAAAATGCAATATGCTTTGAATTTAAATCTTGAGATTTTCATGTTGAATTTAGTATAGTACTCTCTAAATCTGAATCAGTACAAATTTAACTATGTAATTTAAACAGTACTAAGGATTCTGACGGATAAATCAGTTATTTTTTTATTTCATTGATTGTAATAGAGAATCGAACTGAATTCACGTTGTGTTCTTTGTATCTGTTTTTTCTCATATTATCACTATTCATACAATTATTATGAATACACTTATCATAAAACATATAAATTTAAAAAATATTATTTGTATTTAGTTCATTTATGTAGGATCATTCATGTTGAAAATAATTGGGAAATCTATAAATACGAGTTTGGATAGTGCACATGTGTGTATCATAATTACTAATTGAATCAGTATATTTTTACTATTGGTCAGGAATTAAATTCTAGTTACGGAAATGAGTATAATTTAACTAAAATCAGTTACAGTGTACTAATTTAAATTTAGAGTACCTGTACATTAATTTTATTATAACAAATTTTTTCTTCTATTTATACCCTTTTTTTCAGAAAAGTCGTCCAATTTCTCCTGTTTTGAGATCATTTTTCGCTGTAAAGTATGTATATTTAAGTCAGATTTGTTGTTAGGAGACCGACAATTTTAAGTTTGAGACGTTAAATAATTCAACTTTAAACCGTTTTATTATAGAAAAACATATAACTTCGCAATTTTAATTTAAGAATGGACCATTTTCAATCATATGAATTGACAGTGAAAATTACACTGAATTTCTTTAATTTGCCTTCATCCAGTTAACCCTTTGAGGGGCATATTTTTCTGATGGATGAATTTTGGAAGTCATAACTGATTTTAAGGTTTTTGGGGTCGCTAATTACGATTCCGGAGTCAGATTTCGGAAATTCAAAATGGCGGAACCAATATGGCGGCTATTTAGAGCCAAATTCGTGGTTTTTTGTTCAATCGGCGGGAAACCAAATGTATGGGAGTTTTTGAGGTCGCTGATTACGATTCTGATATCAAAGACACAAAATTCAAGATGGCAGATACAATATGGCGGCTATTTTCAGTCAAATTTATGGTGTTTTTGCCGATTGAACAAAAAAACCACAAATTTGACTCAAAATAGCCGCCATATTGGTTCAGCCATTTTGAATTTCAAAAATCTGACTCCAGATTCGGAAACTACGACTCAAAAAAACATAGAATCCCACCATGACTTGAGCATGTTATGGGGCTTGTTTTCCTACAACCAAATTTATCCGTAAAAAGGGGCTTTTTTTGAAAGTAATTTGTTTATAATTATGAACATAATGAAGATATTGATTTCTCATCTATGAAAATATCAATATTTGAACCTCAACTACTCAAACATCCAATAAATTACGAAAGAATACAAGGAAGAAGTAGGAAAATATCCAAATTATTGATGATAAACAGGTGGGACGTATATGTCCCACTGCCCCGCAAAGGGATAACGGACCTATGGGGTTTTAAGACGGTCCCTATATTTTATCCCACA
>CAKNXH010000141.1:471251-495191 GCA_932178445.1 Andricus quercusramuli | reverse complement strand
ACATTATTTTTGTGAACAGTCACAGGGATGCCTTCCCGCCCCACAAGGCGTTGGAAAAGGGGTAGGGGTTTTACCTTACATTATTTTTGTGACCTATCACTGGGGTGCCTCCCGCCCCCACGAGGCGTTGGAAACGGGGTAGGGGTGTGACCCTTCCTTATTTCTGTGACCAATCACAGGGGAGCTTTCCCGTACCGCACTAGACATTGGAAAGAGATAGGGGTGACACCTGTATTATTCGATTATTCAATTTAACAGAAAAAATCGATATATCGAAAACTATTTCAGATATCGATTTAAAAATGTCAGATCCGTGTTTCTCGCAAAAAATCACATCGAAATCAATATTTAGAACTTATATTAATCAAAAATAAAAGTCAATAATTTTAACATGAAAAATCGTTATATCGAAAACTATTCGAGATATCGATTTAACAATCATAGATCCGTGTTTCTCGCAAAAAATCTCATAGAAATCGATATTCAGAAAATATGTTAATCAAAAACAAAAGAAAATAATTTTAACATAAAGAAATCGATATCTCGAAAACTATTCGAGATATCGATTTAAAAATTGCAGATTCGTGTTTCTCGCTAAAAATCCTATAGGAATCCACATAAAAACTTTGTCGCCACGGATATCGTAATTTCCCCCAGAAAAAGTGCTAAAATGTTTGTTCATTTATATTGGAAATAATTCATTATTAAAACAGAATTATAAAGCATATTTTAAATTGCAGTTGAAACAATATTTATGGGTAGAATATAAATGAGGAAAAACATTTCGTTCATTTGAACGTTCGGAACTTCAGATACATATTTACATCAGGCTGTAATTCTCTGTATTTCGGTTAAGTCGAGTCAAAAACATTTGCCAAACTTTAATTTCAATTTTTTAAATACTTATGTCACCTATCATATTGTACATGTCCTAACGAAATTATGTATCTAAAATTTTAAGCAAGATAAGATACTTTGTTTTGGCTGTAGAATGATTTTGATAAAAAGATTCGAATTTGTAGGAGAAAGCATCCCGTTTGTTTAAACTTTAAATACTATGATGAGGAGCTGCAAAATGCTATTCACGAAAATGTATCCTAATATCAGCAGGATTTTATTTTTGTATTCTTTGTGTCCTTGTATTTTACAAGTTGTGACGAATTTATTTTTATGTTGTGACTCATCATACTTGTTTAATTCACTCTAAAATAACGAACAAGAACATAGCTGCACTCTCATTCTTCGGTACGGACATACTTTTAGACTAAAATAACTATTTACTTATCGCTAAATTTGTTTTTACTTCAGGATACGAAAGAGGCAGGCATTATACATTTAAAGCATTAATATCTCATTTTAATTTCTTCCAGTAATATGCTGAGAACACCTTAATAAAATGTCCCGCTTAGCCCCCCGTCTTACGGTACTTCAAGTAAAAAATGACATCCATTTTCGTTTATCTCTTACGGATGACGAGATACTTGTAGTTAAAAATAACGTTTAATTTTCCATGTGGATTTCCACGTGGATATTTTCACTGGAGATTCTTTTGAACTGTACGTGTTTCTGAGTTGGGTCACATTTCCGTGAGAATTGTTGCGCAAACTCGTGTTGGTGTGATTCGGGTTTGGGGAGATTCCTGATGTTGTAATGAGCTTGCTAAAACAAGTGGCGCACGTATGACAAAAAGCAATACCTGTGTGCAGGTATATATTTATAGCTCGTTGAGTCTGCTGCATCAGGCAGGCGCCGTGTCGTATTGGGGGCCGACATTTCACCGTCGGCGAATGTCTTGCCTACGTTCAATATACTTTGCACACTCACTGCTCATGTGGTTACGCACGAAATTACGTCATAGTATGCTGCATAGACGAGACGAGTCACGAGGCTGACACACGACACTAGTGTCGTGAATTGCACTCATATTCATTTTTCGCTCACATGTGGATACCGCCAATTTTGAACTTTAGTTTTGGTTCATGATTTTTCAATGAAAGCTCGTTACCTGAGTATTAATTTGACAAATCAGTAATCTGGGCTTTCTTGCCGTTTTCGAGAAAATCGGATTTGACATATTCGTCACCGACCATATACATAGAATTTGGCGAAAAACATTTCTGAACGGCCGGCAGCTCAGGCAGTAGCGCTTGGGTTTCAAGCCGGAGGGTTGCGTGTTCGATTCTTGCTAACTGCACTTTTTATATATATATTTTTTAATGTTTATGAATATAACAAATATAACAAATTCATTTCCTATAAATGAAGGATAGCAGTACAGAACTGGATAAAAAGACACTGGACACAAATTGGAGTAGACACGGCTGCGAATTAAGATAAAAAATTCAATTTTCAGTCTAAAAATAAAATAAAATCATGCTTCCGTGTTGTCAAGTTTCTAAATATGGTAAATAAAGTTTGAGGTAAAAGAGTTAGCTAATTCCGAGAAAATCGACTGAGAATTTTGAGATTAAAATTGCATGGATTTTCAAAATCGGCTCTGGATAGCGATTAAAAAAAGAATTTTCAATTTTTTGCAAAAATAACAATTTTCTCCCGAGATATGAAGATTCGGAATAAGAATAAAAAACGTTTGATTCCAAAAAAATTATTCTGTTTCGAAGAAATCGAACTTGAAGATCGCGATACCCCAGTATGACAAACATTTTTTTGCGGAAAATCTAAAAACAAAAATTTATATAATTAAATGCTGATGATAGCAAGAAATCTCAATGTTAAATGATTGAAAAAAAATTATTGCTACATTAAAATTGTAACCAAAATGTAACTAACATTTTCTTAAATTATTGTATTAAAAAATGATATTTTGAGAAAATCCTTTTACCACGATGTGTATTTGATTTTTGAAGAATTTTTCATGCAGTAAACCTATCATCGATAAGAATGTTGGTTATCTAGTTTTAGTTTCCGTGAAGAAGGCTTTTTTAATTTGATTTCAAAATATATTTTGGAAATTGCCAATGCAGCTTGACTTTTTTTTAATGTTCGAGAATTGATTGTTATAAAATATTTCCGCAAACCGTTTTCAACGTGAATTTGATTACCCTTTTTTTGGTTGTTGGGCAGAATTTTTTTCAAAGGGTCAGATTTTAAGTTCCGTCACCAAGCGCCTGGAAAGATGTTCATCTTCCACAAAATAATTTTAATCTTTCCTCCTGCCATGAAATATATAGGTAACGATTTTATACGATAATTGTTTGCAACATCAAATCTGAAAATTCCGGGAATTTTCAAAACATTTCTAGTAAAGCAGTTTATTTCACTCAAGGCTGTAACATTTTTTATAATAACTGTAATTTTGTGTTAGAGGGGATTAACAAAACTAAATTCAAGAGAACTCTCTTATCAGAGAATTTTTCAGAATAGTTTATAATTCATAGAAATTTTGTAAATACTAGTTAATACACGCTACTTAATGTGTTCAATTTTCTTGAGAATTCCAAAGATTTCTGAATATTACAATGCTTGAAACATTTTAAATGATTACAAAATTTCAAAAGTTTTCTGAGTTTCTCAAGAATTTTAGAAGCTTTTCAAGTATTTGAGAAAATGTTCAGATTTGTGAAAATGTGGACATTGCTAGCCTACAGTGAAGATTCATTTCAAAACACTAAAAAGTCTGTTTTCTCTCAATTGAGGCATTATCTTGAATGTTGTTCTCTTCCTTTTGTCCATTAAAAATTAGTTTCTCTTTAAATTGTTTTTCTTTTCAAATTTATGAAACCTGTTTAATTTAGCTTTACCATTCTTATTTCGTTTATAATTTTACGTTCTCTTCAGTTTTACGGGGATTAAAAATATTTTATTTTTCCTAACAAATGATGTCTTTTTTCCTTCCAAATGGGATTCCTATAATATTAGGAAGTTTGAACAATTTTTTCTTTCAATTTGAAGATTAAAATTAATTTTTTCGAGTGTGGAATGATCTCAATTCTGGTTATACAAGTAATTCAAAATCACTTTAACAATCTTATGATTTGAATTGCGTAAATTTAGAGGTGTTTATAAAAATGTAAGGGTTTCTTTTAATCTTTGAAAATCCCTTGAAATTTGTTGAATGATTTAATTCTTTAATTTATTTATCAAATTTAGCTCCTCTTTCAACTTTTTAAATATATAAATGTTGCTCCTCTTTTAATTGAAACGTTCAAAATTAGTCTTTTTGTACAATTTTTGGAAATTCAAACCTTTTTTCTTTATTCAGTTTAAAAACTTAATTTAAAGATCCAGTTGATGAAAGGTATGAACCCTGCTCCATTCAGTTGATGGAATATATCAAATTAACTTTGATCTTTACATGTTGTATATAGAAGGCTACAAAATGTCTTCTTTCGTAGACGTCAGAAAATTGTTCTTCCCTCTAATTTAATGGTTTCAAAATGTACACAACTCTCTGAAAATGTTATTTTCGTCTAATTTGACAACTACACAATTTTTCCCCGTTTGTCTCTACAATTTTTCTTTTTTCTTAATTTACCATTCTTTCGAAACTTCTCCCTACATAATTCAAAAGTAAAAATAAAAAATGTTTTTATAATTATTCTTGCAAAATATGTTTTTTGATAAATAGTCTAGGTATTTAACAGCACCTAATATTTTTGGGAATCATATTCCTAATTTAAAAATATATTCATTTTAAAATGTTTATTTTTTTATTTTTGATACTTGGGAATATGTTATTATACTGAAAATTTCAAATTCTATGAAAAAATAGTTTGCAATTACAGGTGAAAAGTTACCCAATTTTTTGGTTTTATACTTTCAAGTGCTAATAATAATTTATTCTAACTTTTTATATCATTTTTTGTAGACTCATTTCATAATAAAACACAAGTCTTTAAAAATTATAAGAGATTAATGTCTGTCTTTTTTTTGGAGATCTGAAGCCCATAAATAATAATTATTTAAAAATCTGGGTTTCCCTTGGTAAACCCCTAATCTTAGAGCATTTGACTACATTTACAATTATCTAAATGCTCAAGAATAAGAATTGAATCATAAAAGAGTCGTCTAAAAAATGATCGTTACATGCAAAACTGGTTACAATATACATCACAGACTTGTCCATTTAGTCGAGATAAACGATATAAAGTAGTCCGGGCTCATTCGACCTTATCTGCTTACAAGAAGGGGAAAGTGGAACGTATGTAATACTTACTACTAACACATAATTTTATAGTCTGTTTTTAGCGATTTTCTAACACACGTTTCGATTATCACATAGCTTCGCTTTCAAACCAGAAAAAAAAGAAAAAATGCAAAAAGTAGAGGCGGGCAAAAAACTTTTAACGATACTGCAAATCCTTTTTAGAAATCGATGATTCATGGATCCTTTTTGAAGATCTGAGTCATTCGCATAAAATTTTCAACTGAATTGCATTGAAAAAGATAAACGAGTTTACCGTCTGGCTGACTAAAAATGGCTCGATCTACTGTGATATTTCTGACTTGCACTTTTTCACTCTCAAATTTCTTTCGTTTTTCTTATTTAAATATAAAAATGGTCACAAATAAGTTATTTTGTATCTAGAAATTTTTTTGGATTCTCTGCTCAAGTAATCTGTTTTAACAAAGTGAAATTTGTTCAGAAAAATATGTTTACACGTGAATAATTATTTTGAGGTCTTAAAGTTTCACCAAAAGTGGTTGTATTTAAAGTATCTGAAAAGACATGCATGTTAATGAATTACGTCAAATAACAAGTACTGTTAACTAGCCTTATAAATTTTTATGAGCACATGCTGCATGATCTGTGACTTCCCATTCATTCGTTTTTTTAATTTACGTAATTATCCATAACTACTCAACTTACCGGGAATTTGACGACACTCGTATTTTAACTTCCTCGCGTGATTTAAACGACGTAACTTAATTTCAAAGTACACTTGTTCTTTTTGTATTTAGTAATTAAATATTTCATTGAATAAAAAAATTCTTTTTTTCAGTTTACTTTCTAAGAGAAGTTACTAAGAGGATCACTTACTTTGTTATTTTTCTATGCAAGTATTACTTTAATTTAATCATGTTTTATTTATATGAATGATTGATTGTATTTACAAAATAATTTTTTGCAGTTTTAAGTCCTTTTTTTCAATTAATTTTTCATGTGGGAAGAAAATGGCACGTAATATGTTTGTCGATGATTCGTAACTGATCAATTTTCCATTGTTGGTATTTTTCTACTATAATGATGCCTCTTTATGACGCAGGATAACTACTTTTTCTGAAAACCATTTTTGACCCCAGAACATGTTTACTGAGAAAAATTACGTCTGTCTTTGCATAATATGCATGCCTAAGCCTCGAAACACTTTAATCCTTTAATCGCATTACCAGTTATACAAAAGCCTACACACATCGATTTTAGACAGTATCTGGAATAACTCAGGGATTTCATACCAAGTTGAAGGGCAAAGTAGTTCCAAAAAGTTCAAAATAATGTCAAAAGAATGCATTTTTTTACAGGTTTTGAACAAGTGTAAAATATAAAATGTTGTACTTATAGAGACTTATTTTCTTTTCAATTATAATTGCTGTAGTTTATCCTTTAGTATCGATAAAATAGCTCAAAATATAAAGAAAAGTTGTAAACTTCTCTACTCTAGTTTCTCTCTAGAAAAAAGTATCACTGGATTTTTTTATCGACAAAAATAGATTTAATATAGCTGACATAAGTGCCAGGAATGCATCCATATGTTTTTCCATGGAAGGATGTTTTATGGTTAAAAAAGATATTTTAGATTTATTCTTAACATATTATAAGAGAATAAAAATCCCTCTGGATTATTTGATATAATTTTATTTAAAGACAATTTAGATATGCAGAAAATAGAGGTCTTAAGTTAGGTAAGCTCGGAAAATCCGTCCCAGAATTTCTAAGTGCGTATATGATATGAAACTACATAATAAGACGTAATTGAATTTAGGAACTAGCCTTGCAAGCATATTCCCCATCAAAGACAGCAATTTCGAGAACTTTAGAAATTAGATCTAAATTGGATTCCGCAGCTTGAAGCGAGCACAATCAATCTGAATAATTTCATATTATAACGCATTTAAAATATAGAGACATAAAACTATTTGGTTAAATATATCGATTCCTGTTATCGGAATTTACCGACATTATCATTTTAATTTGTAAGTGTAGACATGTTAATTATTCTGAAGTAGTTTAATTTTCAAGTTCTCAATTTAATGATTTTTCTGTGTTGAAAGCTTGAATTTTTAAATATTAATTTATGAGTTAATTAGTTTTTAAGTGTTCAATTCGAAACGTTGCAAACTAAAAAATGTACAGTTCTTAATGATTTTTAACATTTAAATAAGCCACCTGAATTTGGCTGAATAACTTTCTTTGACACGTGTCTTCACTCTAAGCACTTAAAATAAAAAATGATTCCACTTTTAACACATAACATTAAAAAAATTTTATTTTTCAATGATAAGTACTGAATCTATTTAAGGTTGAAATTAGTTAATCTTAATAACCTTCTGTTCGAAAGAGAACATTTTAAGTGATTCTAATTTGGATATTGTGTAATTATTGAGGCTTCAAATTCGAATTCATTTAATTTTGAAGACTGGCTTCTGCCTTACGTTGTAAAATTTTGATCAATGTCTTATTTCGATAATGTCTCTAATTTTGAAGCCCTTGCTTTTAAAGTTACTTAAATTAAGGCTTCCGATTTGTGATGGTATACTCATATTATTAACAGTTTTAACATAAAATTGATGAATTCAATGTAAAGTAGAGAATTTAAAATGTAACTTAAGTGGATTTGATAGCTTAATAAGCCCATAATTTGATTCCCATTTGATTCATTTTTCGTCTTAAGGAATGAAGTTCCTAAAATTTGAGCAATATACGTTTCAAAGAAGATTAGAATTAAATATTTGAGGCTTAAAAATGTTGCGACGTAAGGAAGCCTTCCAATGAAATAACGCTATGCTGCAGTAACTGCACAGAAAAGACTAGGGTTTCATTTTTGTTTCAGATCATTTTCTCATGAACTGTTATGAACTCATCTTGAGCTTCGGTTATGTTCACTCTCTTGATCAGTGTCAAAATTGAAAAAAAATTGAATTGCTTTCAATGTTAGTCCTGCTCCAAATGAAACGTAATTTTTTTCTGAATCCAGAATTTTCTTTTTAAAGACAAAATTGATCAAAAATATCTGGTAATTAATCAAACTCTACTTGTTTTTCTTTTCTTTTAATTATCAAAGTTTATCTCTGACTATAAACTTACAAAAGTGTACGTAATTAAGGAAAATATATTTATCTATGATTATATGTGTATTTCAAAAACGAAAGGGTAATCGTTTTTTTTTTTTTAATCAAGTAGATTTATCGCAAATACTTACGCAGAGTACTGTCTTGTTAGCCCAAGGAGAAAAGTATATCGCGGTAAGGCATGATATTAGGATTTCTCACTGTAGTCGGCCCAAGTAGAAAATGCATGACGTCGTCAGGCATCTTACATTAATTGAAATTTTTGTTATTGTGCGGTAATTCATCTCAACGTCAAAACTTTCGTTTGTTTTATTTGCTATACAAAAATGTGTCTTAACTAATTGAACATTTTTCAGTGATAAGGCCCTTCTAAAATTATGTTATTACATACTAAATTTATAAATCAGATATAAAAATATATTTCAATAATATCTGCTTGGATACATGGAAAAGTTTAAGGTTTCTCGTTTGATCACTGAAGTTAAGCAGTCCTTCGCTCGGTCGCACTTGGATGGGGACTATTGTACCACATGCAATTTATTTCTCAGCTTTTAAGCTTTCTTGATTTTCAAACTAATAATAATTTTATTTCTAATTTTTGTCTGCTTGTGCTTTTGTGATATTTTTAGAACCAAAAAATGCATAACAATTTAAGCAATTCTGCAAAATAATAATTTTTTGTTTGCGAATCCAGAATGGAATTTACTATGTAGGAAGGATCTTAATTTGTAGGCCTAATTTATAATTATATTATGATGTAGAAGTTGTCTATAATTATTGCTATATAGACTGGATAAGTTAGACGCCTGGATGTGTGGGCGGATCAAAATTAGGCGAATTTAGGTTGGAGATATCAGGAATTAGGTCACCCGATACGAACAGTCTATTGTGTTTTTTCAAAAATGTAGAATTAGTCACTCCATGATTTAAATAAATTCAATACAGATGAGCTGCCTACCGTTACGGAATATTCCGTGAGACTAAACCCATTTCCAGCTCGTTCTGGGCTAATGTCACGGAAAATTCCATAATACTTGTCAGCGCCTCAATTATGTTATAACACTAAAAATTTCAATTTTCTTTTTAATTTTCGAAATTCGGTAAATAATTCATTTATTTTGTCTTAAAAATGGGATAAATAATTTTTAAGAATTCAAACTTTTTACTGCTGTATTCTATCCGAATTTCTAAAGTCTAAGTTAAAAAGTACACACCTTGTTTAACAAGAGTGTCATGAAAAACTGATTAGCATCTAATTTGGGTCAGGTTAGATCATTCCAAATTTTCATGTTTCAGACTTTTAAAATGCGGTAAATTTCAATTTTGCATGAGATTGAGGCATTTTATTTACTTTGTGCAAAATAAGAAATGTTACACTCTAATGGTCTCGAATTCTTTGGAGTTTTCGATTAAATAACTTTAGCTCTCGGGTCGCATTCTCCTCTTTTTCAGGATATGACTAGCCGAGACCAAGTAGGGAATCAGGGAGAACAAAAATGTTGTTTCTCACCAAGTTTGGCGTATAGAAGGAGAAATTCGTGTTCGGAAGCGACGCGGGGTCTCGATTGACGACCTTTGTGGTGATATATTGTCGACCCTTTTGTACCCGTTACGTATAGAAATATTCAGAATTGCATAGCAATTGGTAAAAATGTCGAGGCGTTCATAGAAATCGATATAAATTCGTGATAATGTGCAGATATACATATCAATGGCTATAAATGGATAGAAGTGCATAGAAATAGGTATAAATGTATAGAAATTGGTAGAAATACATGGCAATTGATGGAAATGCATATAGCAGTTGGTAGAAATTCATAGCAGTTGGTAGAAATCCATAGCAATGGATAGGATAAGATTGCTCGCATTCGAACCTCCTGGATTAGCGTTTTAGTTATGTTACGTAGGTGTTATGTGGCTACAATGCACCGAGAGTGGAAAAGGGGGTCGTCGGACGCCAGCTGGAACGTCGTCTGTACACGCGAGAGAAGGACGTCCTAGTTGTGCAGTTAACGGTCGTTGCCCTCGACGCGGCTAAAGCACGTGCACCTTGCCTCCCGTTTTCACCAAACCGATATTACCGAGCACCATCCTTTCATTTTCATCGGCTCGCCAATCACGACCGCCTTCAGGCCGGTCGATACTTCGGGACTTTATAAAGCCCCTGTTTTGTTTAAAAATCCTATCGAAGATTCCAGTTAGGATATCAAATTTCGTATGATACTCACAATGAGTAACAATTTGATACATACATATATAATATAATACATAATATAATATTGTAAATATATAAATCACTGGCAATAAGGCTAAAGCTTCTGATTGAATGATTTACTTCAGTTTAACTGATTGAATTAGTATTCTGTAAATGTGGCGCTCGGTGGTGAGACTAAAATTTTTTTCAGTCAAAAAATACTATTGAATTTGAACTTAAAACCTGGAGGTTATTAGCGACCGTGAAATTTTTTTTACTGATAAATTAGTAGTTCCAAAGTCACTGAAGAATTATTGATGATTTTTTTACTAGTTCAGTCAGTAGTGTTCAAATTCTGAGAACTTGGCTATTTTAATAGTTATAATCCTCTAAGTAGCTATCCTTTAGTTCAACTTCTTCGTACTGATTCAATTAGTCAAATTTTAGCCTACTCAGATTTAGAATCTGAGTTAGTAAGAAACAACTATTCCAAATAATGACAACTTTTCTACTAATTAATTTATTGTAGAGTTCACTGCTGAATTAGTAAACAATTAATTAATAGTGCATAATCAAATTCTAATAATTCATTTAGTGGTTCAATTTTTGACTAATTAATATAATAACCATAATAATAATCATAATAATCAGTAAAAAATTACAATAAACTAAATCAATTGGTAAACGACATTGAGTTAAAACAGTAATTTTGTATTAGTTTAAATTTAGAGAGTGAATAAGAATTATAATGATACCGTGTTAAAATTTGAAAACATCAAGAGTTTATATTGTTTATTTTGGTTGTAAAATAACAACAGAAAAGCGCCCTTTAATGTATGCAAAGCTGAGTACATATCAGCTCTGAGTAGAATCTAAAATTGTGTTTGTTTCTAGATGTAAACATTGATGCTTGCTTCACTTTTCTAGATTTCTATATTATGTAAAATTGAGCAATTAAAGAAACATTCCTATTGCAACTATTTTAAGAATTTACTATAATCATTCTAGTTTTCATGTATGGACCGAATCCAGTTCAAATAGGCAGGTTTTACGCATTAAGTCACAGAAGCGATCGTTTACGATATAATTGTTGCTTTTCAGAGCAAAAAAGGCGACTTATATTTTTCTGCTTTCAGAAAAAAACAAATTTTCACAAAGTAATGAGTATTTGGATTTTAAGGGACATTTTCAAAAAAATTACTCATTTTTTGCAAAACCTTTATAATTGGTTTTCATTTTCGAGTTTTGCCCTATAATGCATGTAGAAGCGTTAGAAATAAAAAATATCTCAACTTTCAATATCAAAATGATTCAAAATTACGAATTTGTAAATGATTAATGCATTATAGAATAAACTAGAAATTAAAAAATTGGTGAGAAAATTACGCAATAATCATTTTAACTTTTAACATCGTTTGTTTAAATGGATGGTCAATAAAAGTATTTTGATTTCATGGAGCAAATTACTTCTCTTTCAATAATTTGGATGCGAAAAATTAGGTTAGGCAATCTAATAGGAAGTAAGAAATTTTCATTAACATTTTTAAATTTCATGTCTGGAATAAGTCAGTCTATTGGAAAGTGAATGATAAAAATCGAGATAAAAGTCTTATTCAGACATTTGTTTTAAACAATTAATACAAGACCCAATATTACACAACTTTTGTAAAAAAAGTTGCCTGGTGCTTTTTAAGTGAATTCGTACTCGTGAGTATTTTATTTGATTATCAATTCAACTTCAAAAAAATTTTATCATCTTATGAAAGTTTATTTTTGTTGAATATACTTTAGAATTCTTTAGTTGATCCTAAACTAAATCAGCTAAATCTAAGAAAAATGTCTTGCTTTGAAAGTAGTTTGAGTTAACTGAAATTCTATTTGATGCTATAAAGTGCTACAAATTACTGGATTTTTTCAATTAATGTTGCTTTTAAAATATTGAAAATATTGAAAACACACAAATCATTTTTTGATGAACCAGAAAGAAATCTCCTAAAGCCCGTATGTGAACCGGGAAAGCGTTAAGTAATCTTCAAACATCGAAATTTAAATAGATAAAATTTAAAAACTCCGACGTTCGCATGCTTCAAAATAGTAAAAACATCTTCTAAAAATTGATAAAAGAGAAGGGATACAAATTTCAAATCGAAATTCTCATGCAAGTTGAGTAAAATAAATAAATCAAAGTCACTATCTTCCACATATAACATGCATTAGTGCATGATACAACAAAATTACAATAAGTGAATGTACTTTTTACAAAAAGAACAAACAACGATTCTATAGAATTCTTCGGATTGCGGAAGCTTTGAAAGTATGTATTATAGAAACTACTTTCACAGAAGATAGAAAGTAGTCTCACGAGATAGGAACTACTTGAGGAAGTTTAAAGTGAAGAGGATTAATTGAAAAGAATCAGTAATGTATCAATCAAATTGATCGGATGAAAGGCGAAGGAAAATAGAAAAAGGAAAAAGGGCAACAATCAGAAGTGACTGGAGAATAATGTTCCGGATGTAAAATCCAAATGTAGGGCAAGGAGTGACGACGTTGTGGAATGCTCAGCCTACGATGTAAATGCGCGTTTATGAACAGAAATAGAGACCTTTTAATTCTTTAGCAAATCAATGCCCTATTAATTTTTAACCAAATCTTTTGCGCGCGCAGACTTCCGTCGGATATAGTTTTACTTTGTCCATAGATTAAGTTACAACGGCCATCATTCCAAAGCCATTAATCAGACAGTAGCGTAGCGATTTTCCGCGCGTCCTCAACGCAAATATAGGTCGACCATCATCGCGATGCACTGGTTCTACTTTTCTCAACTCAGAGAAAAAAAAACTCCGATTCGTTCCGTCCTTTGCGTAATTGCAAGTCCACATTCAGTAACCGCTTTTTATATCATTAACTGCTTCATTCATTAACATTTTTTTTCTTATTAACAGAACTATGTGTAGAGCAATTTCATAATCTGAGAAAACGTTTCATTGATAAATATTTTTCAATAGTCATTCGTAGCATGACGTCCACATTTTTTTCATTTTGAAGGGGAGAGCCATTTTTGAAAGGGGCTTCATCAGTTTTGTAAGAATATTTCCCAAGAGCCTTTTCTAAAAATAGATTAGAATTTCATTGAATTATGTTTACCTTCGAAAGTAGACAGATAAAAATAAAGTTTCAGTTTTGACATTGATCATGACAGCGAAAATACCTGAAGTTCAAAATGATTTTGTAAGAAAATGAACTGAAACAGAATTTAAACACTAGTTTTTCCTCACTAACAAACAAATGCGTACTATACGCGCATTATTGAATCCATCTCTAAAAAATAGCCGTGTCACGGAAACCTCGAAAGCGTTGTCGCTTTTATTCAATACCTATTGGTTAATTTGAAAAACACGAAGGAAAAAATGTTGCCAAATTTACACACATATTAAGAATTGAGTTTCAGTTGAAGGGCAGTGACAAAGAATCATCTCCCATTTGTTTGCATAATCAAACTGACAAAAATTTAATATTTATTAATGTAAAATTTTATTATTTGTCCAAAGCTTGGCATATTCAGCAGAATTAAGTAACTTCATTGTCAAATATCAATCAAAATTTGTACTTTTATAAATAAAAACTGGAATAAAATTAAAAATTAAATTGTTTAAGACACTACAAAATTTAAAAAACATGCTGCAGATTGTTAAGTAGTATAAAAGTATCAAAATTTCCCATTTAAAAATATTTGAATTCCATTCATAAATAATTTTCTGGGAAAAATGAGGGATACTTCTTTTAATTAAATACTATTATTATATGGTTTAAATCGTTTTTTTTTAATCCACTTTCTATTAAAGCTTGAAGGAACTTGCATAAAATTCTTCTGCACTTTTTATAAAATACCTTCGGAATTTTTATGGCATTGTTATGAGTTTTTTTTTACAGATTTATACATCCCAGAGAATTTTTCAAAGAAAATTCCACAGATTTCTTTCGCTCTTTCTCATAAATGGAAAAAATGACATAGCTTTTCCTTTAAAACAATTCTGCTTTCTATTTTTATTTCAATATAATGTGATATCTGACATTAAATGATAGTTAAAAATATATTTTGCAAAAGTAAATATACAAAGGATTTCTAAAGGACTGCGTCTGGTCGTCCCGAAAAATTGACGGAACGGGAAAAGGAGATGGACTAGTCTCGAAAATTCGGGACGGCTAGCCAAATTTATGGAAAATATTTGAATACTCATCCCGAATTTCGGGACGATAAGACATTTCGTTCCCGGAAACATAACAAGAATGCATGGCAAACAAATAAAAAAATATCTGAGTCATGTAGCTTAATTAGTATTATCACTTTCGAGATAAAAAGTTGTAAACAGATACTTCTTTCGAAATAAAAACTCCACTTATCGATGGTATCCAGAATGTTTATTCAAACCTGAAAATGGATGTACTGGAAAGAAAAATATAAGTAAACTAAAATTAGAGTCCATGTATGGTCCTTAAAAGGGGAAAGACTTTTCCATCTTCAAGTATTTTTGTCGTAACGCGTGGGCAGCTTGATTGATTTTCCTCTGAAAGATGGACTGTTTTTATGAACTACGTAAGCTTAGAAGGAAATTGGATAAAAGTTGTCCAAATTGAAAGGAAACTATTTTCTCGAAAAATAATCGGATAAACAGTATTGTATACTTTGGTATGGATATTGATTATCCCTTATTTTCTCTAAAACATAACAAAATGTTAATATCATTTGGAATTCTGTCAAACCTAAAATTGTATATTCTCTCCACACTAATAATGTTTAACGTTTTAATCAATACATTCGCCACGTTCACGGCTCAGCTTCATTCTCATGACGCGAAAAAATCAGAGAGCAAGTTAATGTATGAAAATATTCAAACCACAAATGAAATTGTGCCGCCATTATCGAGAAAGCATGAGTTCTTGATTTGAAAATAATTTGAAAAGAAAACGAGGAAGAACAATATTTAAAGTGGAGTGAACATTTTTCTGTGGGACTTTTTACAAGTATGTCCCAGAAATTAGTATTTGCCTGAAAATCAAAAGCTGTTCTTTTTGTCGCATCAGAACTCTTTTAAGTGCAGATTACAATGTTTTGTTCCATTTTTGAATTTAAGCCTTACTTATGATTTTTTGGAAAATTTTAGAGCCTATCCTTTCTCATAAAAAATTGAGTGTAAAATCATTTTTATTACTTTGGTTCATTGTAAAGCGGACACGTGCAGTTGATAAAAATGAAAATTTTACAACATTTTTTAATAGCTTCCTACTTGAAAGAAGTGATAAAAGTTAAATTTAGCTTTAGAGAAAAAGTAACGTAATAATTATCAATCTGCTTGAAAATATATTTGATATAAAATCCTTTCTACATTTTTCATCCATTAATCTTCAATTATTTGGGCTGCCACACAGTCAGTTTTTTCAATTAACTTTTTAGTTCCTATATTAGGAAAAGTTCAATATAATCACTTTTTAAGGAAAAGGCCCCTTTAATCCATCTAATTTTAAGTTTTATCTACAAGAAGAAAATTTAATTACGATATGTAAGAAATCTATAGTAATATATGGTGCGAAAATGCTATTCAATATTAGACTTCACACTCATTCCCCTAGTTTCCCATTTTTTACAGAATTCTTCTTTTTCCCCTATTTTCAAGGAGCTTCCCCTTTTTCTCAATTCTTTGCTTACTTTCGAACTGAATTAATAGAACCTTTTTTTGGTTAAAAATGTAATTATTTGTTTGAAAATTCCACTATTCTCTCAAAAAGTTGTGTTTTTTGCTTAGTTATCTTTTTGGCAGAAAAGTCATCTTTCTTATTTAAAAATTAACTTTTTTTGTTGAAAATTTGTCTCTTTTGCTTGAAAAGTACATCAAGTTGATTCTAAATGCAACTATTTGGTTGAAAATTCATCTTTCTTGGTTGTAAATTAAATTTTTTGTTGAAAATTTCTTTTTTCCGGTTTAACAATCAAATTTTTTCTAGAAGTTTCGACTTTTTGGCTTAAAAACTCTACACTTTTGATGGAAATTTAGCTCTCTTGGTAGGAAGTTAATCTTTCCTGGTTGAAAATTCAACTCTTTAGTTGAAAATGTAGCTTTCTTCCTCGAAAATTAACATTTTTTGTTAAAAGTTTATTTTTTTCAA
The DNA here is from genome assembly GCA_932178445.1 of Andricus quercusramuli. Taxonomy (NCBI): domain Eukaryota; kingdom Metazoa; phylum Arthropoda; class Insecta; order Hymenoptera; family Cynipidae; genus Andricus; species Andricus quercusramuli. The sequence goes on along the minus strand of CAKNXH010000141.1, from coordinate 478,582 downwards.
CTAAAAATGTAACTATTTTATTTTTTATTGAAAATTTATCTTTTAACAGTAAAAACTACAACTATTTGGTTAAAAATTCATCTATTTTATTGCGAATTCATCTCTTAGAATTTGTATCTTTTTTGGTTAAGAATGCAACTGTTTGGTAGAAAATAAATAATCTGTTTTGGTTGAGGATTCAACTATTTGGTTGTATATTCATCTCGTTTCTTTTTAAATATTAACTATTACATTTTTTATCGAGAATCAATCTGTTTTTCAGTTGCTTGGTTGAATGTTGAACCAATTTATTAAAAACTAGTTTTTTCGGTTAAAGATTTATAATTTTAATTGAAAATTCATCTTCTTGTTTGAATATTTAACTATTTGGTTGAGAATTCACGTATTTTGTCGAAAATTCGCGTTTTTCAATAGAAAATTAATCTTTTTGGTTAATAATTCATCTTTTTTGTTGAAATTGCAATATTTTTACTTGAAAGGTTAGAAATTGTAAGCGTTTCAAATTTAATTCAACATGGTACCTATATTAATTTTATTTGGTGGACTTTATTACCCAATTATTCCTCTGCTTTCGTGCAGAATCACTCTGTTTATCCCGTTTTGCGAGCATTTTAGGCTGCAAAGTCTGAAATATTAAAATTTAAATGATTTTACGTGATAATTTTCTGGTTTTCTAGTTCTTATTATAAAGCATCAAAATATAAATACAGCAGTTAAGTTTCAAAGGTTTATTTAGCTTGTAGTGAAATGAATTACAATTTGTCTGGACATTACTTTTGAAATTTATTCTTGTAATTGTGACCTTGGGTTTCACCCCCGAATTCAACAATAGATTTTCATCGAATCTTGTAAACGCAAGCGTGTAAATTTCAGAGTCGGAAATCTCGGAACGCCCGAAAATCTCAACGAAATCTTGGAAATCTCTATAAGAATTCAATACAGATGTCGCATTCACAGTTTTAATATTTCGTAGTGAGTAGCCCCTGCGCTCCTTGCACTTTTTTGAAGTACACATTAGACTGTGGCAGCCCTGTTTATTGTGAATTGGTGAGTGGTGGGCAATGAATTGTGAACCTTGTTTGCGTCCTTTATGAAGCACTTGACAAGGTTCAAGATAATCTTTTGTTTACTCTGCAATTGCTAGGTATCTGAACTTCGAGTTCTAGGCCGGATAGTCAAGGTCGAAACGAATACGCCGTGGCCGGCCATGAGCTTCTTAACCTACTGAAGCGAAGACTGGATTCTTCAGCGGGAAAGTATATGCGTCCAGTTCAGTAGGGAAAATAAGCTGATAACAAGTAGACAATTTTCTTATCTCCCTCAGTCAATGGAAAAGAACCATTGACTCTTATTTTCCCCTACGTATAACGTCCCTTGATTGAATAATGAGAGCGATACTTTGACAATCATACTTTCGTGATGACAAACTAAGGAGAGTGGAATACACTGTGGTTCAATTAGAGCACAAAGAGTCGGCTCCAGAGAGAGAGAGAGAGAGAAGTTTATGAAAGAGAAACGAAAACGAGAACCGTTTCCAAAAATTGATGGCCCGGATCAAGTAAACTGTTGTAAGATTATTTCACTCAGATTGGAGGTAGAGATTTTGGTTGGGGGTCAACGATTATTCTATTATGTCTTGCATGGGGGGAGGGTTGTAATCAAAAACATTTCTTACGTAAAATATTTTCAAGTCTGCGAATCACGAAATAATAATAGATGAATAAATAAATAATGGCTTCACAGTCATTCCTCTATTTCTTGTTTTTCCACTAAAATGCGAACTGAATTTTCGGATGAAAAGTCTACTATTAAATTTCAGTTGAAGAATTCATCGTTTTTAGTCAAAAATCGTAGTATTTGGTTCAAAATTGAATTATTTTGTAGGAAATTCAACAATTCTGTTTAAAAAATCGTCCTTTTTGGTCAAAAATTTGCCTTTCATTATTCATTCAATATTCATTCTATTTTTTTTAATGCAACCGTAAGGTTTTCAATTAATCTGTTTTAGTTGAGGATTCAAGTATATTTTTGTACTTTTTTTTTTTTTGTTAAATTCAAATTTTTTAAATTTAAAATTAAACTCGTTTTTGTTTGATTAAAAGTTAAACTACTTTATTAAAAAGAAATTTTTGTTTGGTTGAAGATTCATGATTAAAGTTAAAAATGGATCGCTTTGGTTGAAAATTCAACTACTTTGTTGAAATATTTTTTTTGTTAGAAATTAATCTTTTCAACTTAAAATTTTAATATTTGGTTGGATATTCAACTGTTTGGTTAAACATGAACTTTTTTGTTGAAAATTCATATTTTCAGTTTGAAAATTTAACTATTTTTCAGAAAATTCTCCTTTTTGTCATGAAAATTCAACAATTTTGTAGAAATTTCAACTGTTTTCTAGAAAATTCTGTATAATGTTGTAAAGTCGTCCTTCCGAATCGAAATATTTAAAAGATGTATTTCTTCAGAAACTACAAAAAAGTCGTAATAAGATTTTAGAATAGGTCGAAGACAGAAAATGTTATATTTCAGAAAAAAATGCAGAAAAGTATAACGTATCAAATCTCTAAAAGCTATACTTTAAAAAAAAAATTGATAAGTCTAGGGAATAAAAAATTTAAATACAGCTAATTTTAAAAATATTGTTTTTTGGGTTTTATCTTCAACTGTAATCTTTTTAGCTAACATCAAATAAAAATTTTAAACGGTCTCAGAGCTTTCAACTGGTGAAAACACATAAAAAAATATTAAAGTCGAAAAAAGGCAGATTTTTGAAATTACATCTTTCTAGCTTACTTAGGAAAAACTTCCAGTTTTTCATTGACAAGAATACACTAGAGAACATTGACAAGAATAAGGAATCAAAAGCTCTCTTTACTGTTGAAACACATTTAAAGCAATTTAAGAAATTGGAAAAGTAGATTAATTAAAAGATGAGCATTTTTTGTATTTTATCGTTTATATTTCCAATTTATTTCTAATATATGCTTATCCGCAAAAATCCCTGAGGCGTTCAACCGAATTTTTGAAAGTTAAATAAAACATCTGTAAAAAACCGAATAAAATGACATTAGAACTTTTTAAAACACAGCCAATTACAACTATGAACATTTTACACTAAAAAATGATTTTTTTTATCTATATTGGATATATCGGTTAATTATTGACATTCCGAATAGGCGCATACTATCGATACTTATGAAACCTCTTAAATCGATGTATTTTCATGCGTTTATTACGAAAATGGCAATAAAAATACCCGCAAAATTAATTTCCAAGCTTATAACTTGAAGAAACTACTTAGTAAAAATTAAAATGCAGAAGAGGCATTCTAGGTGGGTAGCATATTTTTTTAAAGGGGATATACTGGAAAAAAGTAGGGTTAAGTTATCCCCTTTCCAGTATCTCTGGTCTTTATTATGCCCTTTCCATGCACTCCAAGAGGTGAAAAATGGGATAGTGTGTTTCTTAAAATGGGTTTAGTAGAAAAAGTGTAGTCGAAAATGAAAAATACTCCTACCCCATTTCACAAAAAAATACCTATCCTCAAAAGTACTACATCTTATTTAGAGATAGTAACAAATGAGTTGCAAAAAAAAAATGACCCCGCTGTTTTTCTGTGTTCCAGTAGTCTCTTTCAACCCTAAGCGTAGAATAAAAAAAGCAATCTAGGAGGGTGTAGTGTGTTTGTTACAGGCGATATTAAAAAAAGTGTATTCGGAAGGAACAAGAATTTTCACAAGCACATAGCACTTTTCAAACTTAGCGATTTTTCGACCACTCTAATAGTACATCCTTAAGACTTTTTGTTTTATTCTGAATTCGAATTTAAGCAAAAACCAATACACAGAAAAAATAAATTGTCGAAACTTTACTAGACTATCTAGGACTTTAGAATAGGCCACGAATTTCTAAAAATTTGTTATAACTTTTATTACAAGATACAAAAAAATCTTTGAAAAAATGAAGAGTAGGGGATTTATTTCAAGGCTCGCGAAATATCTTTTCACTATTTCAAGTCATTAAAAAATTCGCGGATTATTTTCATAACTTCGAGAATTGTCGTGAACCTCGTGATAAACGTTGTACGAAATATTGGGAAATTTGAGGCCTATCCTGAAGAGTCTTATACAGTCAAGTAAAGTTTCGAGACTAATTTTTTCCGTGATAAGGAGTTGTCTAACACGTCGACTCATGACGTCCTAGATCCAGATATGCTGACGCCGGCAACCGGCATCGCAGCATGTGCTGTAGCGATTCACTGGGAATGACGTCAGTACTTTGCTCGTTCAGTTTGCGGGGGCGTATCTGAATGAACGACGAAGTAGCGACAATCGACATGTCTCCCTGACTATGGCGTTTACAGGCATGAGCAGGGATTGCGAGGGTGGTGGATGCGCAAAGGTGCTTTCAGGTTGTTCGAGTGGAACGACCCACCGACCGACGCTTGCGGCTGTGTTGAAACACCCACGCGATCGAGGCTTCTGGACCAGAAAGTAGAGGCATGGAAATGTATCGATCCGGCGGTACCTACTAGCCTGAGAATGGGATGCTGGCAGGCATGGCATGGTGTTCAGACGTACGTTACTAAATGCGAGATATCTGGGGTGGCTTTAAGCACCAGTGATCATCTCTATTCAAGACACGGGGTAGACGAAAGTCATTCAAGGAAAAAATCTCTTCTGATTTTTAGTTGACCTTTCCAACTTTCCGGTCCAATAGCCGTAAAGATTGAATCCAAAGCCATGGAGATAGGTCATGCATCGTAATGTTGGTTTATCGCAATTTATAGCTTTAGTGATACCCTTCTGTACCAGGTTTCAAGTAGACTATATGGGATATTAATTTTTTATGATTCTATAACGTCTTGTGATGTTGTAGACACCATTCTTATTGTCTTACAATAGAAAGATTAAATACGCATTATTCTTATTGTTATTACGAGTCAGCGAATGTCAGGGAATTATCAATATATACTGAAGTTGAAGTTAATTTTATTATTTTGTTCACAATTCAACAATTTTATCCAGAATTCATTCTTTTTGGTTAAAAATGAGATTAAATTATTTTGGTTGAAATTGCATGTTTTTTTATTAAAAATCAAAACTGTTCTGGTTGAAAATTAATCTATTTTGGTTGAGGATTCAACTATTTTGTTGAACATTCTTCTTTTTGGGTTTAATTCTACTGTTTTTGGTTTAAAATTAAAATCATTTTTAGTTGAAACTACTACTTAGTTTAAAGTGGGACTTATTTGTTGGAAGTAAGTTTTATTTCAGTTGAAAATTTATTTTTCTGACTGAACATTTGTCTTTTTTGTAGAAAATTCATCTTTGGGTTGAAAATTCAACTATTTGGTTGAAAATTAATTTTTTCAACTGAAAATTCTACGATTTCATTTATGCTTGGTAATTTATGTTTTTTAAATGAAAATTCGTATTTTTTGGAATAACTCAACAATTCTTGATTAAAAATTACAATATTTTTTGGGTGTATCACATCAACTATTACACTTTTTGTCGAGAATTCTTTTTTTGTATCGAAGATTCATCATTTGGTTTGAAAATTGAACTATTTTTTTTCAAAATTCCTTTTTTCTTGATTGAAAATTAACTGTTTTAACTGAAAAATTAATTCTTCCATTTTTGATTCAACATGTATCTTTTTGACTTGAACACTCAACTATTTGATTGAAAATTATTGTATTTTATGTATGTCTTACATGATTTGTAGATAACCTCTTATACAATTCTGTATGATTGTTGTTACTAAAAGTATTTGAAACAAATTTAGAAAGTAACCTTTTTTGCATTAACATTGTTGACCTCATGTGTAAGATTTTTGTATACCTTAAAGAAAAATTTAGAACTCAGGAAAAATAAAAAATTGTTCAGGAAAAAGTCAGGGAATTTTGAAAGTAAATTGTAGCAACCCTGAAAATCCTGTGTGATTTGCGAAATTTTATGTATGATATACCGAAAAATTCTGGAATATTTACAGAAAATATCCGTACAGAAAGGTCTACATTAGAATCTATGCTGTTACTATTTTAACATAGGACCCCCGTAAAATTAACAAATTTTTTCTACGTCAAGCTTTCTTCCAATATAGGAACACTTTTATATTAATTTTTTGAAAAAATGTTTCAGAACAGTTCCAATTTAGAACGATTGTGTTTTCTTTTAGCATTAGATTTTCTTTTGATTTGCCACCGTATAGTGCAAAAGGAATTTTAAGAAGCATCGTCACTCTTGTTCAAAAGTAATTTTAGAAAATATAAAATTCTCTTTCCTCGAGAAAAGTAGAATGAAATCACATACGCAATCTTAAGCTAGAAGCACGAACCTCTCTCTAGTGGATCTCTTTTCTTCAAGAGTCCACTTTTATGCAAACCTAGAAAGAGTCCTCATTATTTTTTCCAAAAAATGACGAAATTCTAAACATTTTCATCCACATGCTGAGTTGCTGACAATTTGATCGCAGAATTTTGCACTTACATTAATTTATTTTTAGAAAAAGTTCCCTTTCCGTAGTCAAGGAAGTGTAAAGAATTCAGAAATATAATACAATCTCCTGCCCCTTGAAGCTACTTTGTAATTACTTCCGCTATGATGAGCATATCTGAGTCTTTTTATCCTGTTTCTAATTATATTTATTCATCTAATTTGGACTTGATTAAAAAACATTTCTGAAAACCTCTCTAATCTACTTCTCGCCTCTTTCGGATATTTTCTACTTCTCACCTGAAAAAGAGTCTAATTTTTCTGACCTAGAACCATACCAGCGAAAAATATTTTCGAGATAGAGAACGAGAATTGGGTTCCTAAAAATACTCGTAAATTCTTTTAATGGAACTTGAAGAAAGGTTCAAATGATAAAGGAGAGGAAGCATTAAAGGGACAGTACTATTACAGGGTGCACAGTCTTTCCCCTTTTTTCTCAGTTTCCCCTTTTTTCTTGAAATTCTACCCTTTTCATATTTTCAAAAAACTTTCCCTTTTTCCCCTTTTCTCTTTAAATATACGATACTTGAATTACACGAAAAATTCTCTGAAATTAGTAAGTGTACCCATTATTGAATAAAAATTAAAGTAATTATAGCACTTGATTAAATTATTTATGAATAAATAATAAGTAATAAAATAATAATAATAAAAATAATAATAGGTTTTTTGCCAGGCTTTGCCCAATATGTCAAGGCACACGTTCTTATCAGATCACTTGATTGCATTATAATATTGCGTCCGTGACTGATAATATATACCGGGATAACCCCGTGCATAATATTCAAACAAACAAAAAAATCCAACTCTAACCAAAAATGCCTTCGACAT
>CAKNXH010000141.1:435057-468752 GCA_932178445.1 Andricus quercusramuli | reverse complement strand
CCCCCCACATTAAGTTTGATCAATCGCATAATCGTTGCTAGCCACAAGGCGCCTTTCACCGATCGATCGGCTCAGTTCACCGTAGCTTCTCATCTGATACGGGCTCCCTGTATCGGGAGCCTAGAAAAAAGAGTGTTGTGAAAAAGGAGATACATACACCTCCACCATAACACATGGTTCCATCTCAAATCACGTCGTTAGGCACACCATGTTGTGCGGCCTTTCCACAAATCTCAGTTCTAGTGATACATCCCATTTGCATTCACTAGGTGACCCTGTCTTACAAAACTTCACTTATTCATTTCAAAAATTTATTTAAATAATTCTTCTTTCTCTTCCTGAACAAGACATCTCATCTAATCATTTTTCACTCTCTGTTACAGTCTTTTATCCTGAACTTCGGCAAGGAATCCCAAGCCGCTATGGAGTCTCACTGCCAGGCGAATGGCAGCAATAAAAAACTGAACGACGAGGACACCCCTTACCCCTATCTCGACGTCAACACCGACGAAATTGAAGAAAACACTGACAACAATGGCGTTAACAATAACAACATCAACAAAACAAACCAAAACAACAACACCGAGTGCACCGACCCACAACAAAGGCTCGCCGTCCTGAGCTTCGAACAAGTTCGTCGGCTCAACGACGTCATGAACGAGGTCGTCAGCATTCATGGAAGGGGGAACTTCCCGACCCTGGAAGTGCGTTTACGAGATCTCGTGACCGTGGTGAGGAGCAAACTCGAGGCGGATCCAAGTAACGGTGGAGCTGGTATGAAGGTGCGCGACATCCGGTTGAACGGCGGAGCAGCCTCGCACGTCCTTGCGACTGAATCGCAGCCCTACAATGACTTAGATCTCATCTTCGCGGTAGAGCTGTCGAGCGGCCGCAATTACGACAAAGTCAAGGCAGCTGTGCTAGGCTCCTTGTTCGACCTGTTGCCGGAAGGCGTCAGCCGCAAACGCATCACCACCTGCAGCCTCAAAGAAGCCTACGTCAGCAAAATGGTCAAGGTGAACAACGAGGGTGACCGATGGTCCCTCATCTCCCTGGGCAACAACCGAGGCCACCGTAATGTGGAACTCAAGTTCGTCGACTCGATGAGACGGCAATTTGAATTCTCCGTTGACTCCTTTCAAATTGTCCTCGACTCACTCCTGTTGTTCTACAAATGCAGCAAGCTACCCATCGGCGAGAACTTCTACCCAACCGTAGTTGGAGAATCCGTCTACGGGGACTTTCAGGAGGCCCTCTATCACCTACACAAGAAGCTCATTTCGACAAGGCACCCGGAGGAGATCCGGGGTGGCGGTCTCCTCAAGTATTGCAACCTTCTTGTAAAGATGTACAAACCCTCCCAACCAGACTACATCAAGACCCTCGAGCGGTACATGTGTTCGCGATTCTTCATAGACTTTCCGGATATAAGCCAGCAGCGTGCCAAGCTCGAGAATTACCTCTGGAACCACTTCGTTGGACCCGAGGAGGAGGCCCTCAAGTACCAGTATTTGATACTCCTGCATAACGTTGTCGAGGAGTCGACAGTTTGTCTAATGGGACACGAGCGAAGACAGACGCTAGCACTGATTGAAAACCTGGCTTATCAAGTTCTCTGCGAAGACCAACAACGGCTTTCCAATCAGCAAGCACCGACGGGACCTGCGCCTACCTATGTCTATGCTAATGGATATTACTACACCCCAGTGATACCGACTGCGTGCTACACCTGCACCTGCAATTCCTGGATGGCCTGTTCGTCGTGATCCCAAATTCAGTCCAGGGAAGCGTGACGATCCAGGAGACAAAGCGGGCAGAGGTGATCACCATTTTTCGATCCAGTTGACTCGCCTACCTACCTATCACACACATACCTATCTACCTACACATTAGTTTCTGGTAGCTCACGGAATCAGCGAACCAAAAGAGCTTCGTTGAGGAATGAAGAGGAACGAGGAGAAACAGGACGAAGATTCAACCGGACTCCCTGTTAGAAGTGCTAATCATCATCAGCTCGAGAGTGTTTCTCGTGGTGCTGATAATGATGACGGACGACAATTACGTGTCGGGGATTGATCACGAGAGATCATTGTGAAATCCCAAACAGTGCTGTGCGCAAAAACCGTACGGAGTGCCGCGTCATGTCGATCCAGTGGTCGAAACCGTCGGAGCGTAGCATTTGAGACCTAGCGGAAGCGGTGGGTCAAATTGTGAGCGAAAAGTGAAATTTGGTATGTTTGTTCCTTATGACCTTGGATAACTTTTAAGAAGGGGTAGTAACTATTTTAAGAATAAAAATTGGAATTTTTGAATGAATTATAAAGTTCAGGTTAGTAAGTTTTTTATAGATCAGGTAGACATTATGAGTAATGTCTACATTAGTTTGACAAGATAATCAGAATAATACCGTTTACCTAGATGAGCACGTATAAAAAAATTGCTATTTACAATAGTTAAACTCTGGATTTAACTTCTTTTGTGGAAAGTGAACATCTTTTTAGAGAATGATACGGGAACAATTGTGGAGCTCTGGTAAACTTTTAAAATCGGATATCATCGTTAACAATAGTAACTTAAGATCTACTTGAATTCAGTTCAATTCATCTTAATTACGGCGAATTCGGGAAGTTTCGGTGAATTTTAGTAATTTTCAGTGAATTCCGGTAAATTCATAACTTTTTTGAATTCACATACATTTCGTTGAATTAAATCAAAATAACTTGAATTCCCTTAAATTTCTTTGAACTCATCTGAATTTCGTTGAATCAATTTTAATTCCCTTGAATTGACTTTAATTTACTCAAATTCCGTCGAAATAACTTGAATTCAATTATATTTCATTGAATTAACTTGTATACAGTGGAATTGCATTGAATTCATTTGAACTCACTTGTAATCCATTGCATTAACTCGTATTCACTTTAATTCCTTTGAATGCACTTGAATTAAGTTGAATTGCCTTGAATTCCATTAAATTAAGTCGAATTCTCTTAAGTCTTGTCGAAATTCTTTTAATTACTTCAGGTGACCTTTGATTTCAATTCAACTGAATTATCTTGAATTTTCCTAAATTTACGTCAAATAAAAGAAGAGTATAATTTTTGTGTTTAAAAACAAGAAATCCGAATACCGTTAATTGCATTAAAAACAACTTTTTATGTAACACATTGATACGATCTTGAACACCACATTTAATCTTGACAATGTCTTATCTAAAATTACAAATAAAATAAAAATTTCACGTAGTAACAATATCCATATTTAAAAAAAAATATTATAGGTTTTCATTTCGACTTTTGTTTACCACTCATTTAATTTTGTTTAACAGATAAGTTGTGATATATTATTGGAAAACATATTAACAAAAGATTTTATTGTCTATCTTGTCAAATTAACATAAAAAAGCCACTCATCTACTTCAAGATATAATGTAAAAAGTATAATTTTATCCAGATAATGTGGCAACAATTGATACATAGAATACTTGACTAATATTTACATTTGTAATATATTCAAAAATTACAAATTAAAGATTTGCTTACCTCTTGATGCAAGTTCTCTAAAATCTCAAACCAAATTTCAATGTAAGGTCATAGTTTGCCCCAAATGTAAAATTTATTCAAAAAACCGCTTCCATTAACTGCAATATTTTCAAGTCATTCCGACTAACGCAGTTCGAGAACGCCTAACTCATATACTCATGGTCGAGACAGATTAGAGAATGATAACACGAATGAAAGATACCGAGAAAACTAGATAGTACGAATGTTAAATAGATAGATGGGAAGGTAATAGAAAAAAATAGCGAGAGACAAATGTCCCAGTCGCTGTTAAATACTCGTTCTGATTTCGAATATGAGGCATTAGACACATTTCGGAGAAGAGGCGTTTTCTATGCATATACGTATAAATATACACATAGCTATTTAAAGAAAATTCTACATACAAACATACATGATGCATATTATCTATAAATGAATTATTATTATTAATTAATTAATTAATGTGTGGCTGTGAACACATTTCATTTAGTTTCTATGTTGTAAGATCGTTGGCATAAAAGGGAAAACAATGTGAGATACCAAATCAACGTCTCGAGCTCGAATTACAACGTTTATTATTACCGCAGCCTGAATTTCGTAGGCGACACACGAAACAGCCACACAACGCTCCACGGACGTTTTTCAAAAGACCATATAACATGTCCTTTAAGACGTCCTTTCTTTACGAGTCCGACACTTTCGGGTGACTTAAGTAGTAGTCGAGAACACTCATCGTTAAACTGGCATTTTACACTCTCTGTAGTCTTAAAACATTTAACCCGACACCAGGGTATCGCACAGGGTGTAACCTAGTTCATTTAGCATTCCGTCTTCCTCGAGCCCTTGAAAATCGGCTTCATTTTTCCACACAATCACCCTCCGAATGTAAATTTTGAATGGAACTGCATACATAAATGATTGTAATTTTCAACATTTTAATCGGAAGATTTGTTTCAATGGAAAGATTCGCCGAGATTGAAGGAGCTCGAGATCAATGCTCATGGAAAGCAGCAGCAAATTTTGTAAATTAAGTTGTATCTTTACCAACATTTTATCTTAACTAAAAAGTTTTACTCTCTAGCTTCAAGATTTGACTTGATTTCTAACAATTTCTTTATACTACTGATGCACCCCTAGCACTAATCTCTTCTTAAGTTGGGATTGAAATTTTGATTTGAATTTAAAAAGTTTTTAGCTCAGGAGGGTCTCAGCCTTTAAGAAATGAACTCCAAGACTGAATCCGAAGCGAATTCAAATGCTTTAGTTTTCATGATTAAGAGATCATTGAATCACTCAAGTAGAAACTTAGACAATCCTCTTTTTATTCAAAGGAAGGATGAAGCAACACTCTCTCAAAAGTAAATTTTCTCGTGAGTAGAAAATTCTATGATCAGGTTATCGAACTTTCTTGGATAGGATACTTATTTACTGAGGTCTGTGTGAGAGAGTTGGATTATCTTCGATGCTATATATCTTGGTCACTACATTCTTCTTCAGTAGTTCTCGATTCGGTTAAACACTCTCTACTTTTTTCCTCAAACATAAACCAAGGAATTTTTCATCCTATTCAATTCTAAATCTGCCTTTTTGGATTAAAAGTTTTTCTAAGCGACGAATGTGATGATGAGAAATTCTTAATCTTGATGCTGAATCAGCTTCAGGAACTTTGAGCGGATGAATGCATATCAAGTGACTTCATTTCTTCTTGTCTATTTCTTTTTTTTGGCTCATCCGGCTTGAAGGACCCTTTCAGAAATGATAAATTCCCAGGAATCCTTCGACTGGTTCTTGCGGCTAATTTTGGCATTCAAACCTAAAGATGAAAAAGTAGGCTACAAGTGATTGGGTTTCTTCTTGAGTTTGCATAACTTCATTAGATACGACAATTATTTAATAAGGTTGAAGATGCTGTACTTGTATGTTACGATCTCAGCTAGCTCGGATCGATATCGTCTGGTGACCCCGTTAGTTGGCTTGCTCGCTCACGCTCGCTCACACCCACATACACAGGCGAACGTCGACTCTCGCTCATTCGCTACTGGCTCGCTCACTCTTCCTTTCGGACGCAGGCGAAAGTAAGATCGAATAAAAAATCTAGAAACTGGTTTTTCAGGTATCGCACTAATGCTAAAGAGTCAGTCGACAGTGCCGCTCTATGCCTCTGTCCTCTACAATATGCATCTATATACTGGTCCCCATGTTTATTGTACCGAGGTCGGATCGCTTTCGTATTCTTATTACTATCCCTTTTCTTATTTTTATTTCTATCCCTTTCGATCGACACCCACAGCTTCTCGAGGTCACCTTTGAACCTGTTATGTTACCAAAATCAAAAATTTGTATCGATGAACTCGGTGAACTGTTTCATCATCCAAGGGAAAATTGACATGACCAAGTACAAGATGATGCAAAAGTTTGTAGATCCGTTGTAGCTTATAGCTGAGGAATCATCCAAAGAGAGCTTAATCTTGTATTTGAAACTGAAAAGAAAGGTTTCATAATCCCTCTATGATAATGATGAAAGCATAGACCAAAAATTGTCTGTAAAAATTACCTTCAGGATTGATTGATGAATTAGAATGATTAAGTAGAATGGCTACGAGGGAGGATTTATATAGAGTTAATTTTGAGTGCTACCTAGAACTCACAAAACAGTAAAGATATTTTAATTGAGACAATTTTTTTTCCAAACTTCCAAGTACATTTTTGCTCATTGATTTGAGTTTGTTCCACGCTAGGAAATGCGATCAAAGGCACTTATGTCCTCACTAATTTAGGCATTGCTGAATGTCGACGCCCTCTAATTTTAGCCAATCTTCTTTTTATCGATTTTTAAATTGGTCCTACTCTTCAATTTGTTCAGGGAATTCCATGCAGTACTTTTATAACTCTGATCACAAAATAAGAAGGAATTCTTCAACACTTCGAGAGCTCTCTGGCAAAGTGCCAAAAAATGAAACAAAAGCTTTAGAAGTTGAGTCAGCTAATTCTGTACCCTCTCCGAATAAGCTTGATCATAGTTGAAGAAAGTATCACTCGAAACGTTCTCATCCTAAATTCAACATTTATCATATTCAATTTCGAAATCATAAATATTCATGAATCTATTTATACTTCCATGTTTTTTTTCCTCGCGGATAAATCTGTCAAATATTTTCTTAATGCACTTTTCTTCCGTGTGCACATTAATTATTCACGCATTCCGTAGAAACGATTTTCTATTAACATCAAAGTTAATGTCGATTTTATTCAAATGTTCTATTGATTCTAATGGTAAAGCAAAATTATTATTAAGTCATATTTGTCATTTATCTGATAAACTTGTAAGCACAGTAATTTATTCTTCTTTCGTAACTGTTAAGCAAACCTGTTATCTGGTTATCAATTTAAATCATTGAATTTCCAACTTGCATAATTCATGCCTTTACTTTTCGAAGAAATGTTCAATTTAGGAGTGAATTGTTTGCCTAATGATAAATTCAATTAAGATCAGGCGATAGGAAGCTAATCTTTTCTCGGAATTCCCTTCAACTGGGTCCACAATTCGCATGAATAATCTCTTATCAGGCTAACCCTGAGGATCATGCTCGTGCAAATAACTTTTCGTCGTTGTAAATCCACTGGGAAGTTAAATCACTCGTTATGTAAATGAGAAGTCGAATCAATCAGAATTTCTTCATGTTTCGCTCTCTTCACGTACGTCATATAAATAATGATAATATAATATTACGAGAAAGTGCATCTTGACTCCGGGGTGCAATGACCGATCGATAATTTTACGTTTCATCCTCAGTTTGTTAATAAATTTTACTATAGTCAATCTTTTGAAATCGTTTTTTTTTTTTTTAAATACTCGAATCATAAATTTTTCCTTATATCAATGCTAATTGCTGCCGCTTTCCGCATTGAAAGCACTTGGATATCTATCGATAATATCGTAGACTTTCAAAACAAACAAATGTAGCGATGATAGGTAAAGAGTGTTCAAAAGTAGAAAATTTTTATAAGAAAAATCATTAAATGGCACAAATCTCAACTTCTTGCTATGGAAGATCTCGGAACTTGATCTTGAAGTATAAAGTAGGATTTTTCACCAATTTCAGAAGGTCAAATTCTGAGCTGAGAAAGAGATTTTTGCCGAGAAAAAATATTGATACAATTTTTTTATGTCAGTTTCGGTTGTCCGTAAGGTTTTTTCGCGCCCTGCGGTGTTCAGGCTGTGCGTGAAATGGCCGAGGATGCGAAACAATGTCGTTTAGAGAGTCTACTGATTTTGCTAGTTTTTAGTCGATATTGTACAATTAACGACGCGTATATATTATATCCAGGTGTGTAACGAAAATTACACACTGATCCGACACACACAGTGTCGATATATACACTCACACACAGGCGCGCGCGCGTGCCAACGTTATATTTAAAAAAAAATGTATGAACTGTACGAATAAAAAAAAGTGTATAATACCGCAAAGCTGTGAATATTTTCTTCTTTCGCAAAAAAAAAACCGATGAAAGCAAAGATGTCAAACTTTTTTTACTCGTCGTATCGTTCAAACCAATTTTCTACCGTGCGAGCGCCCCTGCGTGACAATGAAGACTAAATATCGTTTTCGATACATTATATATTGCCGGTCTCAGGAATCTGATTGTGACGATTGTCGAAAATGTAGATAAGTCGCTGTTTAGCATCTGCCGAAGAAACAGAAATCTATACGGTGGGTTTAAAAATAATTTAAATGCAGAAGAGAAATACAACATTTTCTGTGGGGGTTTGTGAAAAATCGAAAACTGTGGATCGGGTCGACTGTTTTCGAGTTGAATCGCGTTTATTTGAGTCTTTCGGGTTCTCAAACACTTTGGGGCTCTCGAACAGTTTTTCTTTCTTGGAAAGTTTCTGATTCTCAAAACTATTTCAGATTCTGGAACAGTAACATCATTTTTCAATTAAAGAAAAAAGAATGAAGAAAAGTCCGAAAACTTTCGAGCTTGAATCCAAACTTGACCCGATCGAATTTGTTGTGCACCCTACATTTTCTGCACTTGTATTATTTTTAAACAATTGTAAGATTTTAGAAAGGGTGGAGTAGTCTAGATCGATGTAATTGGACAATGCGCGCGAGGTTCATGTTTACCTTGTACAATGTTATACATATACGTGTCCATATTCTTATCGTTGCTATTCCAATACAGCAAAATCGCTAATAATTATATGTATATTATGTATAACTCTGTAATGGATTATAATGTAATATATAGTAATTAATAGTAACTTCAACTGTCATCAGGCTACCGTCTAGTGTTTAGAAAAGTACTATTCTATACCGATTAACTTAATAGGCCTTACACAAGGACGAGACTATACGAAGCGATATTAATGTACAAGAGTATGTAAGAAAGACACTAAGGTAGACACATACACCCACACAAAACGGAAATATGTGACTAGACACACACATCGTACGCTATCCGTGCGCGTTCATAAAAAAAAACAGAGCTGACAAACAAGTACAATTGTAGGGCCACGAAAAGCGGACGATGAAATTCGTAGAAGCTTTGAAATTTTCATCAACTTGCCGAAATTCTTCAACAGAGTCTTGTAAAACGAGAGTTGAGTCCTGGATCGAAATTTCTTTTTCCTAAAGAAAATGTTTCGGCAAAGGAAGAACTATGATTTTTGTGATATATTTTTTAATAACTTGTGATATAACGATGTGATCTCTTCTTTCTTGAATCTAAAAACAAAGAAAGTCACATATCAAGTTAGCTGAGTGCCGAGATACTTGCTTTATCAGTTCTGTTGCAAACGAAACAGGATGTAATTGTTAGTTCAATTTAAATTTGTGTGCTTTTTTTTGTATTTGATTCTGTGGAGAATTTCGACAAGGAAATGCTGTAGATTCGAGGCTTAGTTTAAGCACCTAATAATGATCAGAGAGTACTTAGGAAATGTTTATTTCTTTAGAGCGGCGCTCCCTCTCTAATATAAGGTACCTAATACAAAAGTGGGATCAGAGTAGAGAGAAAAAGCGACTTTAAAATATACAACATTCGTTTTTCGATTCTAAATTCAAGACTGTCACTAAACTTTAAGGCGATGAAAAAAAATGTCTCTGAAATTCAAATTTTAAAAAACTAATAGAAACGCATTGTGAAAAGTTTCAGAGCCATTGAGAAAATTAGCGATGAAGCGAGGTAAAAATCAAAATTCGTTTTCATTGAGATCCTTCTTTCCGAAAAGAATTTTAAAATCTAAATGTAGAGGTAGATTGATTACGTAACCGCTAGATTTATCCATGGGATATTTTATATTTGTTATTTGTATTTTGAAATTCACACCAGCGACTCTAGAGTTTGCAACTTTTTTTCTATTTCTATACTAAGTTTTTAAAATTTCGAACTATTTTTAAATTATACAAGTAATTGTCAACAATCTCGATAAAATGTTAGGGTCGTTGGGGAGAATTCGGAATTCGCCTGAAATGTCACGGACGCGCGTCATCCAGCTGGTGTATTTATTATTCTGCACATCGCATATCGGAAGAAAAAAGACATTGGCCAAAGCGACACACGCGCACGGAAATCGAATTAAATAAATTTAAATTATATTCCACCTATTAATTACAGATGAGTCTAAGGATAATCATAATTATTATCGTAATGCTACTGTTTAAACTTAACATTATCAACGTTTGTATATTAAGGAGAAAAACAGAAAAAAAAGAAAGAGAGTGTGTGTGTGAGAGAGAAATGGAGAGAGAGAGGAAGAATGGTCTATTTTCAACGGCGTACATTATCACAAACACATTGGTAAAAAAAAATGTAAATGGGCGCCAAACTGGTTGATTATTTTTAATTCTTTGACATGCCCATGGATAGAATATTTATATATGTACGTATGTATGTATGTGTATATGTATATGCGCTTATATACGTATATGCATATATTACTGTATGTAAAAGAAACGTGTTATACGAATCTATGCATAAAATGTGAAAAATAAATATCATTGTAAATGCCGACACTCAAGAATTTTACTTCTCTTTTGCTTCCTGACGTCCTTCCTGAAATATCCCTTCTTATAGCGAGAAAAAGTATTAATATGTTGGTGTATAGAATTAGCCATTATTGTAATTTTTTAAATAAATGCGTGTTTTTATTATTAAATTGTAGGTCAGATTGAGTCTTTCATAGATTACAAAAAAATGTAATATGTGTAACACTTATGTATTAAAGTTTATATTATTAATAAATGTGTTTCATAGAAGGATTGAGAGCTTAATCTTATTTCCTGCTGTATCAGAGTACATCAACAAACGATTATTAATTTTTCAACGTCCAGTTATAGTTTTCCTGAAATATTATGAAAAATAATTTCATTACAGCATTTTACGTATTCTATGTTTTCGTAAAACTTTTAAATATAAAAATATCCTTAATAGGCATTATCTTTTGGAGAGTAGTTATTTTTTTGTAGTTTCTCTTTTTTAAATTTTCAATGAATAATAAAAGAAGAAATGATTTCAAGTAGGACACTTTATGAAGTAAGTACATTTAAACTTTAAGATTATGATATCTTTTTCGAAATAGATATTATTTCATAAAAATATATATAATACATAGCTCAGTTTCAAAACTTTATTAAAGTTTAATTTAAATAAAATATTTAGAAATGTTTTATAACTGAAAATTTGCGTTTAGATAAAAAATAGTTATTTTCCCTGATTTCACTTTCTTATTCCTTGTAATTATATTTATTTTTAACTTTCTAGGTGCTTTTAGTATGCTTTTCGACATTTTTAATATCAGTGAGTCATTCTAGTTTCCAAATAAAATGGATCAAACTTACAAGGAAATTATGTTTAAAATAGGTTACAAATTTTTATATATACGTAAATTAAATCAAGTTTTCCGTTCACTATCCCTTATTGAATCTCATCAAGGTGTAGGACCAGGACCTGAGCTTGTTTCAAGGCTACCTTCAGACATCCTATACTCGCCTTACTGATTTTTTACGATATCTAGAAAGGACTTCCAAACACAAGGTTATTTCTCTTCGAAAGGAGTGCATGGAAACAGGATTATAGTGCGAAAATTACCAGACCTGTTCCAGGTAAGAATTCACAAGATTTTAGTTTCTAAAATCGCTTTTTTTCCTTTGAATCTGATAGCAAGAGACCGTTTAAGACTGTGTTCAACCTTTTTTTTTTAATATCGAGTGATCAAGTATGGATATACTCTAATTCGTGTTCTGAAGAAGTAATTACCAGTTGCCTTAATTTTAGTGCAAAATGAAAAATTAGCCAATAGATATGACAAAATTTACTTATTTTCAGATTTATTTTCAATGGTAAACCTAATTATATTTTATATGTGTAAAAAGTTTATAATATTTGAGAAATATATACAGTTACTTCATATCGGATCTCCTTATCAAATATTTAATTAAATCAGTCAATTGATATTGATTATAATATTCGAAAATACAATTTAGGAAAAACAATAAATTAATAAAAAATAATATAATTTTTAAAAATTCCAATTTATTTTTTTCATAATAGATACTACTTAGGGACCGTACTTAAATTACGTAACAGCTCAAGGGGGGGGGGCGCGCCCGAGACATTTTGTTACCATTTGTTACGATAGAAGGGTCCTTCCCTCATGTACGTAATTTTTGCAAATTCGCAAGTACTTTCTCCTGAAAATTATCTTTTCAGTTATAAATTTTATTATTTGTTTGAAAATTTAACAATTTTCTTAAAAAGACATCATTTTTTGCAAATTCAACTGTTTTGTTAAGAATTCGTTTTTTTGGGTTAAAATTCAATTCTTTTCGTATAATATTGAATATTGAAAGTTCATATTTTTTCAGCAGAAATATTGCAACTTTCTTGGACGAAAATGCAACTGTTTTGTTGATAATTTAACTATTTTTTAGAAAATTTGTCTTTTTGATTTGAAAATTCACCTGTTTTAGTAGAATTTTCATTTTTCTTGGACAAAAATGCAACTGTTTGGTTGAAAATTTAACAATCTTGTTAAAAAGTCATACTTTTTGGTTGAAAATTCGACTATTTAGCAGAAAATTAACTTATAATTTACCATTCTCATTTTGGTGTTGGAAAGTGAACTGGAATCTTCTTTGGATGAAAATTTAACTATTTGTTTGAAGTTTTTTTTTTTAAATCATCTGTCTTAGAAGTGTTGGAGGTTATTATAATTGTTTCAAATAAGAAACACTGTGTAAAGTACAGGCACAAGAATTTATTCAGTAACAAGTATACAATTTTAATGACGTTTACTGACCGAGGTTCCGAACTAACTAACTTTGACAAAGGACGTCTGTCCCTATATACCTGCGTCCTTCGAATATTCCAGGCCTACGTGCTCGGTAAATCGAGTATCTCCACATTTCGAGAATCTTCTAGCCTAATCTTTCTTACCTAGTACAGACGCAGTCTCGAACTTTCTAGATGTAGAGTTTTAGAATCAATTTTCCACAACACCCTCCCTAAAACTTTACATCCTTACAAACATGTATTAATCATACTTGTATCTCACTCATGCTCTTAAGTCCTAATTTTTCTCTCAGGTAAACAAATCTTGGCTTTGATAACGCCTTCGTGAATATATCAGCGACTTGTAATTCACTCTTAACATACATCACGTCTATCTGACCTGTTTGATAATTGTCTCGCACAAAATGATATTTTACATCAATATGCTTACTTCTCTGATGAAATTCAGGATTCTTTATAAGTTTAATCGCACTCATATTATCTATGAACAGAGTATACTTATCAATTTCGATTTTGTTGTCATTGAACAATTTCTTCAACCAAATGATTTCTTTTGTGGCTAAACAAGCACTCACATACTCTGCTTCGGTCGTAGATACAGCTACGCATTGCTGTCTTTTGCTCTGCCATGTGATCGCTGAATTCGCATACTTACACACCAATCCAGATGTGGATTTTCTCGTTTCTTTATCACCTGCATAATCCGAATCACAATAAGCTTCAAAGTTTCTATTTTTACAATACAAAAGACCCATATCTACAGTGCCTTTTAAATATCGCAAGATTCGCTTAACTAACATCCAATGCTCTTCACTTGGGGTTTCTAAATTTCTTGACAAAACATTGATAGAAAAGCTGATATCAGGTCGACTAATGATTTGCAAGAACATTAGATTTCCTACCGCTTCACGATATGGTGCTTTGCAGTCTTTTCTTTCAGATACATAATTATCATAATTACATTCAATTGGAGTTGACACACTATTCGCTTCACTCATATTGAATTTATCAAGCAACCTCCTAATGTAATTGCTCTGATGAATGAAAATGGAACCATCCTTCAATTTACAAATCTCTATTCCGAGAAAATTGTTAACATTTTTAGTACTCGTGATCGTGAATTGTTTACTTAAATAGTCTAGAAATTCATCAATTAAATGTTCATTTGTAGCTGCTATAAGTCCATCATCAACATAAATCGTTAGTAAAATTCGTTCAGTACCTTTTATATGCACGTAAAGACATGGATCTCCCGTACTCTGATGGAATCCCAAACTCTCAATGAAATTAGAAAAATGTTCTGACCAACATCTAGGAGCTTGTTTCAATCCGTACAAGCCTTTCAATAATTTACATACACGAGATGTCACATCATCAAACCCTTCAGGTTGTTTCATATATATATCTTCTTCGAGATTGCCATGTAAGAATGCTGTTTTGATATCAAACTGACCGAGATGCAAGTTTTCATTCGCAGCAATACTTAACATGAATCTCACAGTATCGAAACGTACTACAGGACTGAAAGTTTCTTTGTAATCAATTCCTTCTTCTTGCGAATAACCCTTAATTACTAATCGCGCTTTGTAACGTTCTGACCCATCTAAATTATTCTTTCTCGTGAAAACCCAACGACTATTAATTACCTTTTTATCTTCTGGTTTCTCAACCAGCACCCATGTTCCATTTTCATTCAACGAGTTCACTTCATCCTGCATCGCAAGTCGCCAGTACTCTTTTTCTTCTGACATGATTGCTTCTTTATAATTCAATGGTAATTTTTGTACAATAAATGTCATTGGACAGCCATAAAATTCTGTTTGTCTAATCAGTGATCTATCGCGTAATTTTCGTTTTTCTTGATTATCATTGGTTGAAGCTTGCAAAGGTTTTTGAGTACTATTTTCATAATCTTTTTCTTCGTTTAATGATGAGGCATTTTTATTTTCAACATAATCAATTCCTTGTTCTCTTCTTTCATCAATATCATCTCGAGAAGTGACATTAATGAAATCAGCAGATAATTTTTCTGGTTTGAATAAAATATCTCTACTCAAAACTACATCTCTCAAATGTGGAACGTACACACGATATCCTTTGCAATCTTCATGATAACCAACTAGATAACCCTGCACACTTTTCTTATCAAGTTTCTTTCGTTTCTCTTGCGGTATATGTACAAAACATTCTGTTCCGAAAATTTTAAGATGATCAATATTTGACTCTTTGCCATTCCATAATTCATACGGAGTTTTATTACCTGTTCTCGTTGGACCTGTTCGATTAATTACATAAACAGCAGTATTCATTGCTTCTGCCCACAAAAAGGAAGGTAAATTCGGATTCGAATGTAGCATCGATCTAGCAGCCTCAAGAATTATTCTATTTTCGCGCTCCGCGACTCCGTTTTGTTCGGGCGTATACGGAATATTTACTGTATGCTTGATACCTTTGCTCTTCAAAAAGCTCTCAACCCCATGATTTATATATTCTTTACCACCGTCACTGTGAAGTTCTTTAATTGAATTCTCAAACTGATTTTCAATACTCAAACAAAAAGTTTTCAATTTTTCAATTACATCTGATTTATTTCTAATGAAATGAATTTCTCGATAACCTGAAAAATCGTCCTTGAAAGTAACAAAATATAACTTTCTACCCAGTGATTCTACTTCCATTGGACCACAAACATCTGTATAAATTATTTCGCGAGCCCTAGTTGCCCTGTCAATTTTCTCATGAAAAGTTAATCTATGTTGCTTGCCGTAAGCACATCCTTCACAAAATAAATCATGATTCGAAAATTTGATATTCAGATTATTCAAGAAATTACGTACATGCCGAACATTCTGATGACAAAGCCGTTCATGCCACGTTTGCAAAGTATTATTTTTATCCTGATTTGATTCAATGATTTGCCTAGTCAAATTACACGCTTTTGGCTCTAAGACATACATATGCAATTTGAATAAATTTCCATATTCGGATCCTATTCCAATTATTTCTTTTTTACGTTTCAAAAAACATTTTGTTCCATTATCTGTTATAAGACAATCAATTCCGTTTCTTCCAGCACATTTAACAGAAAATAGATTATGAACGACTTTCGGAACGAATAATACATTAAACATGGTACCTAGTATTCGTTTTTTATCTACATGCAGTTCTATATTAATATTACCCTTACCGTAAGCATACATAGTCGTACCGTTTCCATTCCCTACAAGCACTGGTTCTGGGAACTCCTCGAACGTTGAATACCAGTCTCGTCGTTTTGACATGTGATCCGTTGCTCCTGAATCGATTACCCAAGTGTCGTCTTGTCCATCATCTCTGCTTGCTATCAGTGCCACCTTCGATGAGTCGCTCCCTCCCTATCCACCTGGTGCTCGTTGCTCCGGACGATCGTACTTGTTCTGGAATCAATTATTGCTCTTATGGCCTTTTCTCTTGCATACATAGCATCTGAAGCAATCCTTTTTCAGGTGTCCTGGTCTTCCACAATTAAAACAACTTGGTTCCAGCTTCTTTCTTTCAAAGTCATTTCTGTCCTTCCTGTATTGATTACTTTTCGATTTATCAATTTTACATTTAGCAAATAGTGCAGTCGAAGTTTCATGAATCTCTTCTTGATCTTGTAACCTCAATTCCTCTGCCATTAATCGCACAGTCAAGTTTTCAACATTTCTCTTTTTATCTTCCACTGAGTCCCAAGCACTATGGAAATGATTGAATTTCTTGGGTAGTGCAGACAGAATGCGAGTAATAAACATGCTCACTGGTATTTCACTCCCGAGATTCTTCATTTTATTCGATAATAGTTCCAACTTCGACAGATTGTACGCGACACTTTCACTTTCTGTCCACTTATAATCGAAAAACTGTTTTTGAAGGGCCGATAAATTTTCATCTGATTTCATGTCATATATTGAGTTCAATTTCAACCACATTTCTCTTGCAGTAGAGCAGCACATTATCAGTTCCATAGGTTTTTTCTCTACTGTTGTCACAATCAATTTTCTTGCACTTTTATGTGCCTTCAAAAACTTTTTTAGGTCAGCATCATAATTAACGGAACCTGGTTCTGGGCGAACCAATGAACCTTCACAAACCGCCAACACATCATCATCGTCTTCCAATAATGTACGAATCACAAACTTCCACTGATGCCAATTTTCTTTATCACGCAGCCGCTCAATCTTCAAACTTGCTGTATCCATTTTGCTTCGCACTTTTCACAAAAATAACTTCATATACTTGCACTCGTTTTTTACACTGCACTACACACACAAGAAAGCATCTGGGCCCATAACCTGTTGGAGGTTATTAATTGTTTCAAATAAGAAACACTGTGTAAAGTACAGGCACAAGAATTTATTCAGTAACAAGTATACAATTTTAATGACGTTTACTGACCGAGGTTCCGAACTAACTAACTTTGACAAAGGACGTCTGTCCCTATATACCTGCGTCCTTCGAATATTCCAGGCCTACGTGCTCGGTACATCGAGTATCTCCACATTGCGAGAATCTTCTAGCCTAATCTTTCTTACCTAGTACAGACGCAGTCTCGAACTTTCTAGATGTAGAGTTTTAGAATCAATTTTCCACAACAAGAAGAAATATTCCATCTTTCTTGAATGAAAATGCAACTGTTTGTTTGAAAATTTAACTCATTCTTGAAAATTTGTCTTTCTGATTTCACAATTCACCCGCTTCAGCATAAATTACATCTTTTTTGGATAAAAATGCAACTGTTTGGTTTAAAATTGAACAATTTTGTTGAAAAGTCATACTTTTTGGTTGAAAATTCTGTTGTTTTGTTAGAAATGTAACTATTTTGTAGAAAATTCACCTTTCTGTTAAATTTGATATTTTGGTGTAGAAAAGAGAACTGAAAATTTTTCTGGATGAAAATTCAACTATTTTTTTTGAAATTTTTTGTTTTTAATTGAAAATTCATCTGTTTTAAGAGAAATTTCATCTTTATTGGATAAAATTGCAACTGAAAGGTTTTCTCGATAAAAGTTCAACTTTAAAAAGAAGTTTCTTTTTTTATTATAAATTCATCAGTTTTAGTACAAACTTCATCTCTCTTGGATGAAAATTCAACTATTTGGTAAAATATTCAACTACTTCGTTGAATATTCATTTGTTTTGGTTGATAGAATTCGTATTTTTGGATGAAAAACTTTTAAACTTTGTTCGTAGAAACTTATTGTTTGTTAAAAAATTCATATTTTGATCTTGAAAAGTCAACTGCAATCTTTTCTGGATGAAAATTCCACTATATTTTTAATTTGTTTTTTTTTTTAAATAAAAATTCATCTATTTTAAGAAAAATTTAATCTTTTTGGATAAAAATGCAACTATTGTGTAGAGAATTCAACAATTTTGTTAAAAAGTCATCCTTTTTGGGTAAAAATTTGTCTTTTTCGATAGAAAATTCATTTTTTTGTAGAAATTTATTTCTTGGTTAAAAATTCATATTTTGATCGAGAAAAGTCAACTAATAGTTATTTGTGATACAAGTGCGTAAAGTAGGTGATTGTGTGCGAGTGTGAATTTTGCAGCATAAGCCGGAGGCTCGAAGCATGAGTCGGTGGTTAGCACACGAGCGAAGCGAGTGCGAAAACGTAGACGAGTGCTTCGAACCGCAGGCGAATGATGCAATCATACTAGTTACCAATCACCTACGCGCATGTGTATCACACGCTATTTTTTGCAACGCCCGTCTGAAAGAGTTGTCAGGAGGTGGTAAAGAAAAATACTAATTTTATATTGCATAGAATGGAGTAAAGAAATTACAAAAAAAAATTTGTTTCAATGTTTGAAAAAAATTGGAAAAAAAATTTTTTGAAAAAAAATGTACTGAAAAACAAAGTTGTGCAAAAAAATGTTTGAAAAAAAATTTTGTGAAAAAAAATTTGTGAAAAAAAATTTGTGAAAAAAAAATTTTTTGATAAAAAATTATTGAAAAAAAAAGTTGGCGTTTATGCTTTTTTGCCTCCCCCCAGGGGGAGGGGCTGCGAAACCCTAAAAACAAAACTTCAATCATTAAAACATTCGTTCAAGTTAAATGTAAATTTATTTCAAGAAGATACCAACACCAGTGTTTAAAGTTACCTATGTCAGTGTCTGAAGTACCTCATCTCGAATGTGCGCATGCGCAGCTTTTTTACCAGTATCTAAAGTAAGCCATCTTCAAACTGCGCATGCGCGAAAATTTTTTCACGCGCAGTCTGCTCAAATAAGGTACTTTAGGCACCATCTACATGCATGCAAACGTCAACTTTAGAGGTGGGTGTTGCAAAAAATCCTTTTTAACAGAAAATTCAACTATTTTCTTTAATTTATATTTTTGATTTATGAATTGATCCGCTTTGGTAGAATTTTTTTTAATGAAAATGCCACTTTTTAGTTAAAAATTATTCTTCTTTCCTTGAGTATTCAACTATTTTTTTGAAAAGATTCGGTTGAATCATTTTGTTCAGCTTGTACCAGAATCACTTTTTTTGAGAGTTATATATTTCGTTGAAAATTCATCTCTTTGGTTGAAAGTTTAACCATTTTGTTAAAATTAATGTTTTTAGATTGAAAATTCAACTACTTGGGTAAAAGTTAAACTACATTGTTAACCATTTATTTTGTTGATTGAAGGCTTATGTATTTGGTTAAAAATTTAACTGTTTAGTGAAAAAGTCTTTTTTTCTTTGGTTTAAAATTAATTTTTTAACGGAAAATAATTCTTTTCCATTTTTTTAAGATTGATCTTTTTCAGTTGAAAATTCTCCTTTTTTGGTAAAAAAAACAATAATTTTCTTGTATTAAAATTTCATTTTTCTTGGGTAAAAATTCATCACTTTCTTGGAAAAATAATTTTTTGCTGAAGTCATATTTTATGTTTGTAAATTCAATTTTTATAGAGAAAATTCGTCCTTTCGCTTGAGGGTTCAACAGTTTAGGTGAAATTTTCATTCCTCAGTGAAAAATCTTTATTTGTTGAAAATTCATCTTTTTGGTTTTGAAAAACTTTTTTTTTGTATAGATTTCATCTTTTTTGAGTGAAATATAAACTATGACAGTGTTTATTGGGAAATTATCTTTTTAGGTTAAAAATTCAGCTATTATGTTAAAAATTGAATTATTTTGTTGAAAATTCAAGTATACTGTTAAAAAGCCACCTTTTATAGTAGAAAAGACATTTTTTTGTTTAAAATAAATTAATAAATTTGAAAATGTCAAATTTGTATATGAAATAATGTTTTATTCCGTTTATGAAAAATTCTATGTTGAAAGTATTTCAAGATTAAAATGCTGGTACTTGAATATCAATGATAAAGGAAAATGAATAATTAGACAAGGAAAAATAAGGGAATTTTGAGAATGAAGTTCTCGGACACCCTGCCTCATTCTACTAGCAGTAAAACATTTTTGGAAACTAAAAATTATGTACAGAAAGAAAAACAATTTTCTAAATACGTTTGGCCAATGTCACATTCTCGGGAAATTTAACTTCAAAATGAAAAATTGTAGTAAGAATTTAAATTGAAAATAGGTATTTCTAAATATTTCACAGCTTCTAAGCTATTTGAGAGCAAAAGAATGGTATCTTCGAAATTATTTAAATTTTGATTTTTTACTCCTCAATCTTTCTTTATCAGGTTAATTTTAAGCTTCTCCTCATGCGCGATCGATCTTTCGCACTTGAAAAACGTCTCGTCCTGGATTGAATTATTATCAAGTAATAATAATAATAATAATAATAATAATACTCGAATAAATTACACGGTTTCAACTACAACATTGCGCCAGAAAGTTCTCCGCGGTCAGTTGCCTGAACGGAATGTACTGAGCGCGCGATTGAAACTCGTAAAATTTATTTTTCAAAGCTTATTTACCTAGCATAATTATCACAATACTTTTCATAGTTTTCTTTTATTCATTATCAACAATGAACGAGAAAACTGTAAAAAATTGTATTGTTCTGACTCGGGAAAGTTAAATTACGCGAGAAATTAGGGTAGGTGTAGAAGTTCAAACTTGATAATTTAAAGTTGTGCATTACAAAATCTTTTCTTTACTTGAAATTATTTCCAATCAGATATTCAAATCAAAAATGACAAAATCTTCAATTTAAACTAGCATGAATTGAATTAATTATAAGCGATTAATTCTTGAGGACTTTGGCTGTAAATCGTTTGAATCATTTTCCAGCAGTAGCATATATTATTTGTAATTTAAAAAGAACTTGGTATACATTCTATTTTTATTTTCAGATTCTTAAAATTCCGCTTCACTAAAGTTATATATAATTTGTTGTAATAATTTGAGAAACAATTGATGTCAAACCTTAGACAAACACGACCCTTACAACAAAGTGATATCCTTGGCATATCCCTAGGATATCTCGGCAGGATATGTGATATCCTGAAAAATGTCCCATAAATCTCCCGGGATATCCGTGGCATATTCCAGGGATATCGAAATTTCCGCTTCTGAGGATATCGTGACAGGATATCCTAACGATATCCCGCACGGAATGTCCACATGATATCCCAATACCATAGTAAAATGTCCCACGAATATCCCGATATTATAATAAAAAATTGTTCTGATATTCTAATTAATTACTAGGGGATTAAAAATTCAAGAAATAAAAAGGAATATACATATAAGAACAACAATTTTATTGCTTTTAATAAATTTTTTATGTATATTTTACATGTACACTACCGTCGGAAATTGTGCGCACGACTCGCGTGAGCGCTATTAAAAACCACTGCTGACTTCGAACCACGATATTTCGGCGAAAAAAAGAGATAGGACATTTTTCAAAAAACAGTTGGAAAGCTCATAAAATTCGTATAACTTTTAGGTTTTTGAAAAAATTTTCCTGGGTCGTGCAAAAAGTTGAATTTGAGGTAGAAAATTTGAGAAAATCTTGAATTTTTTTCTGAACTTCTCAAGTGCTGTGCTGTTTTCGGGAGGTCAAAAAAATATTTTTTTGGGTACCAATAGACGTGGAATTTCATGAGCTTTACAACTGTTTTTTGAAAAATTTCCTATCTCTTTTTTTCGCCGAAATATCGTGGTTCGAAGTCAGCAGTGATTTTTAATAGCGCTCACGCGAGTCGTGCGCACAATTTCCGACGGTAGTGTATTAGGTATATGCGCGGATATCTGCGTGGCAATGGATAAAACTCATGAAAAATTTTATGTTTTAACTAATTAATTTTATTTTCCATTTTACGGAATAACAATTTTTGTTCATTACTTTTGTGACTAATGATTTGAATTGTATTGTAAACTAATTAAATTCATTAAATTATATACATTTATACATTTTGTGCACTTTTGAGGTTAAGTTAACTGTAATGAAGAAAAAACCGGTCGGCTTTTCGCAACTTATGACCTTTTTAAACCTGCAGCTTGCACTGCTTGCATGCATGATTCATTGAATTTGGTATACCTATTAATGTAAAATTTGTTTACCTTTTTTCATGATTTTGCCAAATTTTGATTATACGGTCAACAACATGTCATAAGTGTTGAAAAAGACTAGACTGAAAAGTTATGAAGACGGCTCTACATACTATTTTCGATTCTTATTTTTTGTGGCTTCGGGGAAATATATATATTTTTTAAATAATTCTGAGTTTGTTTATTCAAAGCACAGTGAGTATAAATTATTTGCAAAGGGTACATATACGAATTTTTTTATAATATTATAAAAAATTATATTATTAGGATATCTTGGGACATCTTGGGGACATCCTTGGCATATCCTGCATTTTAAATACGGGACATCGTAAGAATATCCTAGGATGCCCCGAATTATGGAATTTGAGATATCCCGGACTTTAAAAATTGGGACATTAATGGGATATCCTCAGCATATTCTGAGATATCTTTTGGATATTCCAAGGATATCGAGATTTCCGCCCCGTAGGATATCATTCGTGATGTCCCTGGAATCTCCTGGGATATGCCTGCGATATCGTGGGCGATAAATGGGATATTCCACCGATATCCCTTGCTGTGAGGGGATAATTAAATTTTCAGATTAGCTTAATATGGTGCAGCTATTCATATTGCTCACAAAAAAATTGTTTATATAAAACTTTAATTAGGATAATCGGTACAATTGTTGGCCACCCTTCTCCTCCCCGGATTGGCTACCTCATTTCAATATTCTTATATGAAGCAATACTCAGAAATGAAACTACTAATAAATAGTGCAGGATGAAGCGCAAATAATTCGGCAGCATATTGTAAACTAAAACCGATGATGCTGAATGAGTAAGGAATTCAATAACAAGATTTTGAGGTTGAGAGTGTATTTTAACCCCTAAAATTATGTCTGTATATTGATAATTGGGTAACCAATCATTGTCATCGTGAATGAAGCGAAAACATAATGATTGACCGCAATATCTGTAAAGCAAATGACTAATATCATTGTGGAAATCATGTCTAGAATAGTTTTTGGCTCTGGCCAATTATTATACACTTTGGAGGCTAATCACTGTGCTTTCGAAATCAGTAATTTAATCAGTGAATTTCACTGCATATTAGTGGCCGCAATCATACAATCATTGGTCTTTGACAGTATTATTAATTTCTTTGAAGATAAATTACACAGAAAAAACAGAAGTAAATTCTTGTTGCGAGTAATTTTCAAGTAGATAAATTGAATTTTTTCGCATCGAAACAAAACAAGATTCAATGGAGTTGAAATGATAACCATTTATCATGTGGTGGGTAAATCTTAACACGTGAATTTAATTTTTGTTGGAGGTAAAGATTACTCTAAAATCGCTGTAAAGATTACATTCTGTTTTTTCTGTGTATCTACTACTTTTAACGCTTATATAAATGTGCCCTCACAGAAAAATGATATCTTTGGCATATCCCTAGGATATCCTGGGATGGGATATCCTAAAAAATGTCCGAAAAATCTCCCGGGATATCCGTGGCATATTCCAAGGATATTTCCGATATTTCCGCCCCGTACGATACCGACTTAATGTCCTGTCCGGGATTTACACAATTTTGGCAATGGAATCAAATATTTCTTAAATGTATAATAATTAAAATATGTAGAACACCTGAAAATATAAAGATTCACAAGAATCCATTTGACAAAAAACAGCGTTATACAAATCTCGAATATTCGGTTTATTTCAAATTCTATTTCAGTATAATTATAAAAAAATTATTACCGAAAGTTATTTCCATAACCAATAATAGCCTACCTACTTACAATAAAGAACAAGCCACTTTCTGAAAATTTAAAAGTTGGCTGCTATTGTATCTGTAACCGCTCTAAATTGCGCACTTTAGAGATCGCACTTTTCATCAAAATCAGTTTTTAACCCTTGTTTGACACACTGGGGTGCAAAACACACCACGACCATTTTTCCTTACTTTCAAAATTATTTAATTGATACTTAATTTTAATTTTTTGCTATATAACCTACAAATTCCTTTCAAGTAAGCTCTTAAGATTATCTGATACAATTTTCGAGTAAAAATATTCAATAGATTATTTTTTTGAACAATTTTCGTCGCTATTGTGTAGAGCACCTCAGAAGTGTGTCAAGTAAGGGTTAAGATAAAAAACAATCAAATTAATATATACCGCGTTGATTTACATAATACAAATGAGAATAAATTATAATCCTGCAAGAATATTCGAGAAATTGTTGACTTTTGTCAAAGCGTCACTTATTATTGCGCGACAGTTTTCGCACACTGACAGCCATCATCGAATTTACCTGGAAGTGACTTTAGAGGGGACTCGACTATTATTGTACACTTTATAATGTTGTACTTTGTATAAAATGTCCAGAAAAATACCTAATATATTGTTAAATGATTTTTTATTTCATTGATGCGACTAAATATACATATAAGCCAGTAGATATATCTGAATTTCCAGGAATATACTAAATAATAGAATTGGGATATCTTGGGGACATCTATGGCATATAAAATTGGGAAATTAATTGGATATCATCAGGATATTCTGAGATATGCTTGAGATATTCCAGGGATATCAAGATTTCCGCCCTGTAAGATATCAGTCGCAATATCCCTAGGATCTCCTGGGGTATGCCCAGGATATCCTCGGAGACAAATGGGATATCCCGTCGATATCTCATGCTGTGAGGGTGGTAATTTAAATTATTCTCAGATTTATCATCCATCTGTCTATTTTAGAATTTCGTTCGATGCTTATAGTGTGTTTTACAAATTGTTTAACTGGAAAAATTCCCTAAGTAGCCAATCATTGTACCGATTACCCTAAGCCCGTAGAATGTCAAGGAGATGTTGTTGATTCCATGATGCATTCACATGGAATCGATTTTCGTAATTTAAACAAAAAATTCAGTAAAATACAGTCCACTTTTTCCGTATAGGAACTAGATTTACATGGAATCAAACATAATTTGTAATTTACGATATGCGGGTCATTCACATGAAATGTTGCCTATCATCGTGACTAATTAAATGCCAGTGTCGACGAATAATATAATGTTTACGTCGAGTTGGCATTAAACGTGTCACTTTGATCTCTAAGAGAGTCACTTGTACATTTTTTAAGAAATACTCATAACATGAGTCATTAATACTGGTTACATTTCCTTTATTATGTAATTTTTAAGGTCTGGTTTTGCCTATTCTATTGAGTTTTCTATCGCTTAATAATCTCCGCCAAGTGGAAATAACACACAGTCATCCGAAATCATTCTACAATCACCAAAAATTACTAGAAATTCACCGTGCAATCACGAGAAATCAGTTGCAACAATCAGAAATTACTTACAATCACATG
Source organism: Andricus quercusramuli (assembly GCA_932178445.1). Lineage (NCBI taxonomy): Eukaryota > Metazoa > Arthropoda > Insecta > Hymenoptera > Cynipidae > Andricus > Andricus quercusramuli. The sequence continues at coordinate 443,069 of CAKNXH010000141.1, read as the reverse complement.
CGTTCACCAGAAGTGTATTGCAATCACCTGCAGTGACTCAGAAATTACCCGAAATAGCTCAAAATTCACCGCAGTGTTGCCAGACGTACGGTAATTATCGTAAATGTACTGTAATTTTGAGTACTGTACGACTTAAGATTACCGTACAACAAAGTATGATAATTGTACGAAAATTTTGATCAAGTACGATCTTATTTTTTTATGATAAATTTAGTGGTGGGGCTTGTACAATACAGTGGGTACGACTATTCTGTGTGATATTCGTTGATTAAGTACGATAATCAGTTTGGTAAATTTCTTTATCCACGTACGGTAGTTGTACGGTAAATTTACAGATCCTCGTACGGCAATGGTGTTCGACCAATCTGGCAACACTGATTCACCGTGCGATCACATGAAAGCAGCTGGAATCACAAAAAAATCATGTGCAATCACAATACAACCACGCGACATCACTCGGAAATCATCCTACAATTATGGAAAATCAAGTGCAATCATATGAAATTAGTAACAATTACCAGGAATCACTTGCCAATATTCCAATATTATATATATATTCCGCCAACTTAAAATAACACACAGTCATCCGAAATCATTCTACAATCACCAAAAATTACATCGCTTGAAATTAAGGGCATTCATTCATCTATAATAATCGTTTGAATCAATGTGAAATCATCCTGCAATCACATGCATTCAAGGGCATTCACCTATCACAATTTAGCGTGTAATCGCGTGAAATCAAATGTAACCAAATGAATTCAGTTAAACACACCGTAAATCACTTTCAGTCACGTGTATAATGATGCCTATGAGAGAAAAAGTTTCAATTTGGACGAATTTAGTGTATCATGAATGAGAATGTAAAACTGTTTATACTGAAAAATATTATCGCATCAATAACTTTTATTCCGAAGCGGATTATTTGAAAGGTACAGTATGTCATAAGGGCCTTACCCACAAATGTTCTAAAATAAGATTATTGGCTCAATAAATCAAAAGAATTCTAAAACAGATCTCGAACTCTATCGCTTCCAGTGAAAAAATCCACCTCCATTTTCTCAAAATCTAATAATATTTTTTAATCAAACTTTCTTATACTGGTTCAGAAATTCAATGGCTAAATTTAAGTTCTCACTTTTACTTCAAATTGAAAATAGGATTTTTTATCTTTGTAAATTCTCTCGGAACCTTAATATTTTCCAATTAAACTTCTCAGATTTTAATTCAGAACTAATTTCTCTGAAAAGTACTTCCTCGTTTGAAAAAAAAATTAAAAATTTGATTTTTTAGACCGTTTTGTCTCTTCTGCAATCTTGTGAAAATGTGGGTTACGCCTTAATTGCATGTTAGCTTTCATGTAATAATTGAAAATGAATATACTATATAAACCATTGAGCCGAAATGAATGATTATTTGTTTTACTGGAAATTAATTCTAAATTCGAATCAACAGAAGCTTGCTTTTGAACGAGAGCTATTGACTCAATAGCACATTTTCAATGTAGTCGTCATTCTATTTATTTAGCTGTATTGAAACAATTATAAATTTTAATGGTTTGAAGGTAATAAGATGAAAATAGACAATAATATAATAGACAATAGAGTCATTCCTGAAAAATGTATAAAAAAAATTATTTTAACCAAGTATCAATATTGTAACTTTCACATTTTTAGTCAAAAAGTTATTTTTAAGCGTACAACTACTTGTGTTTAGTTTGGCACCAAGCCACAAGACACCCGTCTCAAGCACAATTTTCTTATGTTTTCTAAAAAGAAATTCTTATTTCTATACCGCTGTGCGCATTTCGGAATTAAGTCTATTTTCTATTCCTTTTTAGTATTCTAAGCTTATTCTTCAATCAAATTGAAGCAATCTCAACAAGTAAATTAATTTTTTATTTTCAAATGTATTCGGCCAATGTAGTGGCGTTAGGGATGGCCGCAGGTCTGGGAAACTCTGGAAATCTTGGAGAATTTAGAGGATTTGGTTGGTCAGGGAAATGTAGGAATTTTGAAGAAAAAAAACTCACAAAAGTCGGAGAATTTCTATACAAGGCACTCAGTGATTATTACTTTAAGGAACTTTCAAGAATAATAAATTGATCATTAAAATTTTAAAATGAAAATAGTTTCATTTCAGTTATAAAAGATTATATTAAAAATGTTAAAATATTCGAATTTTGATCTTAAATATAATAGTTTAGGGAAAAATCACACAGAAAAAACGAAAGTAAATTTTTTTGGGGGTAATTTTCAAGTGGGTAAAGTTGAATTTGTTCTCATAGAAACGAAATATGATACGACATAGTTGACATATAGTCGACGCCTCCATTCAATATAAGTCTATATGCTGACATTTTACAAACTTTTTAGTCAGGAGAGCTGATTTAAATTTGAAATGTTAAAAACAAATAAAAAAAAGAATAAACTCGAAAATAATGCAAATGGCTTGAAGTGTTTAATTAACTTTTAAATTGAGTCGAAATGAATAATTATTTTTTTTACTGAAAATTAGTTTTAAATTTGAATCGATAAAAAAATTTACCTAATTTGTATGAATCAGTGTGTTGAATAATAGTTAAAACGTAATAACAAGCAGTGATTTATACTTTCCATGATGCTATTGATGCTGATAATTTCTATGATAATTGATGACAAAAATGAAACTTACCTAGGGTTACCAGATGGTCCGAGTGAGAAAAGCGGACACTCCACAACCCCTCTATGAGAAATGAAATGAATAAATACATACTGAAAAGATGAAAATATTTATAACCTTATAGTTCATCGGTCTGCTAGAGAAAAAAAACGAACAATTCACATAAAAAGCGGACAAGCGAACACGAGACAGAAATAGCGGACATGTCCGCTGAAAAGCGGACGTCTGGTAACCCTAAACTTACCATTACAAAGATTTTATAGTAATCACTGATTTGCGTGAAATTGATAATTATTCCATTCTTATTATATCCAATCACTATGTATTCATTAATAATTAAATAAACAAAATTATCTCGCATAGCCCGTTCAGTAGACCGATTCCTAAAATAGTGAACAAAACCTCCAAATGCCACATGGGTACAACACAGAAAAAACGGAAGATAAACTTTACATCGATTTCCGACGAAAGATTCTCTGCAACAAGAAACTTTATCGCTCTAAAAAATTTCCTGCAACAAATTTTATTCTTATTTTTTTCTGTGAGACGGCAAAACATCCACAAAATACATGTTTTTCAACATTGATTTAAAAAACGATATTTCTTATTTAATGACAAGATATAACTGTCGTCAATATAATTACATTTCATCTGTGATTCTTAAACAAAATCATATGTATTAAAAAAAAATTTTTAAATGCTCTATTTTGATATTTCTTTCTTTCATGCCAAATATTCCAAATCTTTCTCACATTTATTTATTTTTCATAGCTTGCCGCTTTTCCATTAATAAACACTCGCACTCGTTCTTCATTTTGAGGTGCTTTGGCTGTTGCGGGCCTGCCAGAGCAGGGGTCACTTTTCACTGAAGTAACACCACTTTTAAATCCCGTAAACCACTCTTTGATTTGAGTATCACTCACAAACTCTTCAGCTACACTTTCCGAATTATAAAGATGGTTTCCGAACATGAATGGCCAAGTTTTTGGCAGAATTTAATGCACACTCTTTGTTCGGTGAGTTTCGTCATCCTGAAATGTGCCGCGTACATGGTTACACGATTACGCAACTGCGTACACTAGTTACTGAAGACTCGCAGGTCCAAGTGACTTAGTAGAGGGCCTCAGAGAGGTCCCCCCTAAGTAGTAAATACCTGTTTTATACAATAGCACAACTAGGTACAAAGTTAGAGCACAAGGTCGGATACTTTCCGGCGTCGTGGTAACTATACCCAATGTGGTGCGTAAACCTTACCACATGAAGGTCATTTTTGTTGCAAGTAAAGATTATACTCTAAAATCGGCATAAAAATTACACTTAGTTTTTTCTGTGCAGGGAAAAGTCAGGGTCTTTGAAAATGAAGTTTTGTACCACTCGATTTCAATTCAATGTTACCTGGTCATGAGCCATTTAAAAAATTTACGGACCGCGCCAGCCTGGAGTGAGTAAACAAAGTAATGAATGGTTTTTGTTCTTCCCTTTCGATAAAATTCCACTCTCCTTAAGCGCATGTTTACATGAGAATAAGGTAGGATATGGCCAGCCTTGGAGGTAATTGAGGATATGTTTTCGTCTTTTGCGACAAAGGGAATTTTGCCGCAAGGGAGGTGTGCGCGTCCGACTAGTAACTAGAGGTTCATGTACATATATATGAGCGTGCAGAGTAGGCACCCATGGCGAGGTCGGGGGGCCGCCTCGAGCCATATTACAACCTACATTTTATTTACTGCACTTTTACTCAGCGCGCGGCTCGGCCGGCCTTGCAGCGGCCTGAATACCTTGCTAGTCCGCATCGGAGGCCCTTTCTATCGCAAGTCTGCGATTTCAGTTTAATATGCGCAATTCGCCGTCGTATGCCGAGCGTATAAACTCGCGCATTAGGTACTAGCATAGGTATATTGATAAATGCAACAAGCAGTCAACTGTGCTCCAAGCTCGACCTTTCTAGCTCTATACTACACACCACGATTTTACCACCTTACGTTACGTTGTGTTACGTTACGTTACGTTACGTTACGTGTTTTACGCAGAGAAAATCATCAGAACGTTCGATGCGCATTTTCTTTTCTCCTCCCTTCACTGCCACGCAATTCAGTCAAAAGACACATAATTCTCCACTTTCATTCAAACTGAGACTGGACTACCAGGTTATTGAGAAACTATCATTTTCCGCGAGAAAGTAGCGTCGGTATTGTAAAGCAAAGCCTATGTACATACACTGACAATATTTTTCAGGTAATTACTTTATGAAAAATGGTATATTATGCACCATAAGGGAGAGAAACGGGACTCTTTCTACGAGTACTAATTAAATACACGAATCGCAAAACGTTCCCATTCCCTTGGTGCATATACGATATTTTGTATAAGAAATGTATGATTTCTGATCATATATGGGTGATTCTCCACAGACAGGGAACTTTTGGCAAGGGCAACTTTTTTTGGAAAAATGTTTCAAAATTTTTCTTTTTCATAATGGTTAGGTTCATTGGCCTTTAAGAAAGGGGCCCTATAAATTATTCACGCTTAATTCTCACTTGAAGGACCTGTAGCACATAAAAACGTTTTCAATTTTTGATTTTGCGGGTGATTTTCTCTGATTGTATGTAAAGTAAAACAATACTGTAAAATATTCACACATTGAACGTAACATGGCAGGGAAGAATAGTTTTCTTTAAAAAATTCAAAGTTTTTCCAAAATTTTGTATTTTTTCAAATTTGAAATTTTTTTTCAAATCAGATTTTTTTCAGTTTTTTTTTAGTTTTGTGTGCAGTACTTGTAGGTACAAATATTCTAATTCTCGATTTACGTTAATTTTTAATAACATTATTTGGAAGAGGGGTTCGATTAGCTCCATTTCGATCCTGACATCGAAAAACAGTTTATGGTATCCGATGTTACGGTAACCGAAAACCATACAAAATTACTTTTTACGCTTTGAAAACAAAAGTAATTAATAAATCCTCCTGACAAAAACTCCTTTATTATTTGCTACACGGAATTGTCATCTTTTCATTGATATTTATTACGAAATATGAAAGTTCTTTTCAGGTATGGTATCCGACACTAATAAAAATACGCTATATTTTCGGTTACATTTTTTCACTTTGCAAAAAAAGTTCTTACTTTCTTGTTATGAAGTTTTGATGACTGAGTAGTGTGACGTTTGTTCGAGATATTGTGAGAAGATAAGACTTTAAAAATGATCAAAAGTTGATGAAAGGTATGGGAGATTCGTTTACCGTAACCATCGAAAACATTTAGGGAGACACGTGTATAATTAAATGTTCTCTTCTAATATATCAAATAAATTAAAATATTTGTTATGAATTTGATAGCTTTTGAGTCAAACTTTCGAACTATCAATTACAATTTCAAAGATAATTCACTATGTATTAAATACACGTCTCTAAACTTGGCGCCGTGTACGTAGAGACATCCCAAAAAGGCATTTTTCGAGTATTTGGGAGCGTTTTGCTAAGACATACGACGATGTGACTTGATTTTTCTTTACGGAGGTCTTGTATCATCCTAAAATGAAGAAGTTAGCCAAGTTTTATAAAGAAACACTACTTAGTTTAGTTACTAGAGATCTGAGACACAAAAGTGCCCTGTATGTGGAGAATCACCCATAGGGTAAGAGCACTAGTGGTTGGCACTGCGCCAGTTATTGGCACCCTCTCTCATTTTTGTTAAATTTCAAGAAAATGCAAACATTTATCGTATTTTGCTGGTATTATTTTTATTCTACCATTATTTGTGCGTGTACCGACATATATAATTCATACAAAATAATGTCAAATTTAGTTATAAAATAATGAATTCACTTCAGTTCTTAGGGTGCCAAGAATTTATCCGGTTTTCTAAAGAAAATGTTTAGCTGACAACATTTTTTAATTTTGTTCAAACAACGTTGTGAACAAGTGAATCTGTTCCAATTTTTGTGAATATTTAAAAGAAATACTTGCAATATAATCAAAATAAGGAATGAACCTCGGCAATAATTTATTTATTAATTTTAGGGGGGGTGCCAATGGAAATTAATATAAAAAGTATGGTCTCTAGTCGTTGGCACCCCAGTGCCAATGACCAGACCATGCAATTCGGGAATGATTTCATTCATTGGCACCCCTGCCTCGCCGGAAAAAAGTAAGGTTATGTAATCTCAAGACCTTGTGTTGACATGAGCCATTTCACGTATTTATGATAAAATGAAGTGTTAAAAGTGCCGGAACAACAAAAGTCGTTACTAGGTAGACGAGAAATTAGCTAATAATTATAATAAATGAAGCTGTCATTTATATACCGGTAATCGTAACCTCCAAAGTTCTGTTCAGATAATTTATCATTCTTTTTAGGCCTCGAGGTATAGGTAAATATTGGTTTCATTTAAATTATAAATGGAATTTTATTATCTTTATACATATTGTGTTTAATAATAATGTCTTACAATTTTTTAAATGTTACGCATGAATTCATGTTATTATAAATAGCCAAAGTTTTTATTTAATCGGTGGGCGATTTATTTTGACTATATTTATTTATCCATGTTTGAATTTGTTTATTCATTTTTCTAGTTTAAAGTAGAAAATGAGTAACATTTATGGTTTTTATTTCATTTATTGCCATACTATTGCCCGTCAGAGAGTATCTCTGAGGAAAGAAAAACATAAGCCGAAAAATAGATATGTGACATGGCTAGGTTTTGTAGCTGCTGTCAAAGATGTTGGCTTGTCCAAAAACAAAATTGATAAAATACTAAATTTAGAATTATTAATAGAAAATTTATTTCATATTTTCAGATGCACAATTTGTTTTTATCAATGTTTTAATGCAATTACAGAAGTTTGAAGAGGTTATGTGAGTGTAGTGCCAATCACTGGTGACGAGGGGTGCCAATAACTGGGGTTAGCAGTGCCAAGCACTAAAATTTTGGGACTACATGCTTATTTTTAATAATTTTTCAAGTTTTTTTTCATCTTTGAATAATAATTCAACATTCCAGTATGTTCTGCATAAAATTTGGAGTGCCGGTATGATTATCACTATTTCAGAATTCAATATTTTATGTGTTTATTTATTTCCTAAAGTCTAAATTTCCTCTTAAGGTGCCAATAACTGGTGCTCTTACCCTATGGAGAAATTTTCAAAACTTTATATTTTAATATGTATGAATTTAGCAAAATTTGAAAAATTATTTTTTTTCGTTGAAATTTTATAGTAAATTTTTAAATTACCAAAAAAGTGAAATTTTTGAAATTGATGGCAAACTTATAAATTTCCAAAAATGTTTGAAATTTTTTAATATTTTGTCATTTTCGCAAGCACCCCATTTCTTTGAGTAATTATG
>CAKNXH010000141.1:407996-435047 GCA_932178445.1 Andricus quercusramuli | reverse complement strand
CCCATTCCCTTGGTGCATATACGATATTTTGTATAAGAAATGTATGATTTCTGATCATATATGGAGAAATTTTCAAAACTTTATAATTTAATATGTATGAATTTAGCAAAATTTGAAAAATTAATTTTTTTCGTTGAAATTTTATAGTAAATTTCTAAATTACCAAAAAAGTGAAATTTTTGAAATTTATGGCAAACTTATAAATTTACAAAAATGTTTGAAATTTTTAAATATTTTTTCATTTTCGGAAGCACCCCATTTCTTTGAGTAATTATGAAAATTAGTATGCAAAATAGTATAACATGCACCAAGGGAGAGAAACTGGACTTTGTATACGAATACTGATTAAATACATGAATCGTAAAACGTTCCCATTCCCTTGATGCATATACGATATTTTGTATAACAAATGTATGATTTCTGATCATATATGGTGAAATTTTCAAAACTTTATATTTCAATACGTATGAATTTAGCAAAATTTGAAAAATTAATTTTTTTCTTTGAAATTTTATAGTAAATTTCTAAATTACCAAAAAAGTGAAATTTTTGAAATTTATGGCAAACTTATAAATTTCCAAAAATTTTGATAATTTTTAAATATTTTGTAATTTTCGAAAGCACCCCATTTCTTTGAATCATTATGAAAATTAGTATGCAAAATAGTATATTATGCACCAAGGGAGAGAAAAGGGACTTTTTCGACGAGTACTGAATCAATACACGAATCGCAAAACGTTCTTCATCCACTTAGTGCATACGATATTTTTTATAACAAATGCATGATTTCATATGTTTTTTGTAACACATGCATGATTTCTGCTCGTACAAAGGAGTTTCATAAACTTTATTTTAATTTGAATATGAATTTAGGAAATTTCGGAAGATTAAACAACTTTTGCAAATTTTGGAAATTTATGGTGAATTAGAAAATTTCATAAATTTTGGAAAGGGAACCTCACCAAATGTGGATTTTTCATTTAAAAAATAAGTGTTTTTTTTTTAATTTTAGGGGATCGTTTAGGAAATAGAAATGTTCTCACTTTTGCCAATTGTTTTAACCGTTATTTTTCCCGGACTTTCCTTGACCAACAAAATTACCTGAAAAGGCATTTTAAATTCCGCGTTTCAAGAATAATATATTCAAAATTTTCGTTTGAGTTTATTTTACTCCATTTATAAAATATTCTATATTAAAAATGTTATAAAATTCCAAAAATGAGGGGAAAATATAGGAAATTTCGGAAATAAAGTTTTGGGGCCACCCCGGTCAAAAAATACAATAATTTTAAGATAATTTTTAAAATTAAAGTCCGAAACTAAAAACCCTAAAGTTAGACCCCTAACTTTTTTTTCGTTGAATATATCATAAGCATAGAATCATTTTTGCGTACAAAGCTCAGACGTACACTTAAAAATAATATTTTTCTGTAATTTAACTGGAAATTGTGCAAACATGTGAGATGTTGTTGATACCGACACAATGTTTTGACAGGTCTGTTAAATATAACAAGGTCAACAACAATGCATTTCAAACTTCAGGAAAACACTAGCTGACTTGCTCGCACCTTTTCCAGTTAAATTACAGACAAACGTTATTCTTAAGTTATTACAGTTGCTTTTAAACTACAATGATTATTGTGCGATTTTGGCATTGTTTTAATTCATGAATACTCGGAGGTATAATTTTATATGTTTTAGTGTAAATGTTTTATTGTAATAAGATTACATTTTCTTATTTTTCAAGGCGAAGAATGACCTCAAAATAATTTTATTTTCGTTTTATCTAAAATTTAGCATTCACTCTTCAATAAAATGGAAGCACTTTCATGCACTGAAAGTATTTTTCAGCCCTATGTTATATAAGTTATAAAATTCGAAAACTGAAAAAAAAAACAATTTTCCATAGACCTGAAATGATCTAGCGGAACCTTTAAACAATATTTGAAATTAAAATATGAAGTACAAGAAAGTATTTTTTATTAAAAGAAAGAATCTTGATAAAAAATTTCCAAAATATTGATTCCTGTAGTGAATGAATAAACTGGTTCGAAGTAAATCCAATTCTTCAAGTAAATATACATTCCACTTCAATAAATAATTATTTTTAATAGAAATGAATTTAAAATGAATTCCACTATATTAATTCAGCCCAACTACATAAAAAGTGAATTTAAAAGAAATTATATTCAATTTGAGTAAACTGAACTAAATTCGAGGCTGACAAGTAAAATAAACTGAATTTAAGATTATTTCGACTAAATTCGAATCAAATTCTAAAAAAATATATTTCACTAAGTTAATTTGAATTTAAAAAAAATTCGTAACATAAAATACTTGAATACATTATACCATTAAGCCATTTCCCTTTCGGGGTAGAAGTGACTCACTCGGTGAGGAAGGGAGTAATGTGAGGAAGGAGGTATTGATTTTTTTTAGATTGATATAGAATTCTCTTGTTATTTATTTAAATAAAACTTTCGTTTCGCAACACTGCTCCGACCCAGGTAGCTGGTCAATCTCTCTAGCGATCATCCCAAGTGATGAGAGTCACAAAGTAATCATGTGAAGCTCCCCGCTTGGGCCCATTAGTATCCAAGGTCTATTGTTTCAGGCGTCATTCACTCTACTGACACTCTTTTTATAAACTATTTGTCACCACACTTTTTTGTCCTGGCATACTTCTGTAGCTTCCTTCACGTCCATACATTTTCTCATGCAAGCTCTCGCGTTTCTATGGCTCCTTATGTCTCTTCGAATAAGGGTCTCATTCACACATTCTAACCATTCTTTCCGTGGTCCGCCTCTGGTCACACTAGCATTCACTTTACCTTCATACACTTGTTGGGTCGATCTGAAAATGTAATTTTTAACATCAAAACTTGAAGAAACCATGTCTTTAAAAAAATTTATATTATGTTGAAATTTTGTTTTAAACCTTGTTTACTGATATATTTTGTTGTGCTGATTACGAATATGGTCAAGAAAATACCTATCAAAATCATTTTCAAAGTGAAAACTTGAAGAAATTACGGTTTATTATTTAGAATAGTAAGAAAACGACTTTTTGCGAGCAGTAAAACCCACACTGCCCAAAAAAATGGGCCCCCCCCCGGTGGTGAGAGCGCTTTCGGGAGGAAAGTGATTTCGGAGAAACCCCCCAAATCAAAACCATCCATTATCCATCACCCAGTCACAATCTGCCCCTTTCCACGTCACGCCTCTAACCCTTGAAAAATTCTCGTGGGGGCGGGAAGGCACCCCTGTGACTGATCACAGACATAATGTTGGTCCAACCACTAAACCTTCCCAAGGTTTCCTGGAAGGTGGGAAAGCACCCTTGTGACTGGTCACAGAAATAAAGTCTCTATGATTTGGCTTCTGTGATTAATCACAAAAATATTTTCGGTTACATCACTATAAACCTTTTCCAGTGTGTTTTAGGCTGTGACGTCAACTGACGCCAACAAGTAAGATGGTCGATACCGAGGACCAAAAATATTTAATCTACGCTCACCGAATTTTGATGGGGAAAACATTGATGGGAAAAACAGTTAAAAAATCATTTTTCTTCCCAAAAAACGTGATTTTTATAAGTGATTTCCTTGAAAATGGTATTTTCAGCAATTTACATGGCGCTTTTCGCGAAAAACATCAGGCAAAGGCTGCACCAATTATATCCTAAGAATATTGCATATAAACTGTTCAGAAAGTCTTAACTATAATCTTCTCATTTTTCCTAAACGTACTCGAATTTATATAATTTTTGTATAATGTTACGAATTTTTAAATTAGTTTGCAAAAAATCGATCAATATTGTAGACGTTCTATTTTCCACGGTTGTTCCATGTATAATAATAGAGTATACTTTTATGTGCAAAAAAAGTTAAATCTCATGCCCATAAACTATACTTTTACGATTCAATGTTGTAAGTTTATGAAAAGCTTATGTCATACTAAAACGGCAGACATTATGCGAGGGACTGGTGACAGCTTCGAGTTCTACTATATAATTTCATTTATTTATTAATGGTCATGCAACTTGCTGTGAGCGTCTTTCAAAAGAATGTCATTTTTTTAACAATTTGTTTCTATTGCAGAATTAAGAGTCTTAAAAATAAACGAGATGTAAGTTATGTATGAAAGAGACCATTCAAAAACTATGTCACAATGTCAGGGAGGGTAACAGGTTTTGTAAAGATTTGTGACTTAGGGGGGAGGGGTTAACGCAGAATATGACACTACACATGGAAAATACAAATGGGAATAACAATTTTTCGAGCGGTCGTGTCATGTTTCATTGAAATTCGGTAAGCGTGGAATTAGTAAATCCCTTTTCCGGAATCACTTGGCGGGCGGGAAGACTGGTCACAGAAATAATATTGGTCAAATCCATATCCCATTCCAACGTCTCGTAGGGGGCGAGAAGGCACCCCTGTTACTGGTAACAGAAATAATGTTAGTCACCATAATGAGTTTCAATAAAAACGGAGGTAAGCACTATTTGGAAGTTCATCCGAAAATTCAACTGCTTTGTTGAAAGTTGCATTATTTTGTTAAACATTCATTTTATTGGTCTGAGATATAACTATTTTGTTGAAAATTCGTTCTTTTTCAGTTAAAGATAAATTTTTAAACTAAAAATTACACTATTCCATTATTGGTTGAAAATTGATAGTTTTTAGTTGAAAATTCAACAATTTGATTGAAGATTTATGTATTTTTTTGTAAATTCGTCTTTTTGCTCGAACATTAATCTTCTTGGTTGCAAATTTTACTGTTCGGTTAACACTCTAACGACTTTGTTAAAGATCCATCTCCTTGGTTGAAAGTTGAACTACTTCGTCAAAAATTCGTTTGTTCCTTGTAGAAAAATTTTTTTTATTAGTTGAAAGTCCACCTCTTTTGTTGAAAATGTAACTATTTTGTTGAAAATTCGTCTTTTTTTGGTTGTGAGTCAATGCTTTCGACTACAAATTTAACCGTTACATTTTTTGTTGAAAATTTATGGTTTTTAGTTTAAAATGCAACTTTTGGGCCTAAAAATTTCAATGTTTTGTTGAAAATTGATCTTTTTGGTTTTAAAATTTTATTACTTCAGTATAGAAAATTCAAATATTCAGTAAAAATGAGCGTTTTGGTTAAAAATTCACATTTTCGGGTTGAAAGTTTACCTATTTTGTAGAGAATTAACCTTTTTGGTTTAATAATTCAACAACTTGATTGGAAACTGGAAAATCTTTCCTGGTTGGAGATTAAACTATTTTGTTGAAAATTTTTTTTTTTTTCAAATTCAACTCTGAGATCGAGAATTCATGTGTCTTCTAAAAAATGTGTCCTTTCCGCTTAAAAATTCCACTATTTGGTTAAAAATGCAACTGTTCTTGGTTGAAGTTGAATATTTTTAGTTTAAAAATTCGACCATTTTGGTTGAAAATTCATTTTTATAGGTTGAAAATTCAATTATTTTGTTAAAAATTAAAAAATATTTGGTTAAAAAGTCATCTTTTTTACCCAAAATTTGGTTAAGGACAAAGCCCTTTTGTCAAAAATTCGTCTCTTTGCTTGAAAGTTCTACAATTTTGTTTTAAAGACAAACTGTTCGGTCTCAATCTAATTTTTTTGTTTGTTGAAAACTCAACTATCTTGTTGAAAATTCAAAATATTTCGACTTGAAATCTTAAGCGTTCCATATGAAATTTGATACGGTACGTACACGTTAATTTTATTTAAAAGAATTTATTCTCCTATTAATTCCCTTTTTTCGAAAAAAATCGCCCCATCTCCCCTGTTTAGAGAGAATTTTGGACTGTGAAGTATGTTAAAATATTAAATTTGTATGTTTTGTGTTTTATTTTAGGCGATTATTAAATAAATTCGAAGACAAATTTTTGACTTGGACGGGGGGGGGATTGGTATTTGTGACGTCATCCTGGGGCATTTGATAATTTATAGTTTGTATTTTATTTATAATTTTAAAGGCATTGTTATTAATATTTGATTTACCATTTATGTAGAATTTCAAATGATTTTCTTAGTCCATTTATTTTACAAAAAATATAAATAACTGGTTCTTTTCCTAGCTAATGTGCATAGATAAAAAAAGCTAGAAAATGTAATTTCACGTAGGTTATATGTATAAGTCTGTACTTCTGAAGCATCATCCTTCCTGTCCTACTTTTACCGAAATCAGATTTTAATAATGAATCTTTCTAAAACCAGGATAAAAGAGTTTTGAGTTCAAAAGCATCAATTATGAATGTATAATGCTTTCATGTTTACAAAGGAATAAAAGAAACACGAGAACAGTATACACAGAAAAAAAATCGAGCCCATGTCTGACAAATAAGGCAAATGAATATTCATTGAACCTTAGTACGAAATATAAAAGCTATTTTGCTCCAATTTTAATTTATATTAATAACATAGTTATTTTGAAACCAAACAAACTTATACATGTAATACTGATATAATTTATATAAAAAACTGTTAAAATTCGACAAAAGATTAAAAAGATTAAAGATTAAAATGAACCCACAATCATTAGTTGATTTTTCTACCATAAAAGATGAGTTTTCAACCAAATACAAGGTTTTGTTTACCATCGATTGATGGGACATTTCAGTATTTTGTCCGTAGAATACGAACCTGGAGGCGAAAATGTTCTATCTTTTTGCGTTTTTCAGAAGAATAGGTTTAAAAATGGAAAGCCCCCACTATTTGGTTGTTTCTGAAATCTTGTATGAAACAAACCGGAAATGCTAAAGGTTTCTAATTGAGCTGAAATTATTCAAGCAAAAAATCTAAAAAATATTTGAAAAAAAATAAACAACGTTTGGTTTGTGAAGCGTGATCATATATAATTTAAATTTGAAAACTCATTTTTGAAATAATATCAAATGGATATATGGAATTGTTTTAGGCTTCTGATTCGATCACCAAGTTAAGCAGCGCTTGCCTCGGTTACAATCGGATAGGGCCCGCTGTGTATAATATGGTGTATTTATCAGTTTCTAAGTTGCCTTAACTCTTAAACTAATACTGTAATAAAATAATACTATAATAAAAGAAATATATGTAGATATTGCCAAGAAAAAAATTTCCATAAGCAAAAAACATGATCAAAATTCGAATTATTGAAAAAAAGTAGAAATGGGTCGTCTATGTACCGCGTGGACAATTTTTTATTACTTTTTAATCCCCACCTCTCCATGTGGATAAACATGGACTTTTGATGACCCCCTTCCCCATCTCCTCTGCCCCGTGGACTTAGGGCTCGTGCATAAATTACGTAACACTTGTTGGGGGGGAGGGAGGGTCCATCTTAATATTACACAATGGTGAAAAACTATAGGGAAAAGTCGGAAAAAGAGTTACATAGGGGGGGGGTCGAAATTGTCGGAAAACTGCGTTACGTAATTTATGCACGACCCCTTATTTAATACTTAATGGAAGTATGGATATTCTTATAGTATTCAAACGTTAGGAAGCCAGAAGGAGCGTTGAATTGGCTGAAAATTTGGTTTTTCTTGACAACATGGGCTTCACGGTAAAAAGTAGGAAGTCTAAACAAAAAATCTTAAAAATATTCTTAATTTTTCATGTCTTTTTCTAAAAAGAAGTTCGCAGATTCGGGCGAACGCGTTTCCATGTGGACTTTGGCCCCACCACAGTGGCACTGGTACCCGCTCGTTGGACGATCGTGGACTTCATTTTGCTATACCCTCCCGCCTACACAACTGTTTACGTGGTATATGGACGGCTCCAAAGTACATTAGAGAGTTGATAAAGCTCTATAGATCTACAAAAAAAGTAGTAAAAAGTTAATACTATTCGAGAAAAGTATCGTCCAAAATGTAAAATGTCTGCCATGTAAGTGCCATGAAAAGTTTTGTTTAAACCTTTTTTAAACTCTAATTAACCTAAAGTTTATCAGTGAAACACCAGAAACACTTTTGTTCATTAAAAGTGTTATTTAAACACTTTACAAATAGAAGGCTGAAAAGTGAACAATTTTAATTTTTAAAACTTTCGAAAACTTCGGTAAAATTATTTTGTTGCAAAATCATTCGAAAACTAATAGTGCAAAAAGTACTGATAGATTATTTTTCAAAAAGAAAAATTAGTTTTAAATTGGCTCAGCAGTTTGTTGACAAATTTCAGACACGAAAAAACTAATAGCACCATTCGTTTCGGATTCGGCTAAAAAAATTACGTGAAATCTATATGTTTTACCATTTTTTTATCAACTCAATTGGTGACGTAGTATAAAGAAACAATCGAATTGTATGGACGTTATACTGATACTATTTTTAAGGAATTTCGTGGAACAAAAAATTGTCCAGTACATTAATTTTATAAATTTTTTCAGCAGAATCGAATAGTGCTATTAGTTTTTCCGTATCTTGCACATTTAAACAAATTGTTCCAATAAAAATTCTTTCAACAATTTAAAATTAGCATTTATTGTGACCACAATATGCGGTGGAATTTCAGAAAATTTTTAAGTCAATAAAAAGTGTTTTGAAGCAGTGTGACTCACATTGTTACGCTGTGACTCTAAAGAGGCCCAAAAAAGTTTTCTGTTATTTGTTGACAAAAAATTTTTCAATTTTTTATAGATAAAAAAATGTCGAACCCATATTTCAAGGCTTTCAATGCCGAAACATGTATTTTTTTAAAAAGCAATCAGTATTTCAATAAAATGATTAGACATCGCTGAAAATAATTTTGTCCTAATTTCATTCAGAAAAATATTTTTTTAAATTAAAAAAATTAACTTCTATATGTGTTGAAAATTTACAATGTGTGTTTCTTGTTAGTCCTGAGATATTTTTGGCCTTGAATGACACGGAAAAAAATACTTTGTCAATGTAAAAAAAAAATTGATACTTCAACGAAATAAATTTGTAAAGATTGGACTATTAAAAAAATGGGTTAAATTAACAAAGTTGGCATTGTTAGGAAAATCTTTGTAACAATGACAAAGTTATTTGTTTATATAATATAATATATAATTATTAAGAAATATTTTTAATGTTAATAAATAATGTTTAATGTAACAAATAATCCTGTTTGTCAGAGTAACAAATAACTTTGTTAGTTATGAATTGCTTTCATGGTAACAATGTGAGTTTGTTATTTCAGTAAACAGGTTTTGTTACGGAATTAACAAAGTTGGCATTGTTATTTTAACTATGTTTTATTTGTCAATATAATCATGTCATTTGATAAAACAACATTATTTTCAGTAACAAATTATTAGATTGTTAAAATGACAAAGCCTTTTTTCCGTGGACTAAAAATGACCTTGCAGAAGTGTACATGTGATATATGATATTTTGCTTCCTTCACAGTTCTTCACATAATATCCAATAAGAAAAGTCCTAAAATGACTTTATTAATATTTTTTGAATATTTCATAGTTTTTTTCTAGGAATTTAAAGACAATTTGAGCTCTGCTCTTAGGCCTTTAAACCATTCTTAATAAATAAATATAATACTGTCTTTTTGTGAAAAGCGCGTAACTTTTTCTCTAGGATGTTAGAAAATAAGACTAAGACTTATTAAAAAGTAATATCACCCTATGTTAACTAGCGTATTATCCTTAGATATCAATAACCACCCTCTGCAAAAAAATAGAAAGCGAGGTATATTGTTTCTTTTTTATTTTAGGTCTTAACTTTTAAGATACTTTGGTTTTTAAATAAATCTACATCACAACTTAGAATTAGAAAATGTTTCATTTAACAGAATTACCTCTAAAAATTGAAAAGGCACCTCTTGAAGAGGTTTCAAAGCAACATTTTTTGCCTTCTAAGCATAGTACTCTAGTTTGCATCAGGGATTAGTAGGCTTTACACTCAGCTTCCGATTGAAGACCGGTTTCGGGGATGGCTTGCACTGGCATTGCTCCTCAATTGAAGGCCTTCAAACGTAAACAGTCAAGGCCCTGTGAACCATTTCCTAATATTACGCAACATATGAGCGTGAGTATCCGCGCACTGTGCCTTTATCCCACGCTGCAGTGTTTCACGCTTGTTTGAACACCCTCTCTCGACCCCAAAGGGCTCCACTCTCAGCCCGAAACCGCCGCGGCAACAATTGACAGATTGGATTGGCCTTTGGTATACTCTTTTACTGCCCTAAAATGAAGGTCAATTCCGTTAGCCAACCATTTTGAATAGAAATTCATAAAGTTAGAGGATTTTCAAAATGTTTAAGACCACTTTTTTCAGAATTTGGAAATTCTATGTGTGGCTGTTCATAGGATTCAAAAGGATGAACAATTTATCTTCATGACTTTTTTCTATAAAAAACAAATTACCAGAGCTACAGAATTTACCAAATTAAAAAAAAACGAAAATTTAAAGCCAAACAACGCACGATATGAAAAAAGTCAAGAGAAGAAAAACGTTGAAACTTTTAAATTTCAATCAAAAATCCAGAGATTTAAATCTAATTATTTTTGGTTTAAAAATACAAATTTCAGATGAAACACACCAACATAAACTAAAGTTGTCACAAAATGGTAAATATTCTTTCAAATATAATAATTTTTTATCACAAATGCTAATAACTCCTGACGAAAAACACTCAACATAACAGAAGATTATTTATAATTATAAATCTTCTTCGAAATCTAACAATTTTTGTTTGAAATAGACGATTTCATGTGAAAAATTTTAATATAACCTGAAACTGTTCCCAAATTCCAAGTCTTGTACGAAAACTACTATGATTTCTCTTTTGAAATACAAGTTATTGCTGTGAAACGCTGACATAATCTAAATTTTTTAAAATTTGTGAAACTTCTTTCGAAATTTTTTTTATTTAATAAAATTATATATATATATATATATATATATATATATATATATATATTATAAAATTATAACATAATATATATATATATATATATATATATATATAATCCAAAACTGTTAATATATTATTAATATATAAAATTGCGAATCCTGATGATGATTTTTGTTTGAGAATGCCTATAACCGATTAAAAAAACTAGTACTACCTAGCATTTTTAGAAATTTTATGTTTTCTTTGGAACTCATAATTTAAATGGCACAAATGTTTCCCAATGTGTATAAGGTTGTCCATGATTTTTATCATTAAAGGGGATTATTTGTAGATTTAAGTCTAAAATTCAAGATGTAAAATAACTTCAAGTAATGAAAAGCCAATTAGGTTTTCAACAACAATGAGTGCGAGATTTTCGAGACATATCGTTACAGTACTTTTTTAGATAGGATGTATCTCTTGTGAAATACCATTTCTAAATTCAGACTAAATTGAATAATATACGTTTCTGCAGATTCACCTTGCAGGAAGTGCAAACAAATTAGCATAGAGCCAAAGGGATGGTAACGCATGGCTTTAATCTAAGCTCGTTATCCCCAGGGAAAAGAGGAAAGCTAAGTGTTGGCTCAGTAGAAACTGCTAGATTGGTGAGACCAAACACATAGGTAATATTCTAGCATCAGTCTGCTTGTGAAAATAGTTTTCATTCAACTGATTTTAATCAGATTCTGTTCTCTATTCTGTGATTACAATTACTGAAAAATGCGTTGGATAAAAAAGCATTGAAAGAGATAGAAATGTTGTAATAGGAATTCTTATTCTATTTCTAATTTCTCTTTTAGGACAGTTATATTCTCTTTTATTTCATTTCAGGGTTCGTGCATAAATGAATTTTAATAATTCGTGGCTTATTTTTTCGGGGTAAATATTCTTACCAATTTCAATCCAATTTTAATATATAATCTTCAAAAATAGTTATTTGGCTCAAAAAATTATAAAAAAAGAATAATTTTAACAATTTTAGCCGTAGAAAAGTTTACTTTCAAAATTGGAAACAGCAGGGTCGTACAAAATTTTTTTCCACGGAGAAATAGATATATTTATTAAAATTGAACCATTATTAAAAATTGGTAAGAATAGATAGTAAGAAAAAATTCAATTGCGAATCAAAAAATAGTTGCAATCAATTTGTTTTGTGAATTTAAAATTTTTTTCATTAAAAATAATGTTTTTATTTGAAATGGCATTATCAGTAATATTATTTTGATTTTGAAACTCATAGAAAAACTATGGTTTTCTGAGATCTGATTTTTCTCCCGACAACTATACCTTAAGATAAAAAATGTCAACTCTCATATAATTAGCATTGAAAGAACTCAAGCAATCATCGTAAAACGTCGATGGTATCATATGGGTATTTGCCAAAAAGTAGTGGAATTGACTTTTTTTAAATGGCACTACAAGAAACGATCTGAAGTATTTTTTCTCAATATTTTACACCCAATATGGTACAAAAATAATAAATTCAGACAACAATAAAGTCCTTTTTCTGATCAATTTTGACAGTATATTCCGACCAGCTTTAATACTCTGAACCAGAAGATTAGGGTTGCGTTGAAGTCTGAATCTACATAATATTCATACCCGAACACATAACCTATAAAAGACCATAGTGTTACCCAGTATAATATCAATTTTCGAAATTATGAAACAAATATTTAGAGTGGACGTAATAACCTTCGAAAATACTGAAAAATATTTTTTTTTTCGAGCTCTATTTGGCAGTCTATCCACATTTTTAATTTTATAACGTTTAAAAAATAACATTCTTGTACTTATTTGAACATTGATCATCGAAACGTGTTTTCTATTCATGCGTCAACTTTGAATTATGTTAGTTAAAAAAGTTTGACTATAAAACTCGTGTTTTCAAATATTTTGCATTACCATAGCTTCCTTACTCTTCAATAAAATGTGTTAATATTGTAGATAAATCGATTCGTCTCGAACCAAGAAATCTTTTATATTTTTGCATTAACTTTGAATTATGGTGAAGAAAACATTTTTACTATATAAAAAACCGATTTTCAAAATATATCAATCACCATAACTTCCCTACTCTTTAATAAAATGTATTAATATTCTCGATTATTATTATAGGTCAATCGATTCGCCTCGAACCAAGGAATCTTTTATATTCTCGCATCAACTTTGAATTATGCTAATGAAAAAAGTTTTACTATAAAAAACCGATTTTTAAAACATTATTGAGTGCTAAAAAAATACAATAAATATTTCTAGACATCCTTTGGTCAGTTTCAAGATATTATTGAGGAAAATAAGCCCTCCAAATTTTATCAAATTATCTGCAACCGTTTTCTAGTTATCGTGTAAAAAAAAAGCGTGACATCCACACATCCACACACACACACACACAGCCGGACAATTGTTCAGAACATTGTGTTAGATGTATTTAAATTGTGGAAGATTTAATTAAATGAATTTGAAAATTTTTGAAAATATTGCGAAGCAAAATGTCAAAATTCACAATGGCGGATCCAATATGGCGGACCAAAATTGTAAGACCGAGCCGATATGACTGAAATTTACTTTACGGGGATTTTTGGTCTCTGATTTCGAATCTAAAGTCAAAATTTCAAAATTCAAAATGAAGCATCCAATATAGCGGAATGTCATTGTGAGAATACAACCGATTTCATTAAGAATCGCTACTTGGGGTTTTTTATGTCTTCGATTTCAAATTTGAAATAAAAATTCAAAAATTTTATGATTTGAAAGTTCATTTTCATTGTAAATGTCTGATGCAATATTATATCAGACATTTAAAATTTTTGAATTTTCACTATAGATTTGAAATCGACGACATGAAAAAAACCTAAGTAACAAGCTTTAATAAAATCGGTTATATTCTTACAATGACATTCCGCCATATTGGATCCTTCCTTTTGACTTTAGATTCGAAATCAGCGACCCGAACGCCCCCCTCTTAGAGTAATTTGCAGTCATATCGGCTTGGTCTTATAATTTTGGTCCGCCATATTGGATCCGATATTCTGAATGTTAATATTTTGATTTTAGATTCGAAATCAGCGACTCGAAAACTCCCCGTACAGAGTTTTTCAGTCATATCATATCAGCTCGGTCTTACAATGTTGGTCCGCCATATTGGATCCGCCATTTCGAATTTTGACCCATAGCGCACCCTGGTGGATTAGTTTCACTATAGGGTTCCTGTTCAGGATTCGGTACGAAATCCTCTACAGATTCCTGTACAGGAACCCTAGTAGAACTTATCCGCTAGGGTTCCTTCACATTATCAGATTATAATGACAATAAAATTTTATCGATCGGAGGAAACCGTAATAGCTTCTTTACAGGATCCCCAAAATGTTCACTTGTGGCCACTTAGGACGTGTATACGTTACCGTAAGGGTTCCCTCGACCCCTGCATTTTCCTGTACAGTTTCGTGTCTCAATTTCTTATGCTGAACCTGTAACGTTTCTTGTACGCGATCTGGACATATTTCTGCAAAAGGAACACGTACAGGAACAGTTACGGGATCCTGTAAAGGGTTCTCCAGTAGGGGCGTTTTTCGCTTTAGCAATAAAATAATACTCACACTTAAAAGCTTTGATATAATTTTTGAGATTCCAATTTATTAAAACCTCTTTCAGTTGAGTGATCGGTTCCACGTTGTCTATGATATCACTGCTTTTTCCCATCACTTTTGTTCAGCTTGCATGAACACGAGGCGTTTCGGAATCTGCGCGCGAAGTGCAGGATGCGGAAATAAAGTCTTGAAATTAAGACGATCTTTATACTGAGAAGTTAGTGTAAGGTTGAGATGACCTTAAATTAAAAACTCACTTAGCTGAAACTAATACACATATTTATACTGAAATTATGGATCTCCTCACACTCCGAACCCGTGAGTCCAAAACTAAAGCCATATGAATTATAAAGATAATCCTTATAAAATCCTTTTTGATTTTCTATAAATTCTCAAGTAAAACACATTAGTTGCACCAAAAATATACAGTCATACCATCACTATACAATCATAATTCTCGATGACAATCTTGATAAACAACAATGTGCGTTCTTTGAAAATCAAACTTCACACGGAACATATTATTATTTATTTCCCTTCCGGGGTAGGCGTGACTTGCTCGGTTGGAAAATAGTAGTGTGTAGGTGGGTATATAGGTATAAGGTAGATAGGTACATAGGTGTTAGGTATATATATATATATATATATATATATATATATATATATAGTAATTTTTTCAACTGAATACAATTTAAGATACACATAAATCTCCTCGAGTGATCGAGAATTTTGGTGATTTACGACGAAGCTTCACTTGACACGTGGACTATAGACTCTAGAGTCTAGAGTATAGAAACGGAGCAGAGTACCGAAACTGCGCCACGCGCATGTGCCAGGGCGATTAAGGCAGAGTCAACCTGAAATTCAGTAAGGCGTAGGGTAAGGAGGGGCAGCGCCAACCGGTGGGGCAAAGGCAACTTTGCTTATAACATCGCTATTATGTAACAATTTTAATATTACTTTGCATTAAATAAATCTATTTTATCATAAATATAGTGTTACGTACTCAAATCTTGAAAATTAACGATGTAAAAGAAAAATTATGCAGAAAACAGTTTTGACAACGAAAGAATGGAAGATTCGCTGGCCGAAATATAAAGTTTTCAACATTAATGGCAATACTTACAGTATGTAAATTGGATATTTCGACAGATAAAACAATATCACATTACGTAATTAAAATAGTTGAACGTAATTCAAGTCCAAATATATCAAATATCGTAAATAATTGAGGCCTCACCAGTGGGGCAGGCCCAACCAAAATAATAGTTCACACGTGCTTAGGTTATGAAAGTATCATAAGTTTTGTCGATAAGTGATTGGTAATGTAGAACAGCCACTTATCTCCTGGGCTACATGCGAGAAACTATTAAATATTATTATCATAAATCCGGTCGGTAGAGCGGGTGTTTTGTGTTGGTATGGTAGAAACCTTTGCCCGTAGTGCGTCTCTAGTGCAATGTCAACGCATCAGAGGTTATATCACAGTTAACACTATTTTTATTAAAAATAACTTATTCTTCTTGCTGGAAATGTCAAAAGGTATTTTTTCCAGTATATAAATTACCACAGACGCGAACCATCATGTTTTGCCATCTTCAGATGTTTTGATTTTCATAAAAAGCTGCGGTTGCCTTTGCCCTCGGGTGTGGGGCAAAGGCGACGAAATACAGCTTGTTGGAAATAATTGAATTATTAAATCATTGTTTCATTAATGTAATTGATATTTATAGAAATATGATATACAATAATGTAGGACTTGAAATGAAAAAACAGTGGATCAATTCCACATCTTATTAACTTTAAAAAAGTAATTGACTGTTAACTGGTCGACACTGCCCCTCCTTACCCTACTTCTTAATTTTAGGTAAAGAAAGCCTTATCATGTTATTTCAGGTTGCCTCTAACTTACTTTTAGAACTGTGTATTGAAAGTTAGGTGCAAAGTTTACGTTACTTATGTCGAGAAATGCTTATTTCTTATTTAAGATAAGTAATTACTGTATTCAAGATACATTGTACACTTAAATTTAGTTGCTTTCTTATTTCAAGTCAAATCTGAAATTAAGTCGAATATAACTTTGAGTATTGGTGTTTACGAGAAAAATTCCAAAGACATATTTTTACAAAAAAAAATTCTTCCGGCTTAAAAAATGATTTAGCCCGCATTAAGCTGATAGGATGCCTTTCTTTCTATTAGCAGAAACTTACCAAAATTGTGGAAAAAGGGTGGTGTTTTCCAGAAAATATTTTTCTCATGTTTCCAATTTTGCACAAAAAATGTATTTAGCCACAAAATTTATTTAGCCCACATAAAACCTACAAGATGTCTTGCTCATGAAAGTACAAAATCAACAAGAAATTAGTAAAAATATAGGTTAAGACTATTTTTTTCGCAAATCAGATAAATACATATCGCCTAATTTGCTTTGAAAAACAACATATTTTCATCCCGAGAGATTATAGGGGTAAAAACTGCCTGATTTGAAATTGATTCAGTCAATTATATTTTTATGAATTATTGATTAGCATATATTATTTTTTGCGTAAATAATTATAAATGAAAATTACTCTTGAAATATTCAGGGATAAGCTATTTTGCAATATTTTGATTGAAATTCATCGATTGAATAAACAATAACAATTGAAAGATGGCGGCACAGTACTAGGTAATCAACATTCTTTCGAAATCGGGTTTATTGCATAGAATATTCTAAAGAAATCAAATACACGATGTGATAGAGGGATTTTTTCAAATAAATAAAAGTAATAAGAAAAGTAATTTAAATTTTTGTTGAAGTTTTAGGGCAGTATTTTAGCGTAGTATTTTGGCGTAGTATTTTAGCGCAGCAATAATTTTCTTTGTCCCTGCAATATATTTTTTAAAAATATTGTCGTTTATTGAAAAAAATATCTTTTTATTGTCTTGCCACCGAATAATCATCTATTTCAGAGCGATACAGCCACAATAAATTTTGATTTTCTCAGAACGGAATAGATTGTTCGTACACGGAAAAAAAAGTGCTGGAAATTTTCATTAACCGAGTCTGTGACTTTAGGATAGGTCTAAAAGCATTTGATAATTTGAAAATATCGTATTTGAAAATCATGCAAATAGTGCTTAAAGAAATAAAAGACTTCTTAAATTGCGTCCAGCATAGTCAGTGAAGCACTCCTAGACTCCATCAAAAAATATCACAGAAAAATTTGTAAGCCGTTCAACACTCCAATATTAAATTCTCAAAGACAGTCAAGGAAGGGTTCATAGACTGTCAAGCTAGCCGTTTATGCTAATAAAAAATAATTTTTTTTTCTAAATTTATAATATTATTATCTTCAACTTATATATTTATTTGAATATTATTATAACACACACAATTATTACTTACTAGAGCTTCATACGCGCGCTACGCGCGCGACCAATTTCTTTGCATGTAATTATTATATTTGGGAATGAAGTTCAATAAAATACCATTTCGAGTGCGCATAGCACTCGGATGGATGACCATCTGCGACATATACGACCGAGGTGTGTATTCGCTACGTTTTAACCTTGATTTTCACTAATGTCGAGCATGATTTTTTTACGGAAGGGTTTCTTCGACAAATTGCCAAACTCTTAATTTGCTTATGGAAATATTCTAAATAATTAATAAATTTGTGAAATTTGAAGAGCCTAATGAAGTCATCGAAAAGATATTCTTAATTAATTCTGTAAAAAATTCACCCTATTCGTTCAAAAATAGCTAAATTCTTATTTTTTCTTAAAATTTGTTTAAATAATTGACAATTTTGTAAATTTACAAAACAACATAGAAAAGTTCATCGGAAAGACAATCTTAGTTGACTCCGTAAACTAATTGTGTCTATTCTTTGAAAAATACCCAAACTCTGAATACGTTTATGAAAAATATTTCAATAATAAATAATTATCATGGATGTGCAAACTAATGTACGAAATTCTTATTTGCAATACATACTTCGTTGCTTTCATAAAAAATTGAGCCTATTCCTTAGAAAATAGACAAACACTAAATATATTTCGGAAAATTGTTTAAATGATTAATAATTATTATAAATTTGCAAAGTATCATAGGAAATAGTCCTCGAAAATATATTCTTAGTTGCCTCCAAATTGCCGGTAAAAATTGTTTAAATAATTGATAATAGTTGGGAATTTACAAAGAATCACAGAAAAAAGTTATGAGAAATATATTCTTAGTTAATTCTGTAAAAAAATGTAGCCTATTCGTTGATAAATATCCAAACTCTGAATTTGTTTATGGAAATTGTTTAAATAATTAATAATTACTTTAAATTGACAAAGCAACATAGAATGGAGTCATTGGAAAGACATTGTTAGTTGACTCCGTAAACAAATTATGTCTATTCCTTGAAAAATACCCAAACTCTGAATATGTTTATGAAAATTTTTTAAATAAATAATAATTATTGCAAATGTGAAAAGTAATGTAGGAAAGTCTTATTGGAAATATGTACTTTCTTGAGAATTTACGAAGTATCACAGAAAAAGTCATCGGAAAGATATTCTTAGATAATTCTGTAAAAAAAATCCTTTTCGTTGACAAATAACTAAACTCTGAATTTGTTTATGAATATTATATAGATAATTATGAATTATTGTATATTTGCAAAGTATCGTTGAAATCTTGATGCATTGATGCATAATTGATCCTTGTTGTTGAAAAATGGCTAAGTTCCTGATTTCTTTATGAAAATTGTTTAAATAATTAATAATTCTTGTAAATTTATCAAGCAAAATACAAAAGAGTAATCATAAATATATTCTTAGGCGCCTCCGTAAACAAATTGTGCCTATTCCTTGAAAAAGACCCAGACTCTGAATATGTTTATGAAAACTGTTCAAATAATTAATAATTGTTATAAATGTTCAAAGTATCGTAGAAAATAGTTATTGGAAATACATTCTTTGTTGATTCTGGAAACAAGTTGGGCCTATTCTTTCAGAAATAGCCAAACTCTTAATTTTTTAATGAAAATTGTTCCAATAATTAATAAATCTTGTAAATTTGCTGAACATAAAAAATTCGTTGAAAATAGCCAAAATCTGAATTTGTAAAGAAACATAGAAAAAGATTCTTGGGAAAGACATACTTTTTGACTCCGTAAACAAATTGTGCCTATTCCTTGAAAAATAGCTAAACTCTAAATTTTTAAATCGAAATTGTTTAAATAATTAATAAATCTTGTAAATTTACAAAACATATTAAATAGTCATCGGAAATACAATCTTAGTTCACTTCGTAAACAAATTGTTCTGAATGTGTTCATGAAAATTTTTTAAATAATTAACAATTATTGTAAATTTTCAAAGTATCATACATAGGAAAAAGTTATTTGAAAAATATTCTCTATTGATTCCGTAAACAAATTGAGGCTATTCTTTAAAAAACAGTAAAACTCTCGATTTGTTTATCAAAATTGTTTAAATAATGATTCATTTTTGGAAATTTGCAGAACATTATAGAAAAAAGTCACTGGAAAGATATTCTTACTTAATTCTATAAAAAAAGGAGCCTATTCGTTAAAAAATAGCCAAACTCTCAGTTTTTTAATTGAAATTGTTTGGACAATTGGAAATTATTGTGATTTTACGAAGATTTATAGGTAAGTCATCCGAAATATATTCTTAGTTGAATTCGTAAACAAATTGAGCCTATTCGTTGAGAAACAGCCAACTCTGAATATGTTTATGAAAATTGTTAATATAATTAACAATTATTGTAAAATTGCAAAGTAACATAGGGAAGAATTATTCTTGATATATTTCTTTTGGTTCTGTAAACAAATTGAGCCAATTAATTAAAAATAATTATATTACAAATAATATAATTTTATTCTTGTAAATTTACAAAGCAGCATATAAAATAATCATCGAAAAGACATTCCCATTTGACTCCGTAAACAAACTGTACCTATTGCTTGAAAAATAGGCAAACTCTGAATGTATTTATGAAAATTTTTGAGATAATTAATAATTATTGTATATTTGCAAAGTATTGTATAAAAGAGTTACTGGAAACATTCTTTCTTGATACCCTAAACTAATTTATCATATTCGTTGAAGAAAGGCCAAGGTCTTAATTTGTTTAAGAAAATTATTTAAAAAATTAATAATTCTTGAAAATTCGCAAAGAATCATACAAATAAAAAGTCATCGGAGAGATATTCTTAGTTAATTCCGTAAAAGAAATTAAGCTATTTGTTGAAAAATACCCAAAACTCTATTCGTGGAAAAATGGCCAAACTCTGAATTTGTTTATGACAATTTTTTAAATAATTAATCATTCTTGGGAATATACCAAGAATAGAGAAAAGTCACCGGAAAGATATTCTTAGTTGACTCCGTTTTCTTTAAACATAAATGAGTCAAGGCTAAACACATTTTTTTAAATTTGCTAAACTTCTTTAAATTCCAAAAATAATTCAAATTTTAATGTTTTTTAATAAAAATAACACAGATGAATTCATATTTTCAATCGTTTAATATTGCAATAATAGTTACAATTAGAAGGAAGTTATATTCATCGAAAATGTAATTGAAAGTTAAATAAAATAAAATTATAAACGTTCGTAATCATAATTTCTGAATGTTCATAATTTTTATTGTTTATTATTCTAATAAAAAAAAATTCTTCTCGAAAAAAAGTAAGGCTGTATAATTGTAAAAAGAAATATTTAGAAATAAGCCCAAATATTAATTAAAATTGTAGTTTTTTCTTTAAACATAATTAGCCCATGATGAAATCATTTTGAATTGCATAATCCAAAAATAGTTTAAATTTGAAAATTCATAGAAGTCGAAAATGAAACTAACATGAAAATAAAATGAATTGCTGAATATTCATAATTTTCCATTATTTATAATTATAATAAAAAAGTTACAAATTGTAGTTTAAATTGTAATTCTTTTAAATTTGATTGAAAGCTATCTTTTTGAAAAAATTGAAAAAACAACACAGAATAAATTCATTAAAAACGTTTTAATATTACAACATAGTAAAAATTAGGGAAAAATATATTGCATGTGAAAAATTAGTTCAGAAAATCTTAAAAAAGCACAATATCATTTTATTGAAGAGATTATTGAAATACTGTAAGCAACTAACAAAAAGAAAAAAGACGGAAATTAATGAAAAGAAAAGTTTTTACCAATATTAAAATTTGTACTGGTTTTTTAATTCTCATTAGGTACATTGTGCGTATATCTTTTTATAAAAATAAATTTGTTTAAAATGTTCAAATGGTTTTCATTTTAATGTTATAGTTCAGATAGAAAAGTTATGCTTATTATTAAAAAGGTTATAGCTGCATGTACGTTTTAATGTAAGCTAAACAATAGCCAAACTCTGAATTTGTTTAAATAATCAATGATTATTGTAAATTTACAAAGTAGCATAGAAAACAGTCATCGGAAAGGCATTTTGAGTTGAAGCGCCAAAAAGAACGACCAATCACCAATCTCCAGGGAAAATCACAATCAATTACGGAAAAGAACATAACCATCTCACTCACTCACCCTAAGTTAAATACGCATGACAAATGATTTTGAATTACTTATTATTAAGGGCTCTTTCACACGATTGCAGATCAGCAAATTGCATGTAGATTGCCAACAGGAACGAAAAGGACAGACTGTTCTCCATCTCTTACACTCTTGTGGACTTTCTGCATGCAATCTACTGATCTGAAATCGTGTGAAAGGTACCTGAGTCTGATGTATAATATTTTAGAAATAAAATTGGAAACATAAGAAAGCAGATTTTTTTATGATAAACAATGAAAAATTCTGTACAGCTTCAAAATATTTCAACTTTTAATTTTAGTCACTAAGTAAATAGTAACAAAAAGCGAAACGAATGACAATTTGAATTTCGCTGGCTATGAGTGGCATTAACGTTCACGTGACACGACAGCCAATCAGATGGCGAATAAAAAGGCTTATCAGCTAACTTCATGTGTTAACTCACCCTTTTTACTGAGGGATATCAATCGCTCGCTTTCTACGCTCTAAAAAATCGGACGCACGCTGCGGGGATTCGAACTACCTATCCTAGACACGAGACTAACGCATCTCATTCCTAACCGCGCAAGCCCCTCGGCTAATCGATTGGGCTGAAAACTCAGTAAAAAATCTTGGCGTTCTGCTACAGCTGAAAACTGCGTGACCGCGTAAAAGGAATTTTAGTGAGGACTGCGAATTAGACAACTTGCTGCAAGACTGACTTTGTATAACAAGTTAATTGAACAATTTTTTTTAATGGAAAAATATAATTTTCCACGGAAAATTATTTTTTGACCAGTGTTTACTTCAATCATACCAATGTGAATTTGTCTCTGAGCCCCACTGAGCGCGCCTCTGAAAATTCTCGCAGACATTCATGGACTGTTTTTCTGACTTGTATTCAAGTTCTTAATTTTTGAATCACGCACTTATTCAATTCAAGTCTTTGCAAATATGAAGTTATTTCATAGCCACTTCATGACTGTATGTATTTCTTTTTGTAAACTATCTTATAAGAATTCCAAGCCTGTTGTTTCTTGACTGCGCTTGAAAACTTCCATGACTTTTCTTTATTTTTCCATGAAAATGTATGACCACCTTATAGAAAGTATACGAGACTTCATAAAAATGATGGCCCGTCCTGAAGTCTAGCACTAATCTACGAAATGTTCCAAGACTTATTTTTTCCGTGTATCAAACATCTGTCATTCTTATTCGGCCCCCCTCTCCCCCCCCCCCTCTCCATATCGCGGGAGAAATTTTTTATTTTTGTGAAGAATTGAACATTCGATTTTCAATCGCTAATGAATACCGATTTTCACAACTTGTTAAATTCTCACCTGAAAATTCTTAGACGATTTACTCGGAATAAGTTCACTTTTTAGATCAAAGTATTTCTACCCTCATTCAGAAACTCAATATCTCGGTATTGAGTTTTTATTTTTTATTTAAACTAAAATGACATTTTTTGTCGCAATTCGCAGCTGAATCATTTCTATATTGTGGTCAATGTTACATCGAAATTGTTATCTGACACATATATTTCCTCGAAAGTAGATCATTCTTTCTAGTCAAATTTTTTGGGCCTAAATCAGTAATACGTTATCTCGGAAGTGGACTTCTGTCTTATTTTTAAATGTTGATTTCAATTTTACAGAATGTCTTTTCGCTCTCCTGAAATTTTCTGATTTTGTTGGTTATCTAGTTCGGCACTGCCACCCTTAAAATTAGCAGTTGAATTTTCAATTTTTGAATAAAATTTTTTAAACCTTTGCACAACCTGCAAAATAGTCGCGAAAATATGACTTGACGTGACAAGTAGTTTCTTTTTGCAAGGATCCAGCTATATTTCTATCTAAAACACCTATACCATTTTTTCAATGCAGAAAATTTATATTTTCGGGTCCAAAATTCAACAATTTGGTGGAAAATTCAACTATTTGGTCAAAGCTGAACTACTTGGCTAAAAATCCATTTTTTGAGTTAAATATTCATCATTTCAGTTAAAAGTTTATTTCTTTGATCAAAACTTGAACTATTTTTTGAAACTCCTTTTTTCGGTTAAAAATTCGTCTTTTTGGTAGAGAATTATTCCTCTTGGTTAGAAATTAATCTGTTTAGTAGAGGATTCAAGTATTTTGCTGATGATTCATCTCTTTTGATGAAATTTACCTGTTTTTGATTTAAAATTGAAGTT
This sequence comes from Andricus quercusramuli, assembly GCA_932178445.1. Classification (NCBI taxonomy): domain Eukaryota; kingdom Metazoa; phylum Arthropoda; class Insecta; order Hymenoptera; family Cynipidae; genus Andricus; species Andricus quercusramuli. Next base: position 410,855 of record CAKNXH010000141.1, on the reverse strand, counting down.
TTTTCGTTTAAATGTCAACTATAACATTTTTTATTGACACTTCATGTTTTTAGGTTGAAAATTCAACTCCTTGGTTGCAAGTTCTACTGCTTTCTTAAAAATTCATTTTTTTGGTTAAAAATTCATACTTTTAGTTAATAGTTCATCTCTTTGGTTAAAAATGGGACTATGTACTTTGTTAAAAATTAGTTTTTTTGTTAAAAAAATAATTAGTTTAACTAAAAATTTAACCATTTGGTTGAAAATTCAATTGTTTGGTTGAAAATGAACGTTTTTGTTAGAAATTCATATTTTTGGATTGAAAATTCACATTTTTTGTAGAAATTTTATCTCTTTGACTTAAAAATTCAACAATTTTTCTTTTTTAGTTAAAAAATTTAACTATTTGGTTGAAAATGTATGTAGTTTGTTAAAAATTCGTTTTTTTCTTTGTTAGGAAAATAATCTTCTTGGTAGAAAATTTGACTATTTGGTTGATAATCTATGTATTTTGTTGAAAACTTGTCTTTCGAAATAGAAAATTAATTTTCTTGGTAGGAAATTCAAATGCTATGTAGAAAGATCATTTTCTTGGCTTGAATTCATAAGAAATAGTAAGATTTAACCAAACCCATCACCAATCGCCTTACGTTATTTTTGGATGCCCCCTGAATAAATTGACGAAAGAAATTTAGTCGACAAAAATTACGATAAATAGGGAGGGGATTGAGACAAAACATACGGACCCTAACAAAAGGGGGTACGTGATACGAAATTTCAGAAAAAAACTTCGCGTAGTTTTTGCACGACCCCTTACTCTATTGATCTTTCCAATAATTATATACGTTAATTTTTACTATTTATCCTATTCCCTATCTGTCAAATTTTATGACTGTTTCAGACTTTGGGATGTATTGGAAAGGATATTGAAAATCATCAAAGGTCGTTTCGAATAGGATTGAACACACGGGTTGAATAGGATTTAAAAGTGGTTTCGGATTGATTCGAATTGAATTTGGAGTTAACGCTCTGATTGAGAAGGATTAAAAACTTGCATCGGATTGATTCAGATTGGAATAGAATGATTCAGAATTATTCTGAATGAATTCCAACTAAAAACTCTCGCCTGGGTGAAATGGGGTCGTATTGCTGGTATAGAATAATATAAATGAATGAGGGAAAAAAAGTAAAAAAATGTTTCCGCCCGGGATCGAACCGGGGACCTTCCGCGTGTGAGGCGGATGTGATAACCACTACACCACGAAAACGATTGGCGAGAATCATGATCTGGCCACGCCGGTTCGCCCTTGATATGAATAAGAAAAATAAAAAACAAAATAATGTTTCCGTCCATATCGAGCCGGAGACGGTCCACCTGTTATGCGGATATGATATCCACTACACCATGGTGGAACCGATTGTTGACATTCATGATCGGGTCAGACCAGTTTGCCCCTGCTATGAAAAAGCAGAATAAAAAGTTTCGCCCCTGATCGAACCGGGGATCTTCGACGTATTAGACGGGTATGTTTTTTTTGCTATAACGTTGTTTATTTGCAAATTATTTTCATGTACATAGTAATACAAGAATCTGACTTTAAGAATAACTTAATTTCATTTTCACCTTGAATTAAGTAAATCAATTAATCCCAACCGTAAATTAGTCTTAAATACCGTGTGTCTATCTGAAATATGTAGTAATACACTGAACAACTGATAGGTATGTTAACTTTCGAATGATTTTCAGTCGTGCGATCTGAAATTCATTTACGCCAGCAAAAAGTCATGCGCGAACTGCGATACCCGAACACTTAGGAAAAATGTCGACTGACGCGTGAATTTTTACGGAGAATAAATTTCATTACCTTATTTTTATCATTTTTGCCGTGATTTATTATTAGTTTGACGGAATTCCATTAATCTTTGTGTCTTAAATGAATTCAAAAATGTCATTTTACGTACATAACGCGGTTGACTTTCAACTAAGCGAGCAACATGAAATCATATTACGATCATCGGTTGACTTTCAACTGTCGAATGATTCTTTTGGTCTTTTGGTCTTATTTATCTGAAATTCAGATTCTTGAATGACTGTGTATCAAGCATTAATCACTACATAATACCACTAAAGAATAATTACCTTGAATCTTAATCTCTTACTGAACTGAGGAAGAATGGGTCATTTTCTATTGTTAAGGGAGCTCATCAATGAAAGGAAACCTTAATCTCCTCGTTCATGATAAAACTCAAACGTTTTTTTTTTAAAGAAAAAATATTGATCCTAACATTTATCATTTATAAAAAAAATTAACTAAACTTATCTATTGAAAAATGGCTTTCAACCGATTTTTAAACAAATATTAGTCTGTTTAACTATAAAGTCAATGACTTAATTGTAAATTTAACTTTTGGGGAGACACCAAAGTATACCCAGTTTGTCTGACCCGGGTCGGTTTCTGCTCATGACTGCTCATACTGCTCATGAAAGTGGAAAATATTTTTTCATCTAGAAGAACATTGAAAGTTAAAAACTAGACTTGGAAGAAATTAAAAAAATCTTATTATATTATCGTCAAATAGTATATTTCTGCTGATTCTTTATTATCTTCTCTCCGTTTGAAATTTAGCATGGATGCAGTAACACAGACACATCATATATTATGCTTCGTATATTCATAAAAATACGTCATAATAATTATTTTAATGTAATACACAACATCTATAAATTATATAAGGTTCATTACTTCATGAGGATACAAAATTAAAGCGAAATAAGAAAACAAACTATCAATTCACGAGGCAAAATTCCCAGATATACAAACACATGACTTTCACCAACCGTTTCCGTGGTGTAGTGGTTATCACATCCGCCTAACACGC
>CAKNXH010000141.1:340451-406222 GCA_932178445.1 Andricus quercusramuli | reverse complement strand
CCTTCCGCGTGTTAGGCGGATGTGATAACCACTACACCACGGAAACGGTTGGTGAAAGTCATGTGTTTGTATAGCTGGGAATTTTGCCTCGTGAACTGATTTTTTTCTCATTATTTCACTTTAGCTATGTATCCTGATGAAGTAATAAACCTTATATGTGGGTGTCCGCATTTTAGGCCCAGAGTGAACCCCTTAAGTTTGAAAAGGAGTCAGTGGGGCATTTTTAAAGTATGAACTTCGAAAACCCGTTTTTCAAGAAAAACGTATCTAAACTTGGAGAGTGCCACAAGCACACATTTTATATTTTTTCCGAACATGAAATATACCTACTTCCAGTTACTGTCTGGATATGAGTATAGTCCGAATTAATTTATTCTAGAACCCAGTGTCATCCTACCTCCCAACACACGAAAATAATCATTTTGACCTTAACTTAGAAAAACACACATATCTCCTAAACTAGAACCGGCCATAACCCTACTGAGAAACCCGACGTCGGATCCTAATAGGTTCCTGCGTCGTAGCCGACGTCGTAACCCACGTAGGATTATATATATATATATAGTGTATATTATACTATATTTTTGTTTATTGTTATTCTATAAATTAGGAATTAAGTATGTAACAGTTATTATTCCATAAACATTTTATTTTAAAAAAATCGCGTTGGATCCCAATACTCGACGACGTTTCCTACGTCGTTTCCGACGTAGGATCCGACGTCGGGTTTTTCAGTAGGGAAGGGCCCTTTCATGAGGACGCCCAGATATAATTTATAGGTATAGTATATTACATTAAAATTGATAAATATTACATATTTGTATGAATATGTTGCTGCGTCTATTTAAAATTTCAAACGAAGCGAATATAATAAATAATAAGCAGAAATATACGATTACACAATAACATAATAAGATATTTCAAATTCTTCAAAGTCTGATTTTTAACTTATAATATGTTCTTCTAAATGAGAAAATATTCTGTACTTTCATGAGCAGCATTAAACGAATGCAATTTTTTTCGAAATTTTCACTATCACAGAATACATTGGAGTAGGGTAGGGTGGGGCGAGATGGGCATAGTTGTCTTTTTCACGTTAGTATTTACAATCTGCTAATTCATTGCTTGAAAGTAAGTCATTATGTATATTCTACAAACATTTTCAATTATAATTTTCCTACGGTAAAAGTAAATGAAAAAGTATATGCAGAATTAGAAACGAAAATAAAAAAGTAGTACGAGTAGGATGAGCCAGCGACTGAGGCGGGATGGGCCACTCAATTTAAGGACTCATTACATATAATTTACAAGTAAGAATATTGATAAGTTAGAGAATTATAAAACTGAAACATATCTTACACATATTTTTCAAACATATTACGAGGCATTCAAAGTATTTAACGTTAAAATAATGCAATCCATAATCCTAACCTCTACAGTAATTACATCTACAAACAGTGAATGGAAAAACGATTTATATTTACATATCTTTTAATAATTGTATCACAGAAATAAATTTCACAATTTTTCGACTTACCCGTGTACATTGTCTCAGTAAAATTTAAATTATACCATAAGAAAAATCCCAAATAGTAGACTGGTTTACTACATTACACTGAATTTTATATATACTGAGTAGTCTAGGCATTACGTCGGAAAAATGAGTGAAATTCCGTAATAACTGACAGAAGAAATGTTTTTAATGAGAAAGTTTCGTTGAGGGGTCCCTTTTAACATATCAAAAACTCTAGAACAGATCAGTTGCCAAACCGGGGTTTTTTTCGAAAACAATTCCAAAATTTAGTTTTGCGTGGACTGATAATTCCCATTTCATTTTAGAGCAAAATGTCCAACAGAAAAAAGGAAGAGGACAAAATCATAAGAAAATTTGTTGAAAAAAATAATCCGCTATCTTCTATAGGTTTCGAGTTAGGATATATTGAAAAAACCCCACTTTTTTGGATTTTCGACGAAAAATCACTAGTTTTCAAAACAAACTCTGTACCTTTGCACCTAATTACTATACGGAAAAGTGTTCCACAAGTGAGTGAAAGTAGACTTAATTTGCTGTGATTTCAAAAAAAGAACAATGTCCTACCTATAATAGGTCATACGTTGTGACCCCTCAAAGTTGGCCATTTTTGCCTGTTTTTACGGGCAAAAAAGTGGAGTACAGTTTTTCCAAAATAAATCAAGTCAGGTTTAGTTTACATTGACTATGCCAGAGGATGAAATATAGTCTATAAAATTCTGCGTAGATCTAAAAAAAAAAGTCTTTCAGACCTATTATTTTGGGAATTGCAAGGTTTCAAAAATTTCATTTTTTTTTTATTTTTGACTAAAAACGCGAAAGTTGTGTTTTTTTGAAATACCTCGTTTCCCGTGCATCCTACGACAAAGTTTATACAACACAAATGAAAGTGGAGTCAATTTGGCGTAATTTGAAAAAAAGAAAACTGTCCTAGCCCTAATAGGTCACGAGATATGACCTTGGAAAGTGCACTCTCCCTGCATAGAGGCACCTGAACGTACCGTAAAGTAGAATTACGCTCATATTTCGAAGTTTTTGTCCCAAGTAAGTATATACGTTTTATTTGTCATGTATAAAAGGTATTTTGCGATTGATAAATAAATAATTGTTTATAACAAAAGCTTGCTCTCGCCACTTTTGATTACATTTTTGCCTTTTTTTAGTACTTTCGTGGCAAAAAAGTGATTCTAATTGATTGAAAATGTGTGATGTTTTTTTATCAATGAACAAATATTTTTTATTAATAATTGTTTATAAAAAAATTCTTCCATAGCCACTTTTGAGTACTTTTTGAGTACTTTTCTAACAAAAAAGTAATTGTATTTGATTAAAAATTCATTGAAAGATATTGTTAAAAAAATTATTGAAAAACTATTTGTTTATTGATAAAAAATATATATCACATTTTAAATCAAATATAATTACTTTTTTGTCAGAAAAGTACTCAAAAGTGGCTATGGCAAGATTTTGTTATAAACAATTATTAATAAAAAATATTTTTTCATTGATAAAAAAACATATCACATATTTTCAATCAATTAGAATCACTTTGTTGCCATGGAAATACTAAAAAAAGGCAAAAATGTAATCAAAAGTGGCGATAGCAAGCTTTTGTTATAAACAATTATTTATTTATCGATCGCAAAATACCTTTTATACATGACAAATGAAATGTATATACTTACTCGGGACAAAAACTTCGAAATATGAGGGTAATTCTACTTTACGGTATGCTCAGGTGCCTCTACACGGAGAAAAATGGATGGTCAAAGTTAGAAAGTCAAAATTTAGAGAGCCAGTCAGTCCTTCTATATGGTCGAACGGCCCTTCCAAAATTTTTTCGACATAGTCAGAAAGACTCTTATTTTATGGGCAGTCTGACGGTTATAAGAACATCAGACTCACTATCAGGGATAACTAAGGTATCCCTTTCGGTATGGTCAATACGCGCATCCTTTTTTTCACTCATTTCGACCATCCCCGAAGGAGTAGATAAACCATCGCATATGCTCGATTGCTCGACGTTTGCGCGTCAATCATGCGCGTGAAAATTTAAAGGTTAGCGAGTAACGCTAATTGGTGCCAATTTGCATAACGGACCCGATAAACAGTTTTTAAAGTGTTCCCAATCATTCCTAGTAGTGCTAGTTTTGTGCTTGCGGTGTTGCTAGTGTTATTCCCTAGTGTTGGGAATGCAAGCGATCGTATTTGTAAGTATCTATTTTACTTAATTATGTGGCATTCGAAACAGTTAATAATGATATTTTTTAGGTTATATTACAATACAAGCTTAAAGTTATTTATGTTTATTTAAGTAATCACGGATTATTCTAGCATTAATTATTGTCGTTTAAACTTTATTTGTAATTATTAATTAACAATAAAACTTTATCTTCCAGTTGTCACGTGCACATTTGAATTTGTGTGAGGATAGATGGAAGGGTCTGGGTCGTCGCACGTGAAGCTCATGGAGAGCTGGAACTATGGGAAAAATATAATTCAAATATTCAGAGGTAATTATCATTAATTACATTTCTTCTCAAAAAATCACTTTGTATACTCGTTGGTTGAAAGTAGACCTACTTACAAATTCATTTTTTTATAAAAGGTTCATCATTTTAGTAGAAAGTTTATATGTTCAGTTGAAAAATGAACTTTTTTAGAATTTCACTTTTTTGGAGTAAAAAATTATTTCTTAAACTGAAAATTCAACTATTTGGTTGACAATGAACTTTTTTGATAAAATTTCATATTTTCGGCTTGAAAATTCTACTATTTTATATAGGAAATTCGTCTTTTTGTCTTTAAAATTCAAAAATTTCTATGAAAAGACAACTATGCGGTAGAAAATGTAAGTTTTTTGTAGAAGATTAGTCTTTTTTATTACAAAATAATTTTTCAAATGAAAACTCAATTTCTTCAAATGAAAAGTTACCTGTTCGATTTATGGTTAGAAATTTTTTTTATATTATATAACTTCATCTATTTGATTGAAAATTAATGTGGATTGTTAAAAATTTATCTTTTCTTTTTGTGGAAAATTAATCTTAAGTAAAAGTCAACTATTTGGTAAAAAAATGTGTGAATTTTCTTGAAAATTTATTTTCGGGATCAAAAGCGAAATGTGTCAAGTTAAAATTCAACTATTTGATTGAAAACTGACCTTTTTCTTGAAACTTCAAATTATCCGGTTGAAAATTCCATTATTTTATATAGAAAATTCGTCTGTTTTGGAAATTCAACTGCTTTTTAAAAGATTCATTTTTTAAATTTGAAATCAATTTTCCACAATGAAAATGTAAGTATATCATTTTTGTTTCAAACTTAATATTTTTAGTTTAATCAATTTTATTTAACTACATGGTTCAAGATTTAAGTAATTTCTTACAAATTTCTTTTTCTGGTAGGAGATTCATAATTTTAGTGGAAAATTTATATGTTTAGTTGAGAAATGAACTTTTTCAGAATTTCCCTTTTTTGGAGTCAAAATTTTTTGCTTAAACTGAAAATTTAACTATTCGGTTGAAAATGAACTTTTTTGTTAAAATTTCATATTTTCGGGTTGAACATTCTACTATTTTATATAGGAAATTCGTCTTTTTGTCTTTAAAATTCAAAAATTTGTTTGAAAAGTCGACTGTGCAGTAGAAAATTTGAGTCTTTTTTATTACAAAATCATTTTTCAAATGAAAAGTCAATTTCTCCAAATAAAAATTTACCTATTCCATTCTTGGTCAAAAATTGTTTTCCTTTTATAATGTTCAACTCCACCTATTTGGTTGATAATTTATATCGTTTGTTAAAAATTAATTTTTTCCAAATGAAAATTTAACTATGCCATTTTTGTTCAAAAAATAATCTTTTTAATGTAAAAACTTAACTATTTGGTTCAAAATTTATGTAATTTATTACAAATTTTTGCTGTAGAAGAGTGATAATTTTAGCACAAAGTCCATGTCTTTGATTGAAAATTAATTTTTCTGAATGAGAATTAAACTATTTCATTTTAGTTGAAAAATTAATCTTTTTTGTTTGAAAATTCAACTATTGAAATCAAAATTCATGTAATTCTGTATACAAAAGTTGTCTCATTGTCTTGAAAACTCAACAGTTTAGAACAAAATTCAACTGTGATTTTGGTGTTTAGTAATCAAAGTTTCGTAGAGAAACGTTGTAACATGCGTAAAATTATTTTTAATTTAATTATCGCATCCTGACCGTAGAATTTGCTATATTGAATTTCAGAATTTTTGGAATATTTTTTCTCACAATTATTTTTCTTTGTTTAACATGTATAATGCATGAAATTTCGTCAGATTGTTTAAACGAAAGTTTTATGTAAATAGGAATTGGAGCAACAGTGTCGCCTGCAGGCGCATTAATTCTAAATGCACATACAGATGACCAGGAGTTTATCGACGTAGACATTACTCACGCGCGAGAAGAAATTACGCCAGATCACCAGGATTTCTTACCTGCCAAAAGGCATAAACTGATAAGTGAAGCGGCAGGCTCAGGAAGGGAAAACTCGCGTCCTGAAACTCCCGAGCCTGAAAGCGTCGGTATCAATCTTATTTGAAAAACCGCGACTTTTTCGAATCTATGTTGAATTGAGCATTTTTATTTAAAATTTTCATGTCAATTTTATTTTGTGACAGCTTAATTGAATTTTTACTGTTTTCAACTTAATTAAAATTAAAAATTGATCTTTTTTAGTCGAAAGTTTCAATTTTTGGTTGAAAATTCATGCATTTGATTTTAAATGAACTTTTATGGTGAGAATTCTACATTTTTGTAGAAAATTCATTTTTTTTGGCTTGAAAATTAAACTATTTGGTTAAAAATAATTATTTTTTAGTTAAAAGTTCATCTTTTTGGTTGATAATTCAAATGTTCCCTTTTAAATGAACTGTTGTGGTAAACATTCTACTGCTTTGTAGAAAATTCATCTGTTTGCCTTAAACATTGAAACATTTCGGTTAAAATTCATGCAATTTGTTCAAAATTAATCTTTTTTGGCGGAACATTAAACTTCTTGGTCCAGAATTCATATTTTCGGTTGAGATTTATTCACTTTGTTAAAAATTAATTTTGATCATTAATTTTTTTTAAGCGGAAAATTTAACTATTTTATTTTTGGGTAAAACCTTATCCTGTATACTAGATAAGCTGAAATTCTTATTTCTTGATAGAAGATCCTTGTTTGATGATAGTTAAACTTTTGGATTGAGAATATTATTGAAAATTCATCTTTTTTACTGAAAATTATCTTTTTTGTTCAAAATTCATTTTTTTTTTGGAAGGTTCATGTTTTTGGTTGAAAATTTAACTATTATAATTTGATTTTAAATGAACTTTTGTGGTAAAAAATCATCTTTTTGGCTTAAAAATTAAACTTACTGGTTGAAGAATCATATTTTTGTCTTGAAAATTCAACTTTTTTGTAAATAATTGGTCTTTTTGTCTTCGAAATTAAATAATTTTGCTGAAAATTTATGTATTTTGTTCAAAATTGGTCTTTTTTGGTAAAACATTATTTACGTTGGAAATTTGTATTTCGTATGGACTATTCAATTTTCTTTGTCGAAAATTCATCTTTCTGGTTGTACTTTTAACAGTTTTGTTTATAATTGTTTTTTTTTTGCCGTTAAAAGTTATTTTACATTCTCATTCGTGAGAGTTCAATGTAATTTCAAATAGTTTTTGTCTGACAATTGAAATATACAATTTTTGGCTAAAACTGTATTCTGTATACTGTATGAGTTAGAAATTCAACTGTTCGGTAGAAAATTTTATGTATTTTGTTGAAAATTCGTCTTTTTGGGTAAAAAGAACTAACACAGAAGATATAACAGAAGTGGATTTTGGTAACATGTAAAAATTATGCGGAAATCGCTGTAAAGATTACAAGTTGTTTTTTCTGTGAATCTTCTTTGTTAAAAATTTAAATTATTGCTTGAAATTTCATTTATTTGATAGAAAATTCATACATATATTTCATTCAAAATTCGTCTTTTTGGGTAGTAAATTATTCTTGTTTGTTGATAGTTCAACTTTCTGGTTCGAAAATCTTGTTCGAAATTGATCTTTCTTGATCAAAAATTATGTTTTTTGTTAAAGATTTATCTTTTCCGATTTAAAAGTCCACCGCTTTCAAAAACATTCGACTTTCTAACTTAAAAAACTTCACTCTTTTGTTGAAATCTCATTTTTTATGGTAGAAAAGTCATCTTTCTTGGTATAAAATGAATTTTTTAGATAGAAATTTAACTTTCTTCTAAAGAACCGCCAGGCCTCGACGACACCACTGATTCAAATGATTGATTTTGCTTATTGATTATTTACTTTTTCTAGGGAATATTTATGGGACGGATCACACACAAGGAAATCTTTAGGCAAGCGAAAGTTGTGCGCGTTAGCAGTTTGAATGCGTTCAAGTATTAATTAATTAATAATATTCAATAATTTATTCTACGTTTTATATACAATGTTCGACCGTAATTGTATTAGTTTTTAAATTTATCTGTAACGATGGCTGTAAAGAATTGTCATTAATGTAGGGATCTCTATGGACATACATTAAATATAGCAGTGAGTACTACCGATAAACCAAAAATGAAATTGCGTTGTCACTTGTGTGAAAATAAAACTATGCATTTATAACCACGATTTTTAGCGAACTTTAACCCATTCATCGTTAATTTGAATATTTCGTTTAATTTTAAGTTTACGTGTGGGTTTATCATTTTTTCAATCAATACACTGTTTTTGAATACGCTATAGAATATGTTATACTCTACATCTGAATTACTATGAAATTATACTGATTACATAGTGTGATGACTTTTATCAATTGATGAATAGTAAGAAGTATGTCCATACCAATCTTCAGTAAAAACTACTAATTCGTAGAAAAAACGTTAAAAATTAAATTCATAAAGAAGTTTTTCTTACTAATTTCTTTTGTTACGATTTTATATTATGAATTATTAATTTTTTATCAAAGATTATTATCAGAATGCTTACTATAAATCAATTGATAAAGAGCTCCAGATCAGAAAATCAAATTAATTTTTTTTATTAATTTTTAAAAATAATATAAAAATATATATTTGGCTCTTAGAAATAGTAATTTCAACCATGTCAGATTTTTTAATCGACCCTCTGCAATAATCGAATTTGCCCTCCTAAAATATCCATATTGAAATTCCGGGATAATCATGCCCACTCTTTGAAATGGTCGAATCGATCAATCCGAGCTGATAGAATCGACGGTATTGAGATAATCACAGCGGTGATCCGAGGTGTCCAAATCGACTCTTCACAATGACCAGGTTGACCCTTAGAGAAAATCGAATCGACCATCTGAGACGATCGAGTGGTTTGTTTGAGATAATCATATCAACCCTTTAGCATGATCAGGTCAGCTTTCTTGAGATGACCGAGTCGACCATCCGAAATGATCGAGTCGACACTTTGAGATGATCGATTTGAACCTCTTGTTTCAACCTTCTAGAGATAGTCGCTTTAGCCATATGCAAGGGCTGTCCTATAGTTGACCCTGCAATATGGTCGGTCTGTACATCTATATGGCTAAACAGACCTTCCATTTTTCTCCGTGTATGCAGGAAGAGTGCACTTTCCAAGGTCATATCTCGTGACCTTATTAGGGCTAGGACAGTTTTCTTTTTTTCAAATTACGCCAAATTGACTCCACTTTCATTTGTGTTCTATAAACTTTGTCGTAGGATGCACGGGAAACGAGGTATTTCAAAAAAACACAACTTTCGCGTTTTAAGTCAAAAATTCAACAAAAAAATGAAATTTTTGAAACCTTGCAATTCCCAAAATAATAGGTCTAAAAGACTTCCTTTTTTTACATGTATGCAGAATTTTATAGGCTCTATTTCATTCTCCGACATCATCCATGCAAACTAAACCTGACTTGATTTATTTTGGAAAAACTGTACTCCACTTTTTTGCCCGTAAAAACAGGCAAAAATGGCCAACTTTGAGGGGTCATAACTTATGACCTATTATAGGTAGGACATTGTTCTTTTTTTGAAATCACAGCAAATTGAGTCTACTTTCACTTACCTGTGGAAAACTTTTCCGTATAGTAATTAGGTGCAAAGGTACACAGTTTGTTTTGAAAACTAGTGATTTTTCGTCGAAAATCCAAAAAAGTGGGGTTTTTTTCAATATATCCTAACTCAAAACCTATAGAAGATAGCGGATTATTTTCTTCAACAAATTTTCTTATAATTTTGTCCTCTTTCTTTTTTCTGTTGGACATTTTGCTCTAAAATGAAATGTGAATTATCAGTCCACGCAAAACTAAATTTTGGAACTTATTTAGAAAAAAACCGGTTTGGCAACTGATCTGTTCTAGAGTTTTTTATGTGTTAAAAGGGACCCCTCAACGAAACTTTTTCATTAAAAGCATTTCTTCTGTCAGTTATTACGGAACAAAACTACCAGATGCCTGGACTAGAGGTTTTAAGCCGGTTTTAAATATTTTTGCCGTATTTTCCAACCACAACAATGTTTATTTCATTTTTATATCATTTTACGAGTTTTCAAACAAAGTTACTGATGAGAAATATATGAGAAAAACAGTGCTCTGTCATACTTTTTCTGAGTATTTTTTTTGGACAAGATTAGCTTTTTATACCCTTGCACCATAATTAACACACTGCACAATTTGATACAATAGAACATTGCATCCTAACCTACTGACTGCTTCATTAAGAAGTTAGGTTAATGCACAGGAAGAGGTGGCCCATTCCGCCCCATATGACACTTTCAAGTAAAATCAAAATTTCACCTATTTCCGTTTTACAATTATATATAAATCTGTTGACAACTTAAGGTTTAATAAATAAGCTATCTAAATAACCACTGGAAAAACATCTAACATGTGTTTTTGTGTGATTCTTGGACTTACAAAACAAATGCAAAATAGCAGAATACAGGTCTTAAAATTTTTACTTTAGCATTTTCCAAATTTATTCAAAATTGAACGAAAATTGTTTAAAAAAAGCTTTATAACGTTCTTCCTGATATTAGTACAAAGAGCAGTTACAAAAGAAATAATAGCCTCCGAGAAAATTGAGAGACTCATCTTACCCCCTATGCCCATCTCGCCCCACCCTACCCTAAAAGACTCCATAAAAGAGAAAAGAATGAAACTTTCTATCATTAATTACAAGCCTATGTCCTTAATGTTTGCTCATTCAAAGTGCAAGTGAAAAAAATTGATTCGGGCCAGACAAACTATAGGCACGTCTAGCTTAAGGGCATGTGACACAGCCAAATACCTACATTACCGACCTCACTTTTTCAATTTTCCGAATTTTTTTTGGAATCTAAGAACTTTTTTTGTAAATAAAATATCGGGCTGAAACTTTGGAAAATGTATGAGAAGACAATAAACTACGTTTACGTACCTTATTCTAGGAAGAACTTCGCAAAAAATTATTTTCGAAGAAATTAAAACTGGGTGCATTTTTTGAACCTAAGAACTTTTTTTATAAGTAAAATATCGGCTTCAAACTTTGAGAAATGCAAGAGCCGACAGTAAAGTACGTTTATGTACATTATTTGAGCATAAAAGATGCAAAAAGAAAAATTCCAACTATAAGTGTCAACTCCGGTTCCGCTTGCCAGTTCGGTCGGTATTTGGGATGGGCACGACAATGCGAAGTCTGGCGGCCACTAATCGAGGCTCTATCAGCTGGCTCGTCTACATCTGAAATATGAGGTCCACACTGTCAAAGATTGGAAATCGGTATTGGCCTCGCTCAGTGGTCGCCATACTTCGCATTTTCGTGCTCATCGCTAATACCGACCGAACTGGCAAGCGTTGTTGACATTTAGTTTGGAATTTTTCTTTTTGCATGTTTTATGCTTAAATGATGTACATAAACGTACTTCACTGTCGGCTCTTGCATTTCTCAAAGTTTAAAGCCGATATTTCACTTATAAAAAAAGTTCTTAGGTTAAAAAAATGCACCCAGTTTTAATTTCTTCGAGAATAATTTTTTGCGAAATTCCTCATCGAATCAAGTACGTAAACGTAGTTTATTGTCTTCTCATACATTTTCCAAAGTTTCAGCCGGATATTTTGTTTACAAAAAAAGTTCTTAGATTCAAAAAAAAAATTGGAAAATTGAAAAAGTGAGGTCGGTAATGTAGGTATTTGGCTGTGTCACATGCCCTTAAGGTAGTTTCCGAGTCCCACACTCGTACAAACATTGGAGTCCCGTGGGGCGCCTGTCGTTGTATGCTGTATTGAAAAAATTGCATGGTCCCGCATACTCAATATTTTATTGCGCTCCTGGCTTAGAATTCCTAGTGTGTGTGTATACGTATAGTCACCAATCCTCTGTCAGCGGCAGATTAGTAGATCGTGAAACGTCGAAATTTAAAACTAACCATCGCTGACCAACAGTGTGTAAACGTGTGTATGAGTGTATCAAGATCCTGCAGCAAGCAAGCAGGAGAGAGGGGACAGTGTTGCCGGGTCGAGAATCTTTGACGTTCATGCGTTTAAAAGTAATAAAAATTCCAATGTTTTTCATTCGATTATTTAGAAAAGTACGTGGTGAAGGGATTTTATTATTTTTCTGACATATTTGTATTTTCAAGCAGCACAAGTAGACATATTCTTTTAATTTCTCTACCAGAGCATTTTATTACTACAAATGAAATATGGAGAGTGCTTGTGCATTGCCCATGCATTCTGTATTGAAGCAGTCATCTTTAACATTAATTATCTTGACATCAGTGTGGTAGAAAAATTTGAAATTAATTTAGCATATAAAAAAATATTCTACTTGATATAGAAGCTCAATTTTAAACAATTCTACCACAGATCGATTTTTCGGAAACCAGCTTAAACCAGTGTTCACTGAATTGAGCTTCGCCTGTCGACGTTGCCTGGAAATTTTTTGATTTTAGAGATGACTTCCGACTATTTTAAGCCTAAAATAAAAAAATCGTTACGGTCCTTCTTAAAATAACTAATTTTTTACATTTTATAGACCATTTTATCATGTATATTTCTTAGAGAAAAAGTCAAATGTGATATTTTTTTGGCCGAAACCCTGTAATTTGGTGACCAAAAAAAAACTTCTAAATGCACAATATCGAGTGACCTTCGTAACGCTTTTAAAATGTTAAAAAAGTTCAAAGAAATTGTTTTTTTTTTAATTGCTCGTCACGGGTATATCGTACAAAACTTAAGTCCATAATTAAGAAGAGTAGCAGAGAAAATTTTTGAAAAGGCTAAAAAAATAATATCTCAACACTAATGCTTGAAAATATATGGTCTATAAAAATGTTTTTTCAGAGAAATTATTTTCCAGAGTTTTGTTTTTTGTGAAATACCTTTTTCTCTGTGGATTATACATGAAAATTGATTAGTAATAAACGAATGCAGGTAAAATTATCTTCAGAACAAAACAAAAAATTATTCTTGCTCTAACATTACCGCAATTAGAGTCATTTAAAGCTGACCTATTTTTATTGCGATCTAGATCCGATCGCGATCCAGCGATCCAGGTTATTAGAACTACAATCTATAGATATTAAGAAATAGATATTACAGGATAATATCTTGAATTATTAAACTTTATAATCTGAGATAATAAAATCTATAATCTAAGATTTTAAAATCTAATATCCATATTAGAATCCTGGTCCATTAGATAACCTTAAATACAGGGTGACCCATTTTAATCTATAATCCCAAATATCATCTAAACTACCTCATCTACATAAAAAACGGTTAATACAAAAGTTAACCAGGACATAGGGGGCCATTTAACTGTACCATTAATTCTGACCTTGAAGTCAATTTTCAAGGTCATTTAAAGGTCAAGACGATTTTTTAAAATAGAAATCCCTATTTCATACTGCAGACTCGTAAAGAAAAAAAAATTGTACGTGAAAATTGATATTTCAAAATCTTTTATTTTTACCTGAAGAAGGTCATATCAAGGTCAATTATATAAAAAGCGCTTAAAAACTTTTTTTTTTCATTTTCTTTTTTATGCAACTAATCTTGTACTTGTTAAAGGCATCTTCAAAGTTGAGATTGCCCAGAAAACCAGTAAATTAAAAAAAAAGCTTCTGAGAGCTTTTTAAATAATTGACCTTCATATGCCCTTCTGCAGGTCAAAATGAAAGATTTTAGTATACCAATTTTCACGTACAATTTCCCGTTCTTTACGAGTCCGAAGTCTAAATTAGGGATTAATATTTTAAAAAATCGTCTTGACCTTTAAAATACCTTGAAATTTGACCTGAAGGTTGTTGCTGACAAGGTGGTCAAGGTGGTTAACACTTTTACATTTTATCGTTTGCTTTACCCATAAAACCACGTAAATTCAGAAAAAGGGCATTTGATCGTCTTTGTGCATTCGCCCTTGGTTTTTGACCTCTCCAAGGTCACAAAAACAAAATTACCATAGTACATTTTTACATGAAATTTTCCGCTCTATTCAAATCTGCAGTCAAAAATAGGGATTTCCTTCTTAAAAAATCGTTTTGACCTTGGAATGACCTTGAAAATTGACCTCAAGGTCAAAATCAATGGTACAGATAAATGGCTCGGAAGTAGAACTGGAAAAAAATTTCAATTTTTAAAAAACACAATAAGCAGGAGAGTGGCTATCATAAGACTACAAAAACTAAAGTAAAGGAGGCTAAGTTTCTGTACTTGTACAAGTGGCAGTGATGTGTAATGAAAAGGCATATAAACTTACGCATTTTCAAAATCTAAATCACGTGTGATTTAGCATTAGTAATCATTTTAGAACTTAATCATTACTTGTTTTAATTCGGACGGATGCATATGACTCGTTCACATCGGGCCCTGACCTGAAAATCGAGCCAGGGCCAGACTCATCATGAAACACCTAGCCACAGTGGAGACATGTCTAGGAGCCCGATCGAACGCCGAATCTGCGCCCGGTCTGGTCCCTATTAATTACCCGAGTCTAGCCACATCGATTAATTTTTAATTAGGAATTAAAACGCTTTTAAATAATTATTACCGCAATATTAAATCAGAAGCCAAATTGATAAAATTGAACTTTATTTTGAATACAACCGGAAAATAATATAAAATATTTACTTGGACCTCTGCTTTCGATTACCGTCCCAGCTTTTCAACTGAAATTGTTTACCCAGTACACATGTACAAAATTGAAAATCCTTGAAGACCTTGTGAAATCCAGTATCTTTGTTGAACGACGAGTTCAGAGAAACCTTCTGCATGGAACGTAGAATTTGAAATATAACCTCAAAATTCCATCTTTTCGTTTTGCATAAATAGCGCTAAGGGGCGAAAAAATATCAAATTATAATATTTGTTGACTAAAATGAGGAAATCAAATGTTCAGGTTAGAACTTACGTTGCTTTCGTATACGGAACATTGCTGATTGCACGATGTTTGCGAACTCGCGGTCGGCTTCTTAATTTCGGCATTTATTATTAATATGCTAACAATAAATTATACGTTTGAACACTCCCAGCACATTTGCAAAACAACACCTCCAAGGAAAACAAAAATGCAGGTTATGTTCGAGGTTATGTGACATCTAGCCCATATAACTTAAAATGGCGCTGCAAGGAGGCTGGTTGAAGTCACAGTACAGAGACCGATCTGGTACGAGGCAGGGCCACAGAATTCTTCCTATCAGAAACAAATAGCACAAATCGGATCAGGCCCTAGTCGGTAATCGGTAATATATACGGCGATTTCTGCACGGGATATGGGCCACGATGCGACGTACCATCTAAGGTACACAAACGCCTGAATATTTAAAAATCTGAGATGTTACAATTTAATGCCTGAAGATTTTAAAGATCATATTTGGTAACATCATCATATATTAGAAAAATATTATAGGTCATACGCGTTAATATACTTTTCTGTACGGTGTATTATTCTTTAATTCTATTAGCCAGTTCGTATAATCCATTTCTCTCAGTGTAAATTGCTTCCTGTGCAATTAAGCCCGTGTTTCCTTCTTTTGCAGGAAATTCAATACATCTTTACTTCAATATCAACTATTTTACACCTAAATTGCACAGTAAGCAATTTATTTACAATAAACTTAGTGTCCAATAGAGAGCAATAAAAATATGTCAACTTTAAATGACTCTAACTGCGGTAATATTAAAGCGAGAGCAAATTTTGTTTGTTTAGATAATTTAATCTGCTTTCATTTATTATTAATCAATTTTCATGTATTACCACAGAGAAAAAGGTATTTCACAAAAACTAAAATTTTCGAAAATAATTTCCCTGAAAAAGCATTTTTATAGGCCATATCTTTTCAAGCATTAGTGTTGGGATATTATTTTTTTTAGCCTTTTCAAAAATTTCCTCTACTTTCTTTTTCAATTATGGACTTGAATTGTACGATATACCCGTGACGAGCAATTAAAAAAAAACAATTTCTTTGAACTCGATATTGTGCATTCAGAAGATTTTTTTTGTTCACCAAATTACAGGGATTCGGCCAAAAAAATATCACATTTGACTTTTTCTCTAAGAAATATACATGATAAAATGGTCTATAAAATGTAAAAAATTAGTTATTTTAAGAAGGACCGTAACGATTTTTTTTTATTTTAGGCTTAAGATAGTCGAAAGTCATCTCCAAAATAAAATTTCCGTGCAACATGGACAAGCAAAGCTTATTTCAGTGAAAACTGGTTTAAGCTAGGCGCAGGGCCGGCGCAGCCAATATTTTGCATGTCTGGAGTTTGTAAAGGGGGTAGGAGGAAGGGGGTGGGGAAATTTTCTTTAGTTTTTGTTAATTTTAACGAGAAGGTTCTTCTTCGTACATCATTGCTGCAGATAAATGCGTTTATAATTTTATTTAAATGAATGAATTTCCAACTAAAAATATAACTCTTAAAAAAGCGATTTCTTAACAAAGTGATTCAACTATATCTTTCAAAGAAAATAGTTGAACATTCAAGCAAGGAAAAATAATTTTTAACCGAAACAATAAATTTTCATTAAAAAGAAGACATTTCTACCAAAGCGGATGAATCTATAAATCGAAAAGATAAATTAAAAAAAATAGTTGAATTTTCTGTTAAAAAAGGTTTTAGTTGACTTTTCACAATCAAAATATAAATTTTTAACCAAGAAATAAGTTTGCACGGAAAAAAAATTTAATTTTCAATAAAAAAGGCGAATTTTTACCCAAGAAGGATGACTTTTTAACGAAATTGTTCAATTCTCTATCCATATCCAATAGTTGCATGCCACGAGCGCGGCTCGCTTCGCTCGCAAGTTTAAGCGCCTACGGCGCGCGAATGTTGGTTGTCGCGCTTCGCCCTCGAGAATGTATTCATCTCGCGCTTCGCGCTCGAGAATGTATTTACCTCGCGCTACGCGCTCGGTCTTTATATTTCCCACAAATTTGTGCACAGACCTAATGAAATTAAAGGTCAAAGCGTGAACAACTGTAATTTCATAAAAGATGAAATTTCTTTTAAAACAGATTAATTTTCATTTAAAAAGAAAACAAACTTTCGAAAAATAGGTGAATTTTCATACAGGAAATATTCCACTTGACCTTCCGAAATCAAAGTATGAATTCTTTAACAAAAAAAAAGTTTCTACGAACAAAATTGAATTTTTCATACAAAAAGACGAATTTTTTCAACCAAAAGGGATGAATTTTCAACGAAATAGTTGAATTCTCTACCAAATAGTTCAATTTTCGTCCAAGAAAGATGGAATTTGTAATAAAGCAGATGAATTTTTAATAAAAAAATGAATTAAAAAAATCTTCACGCTTTGCGGGCACATTCTCATGACGCGCTTCGCGCGCGGCTCTCTGCGCTCGTAGGTTTGGGCGCGCCTAGGGGCGCCGTTGTTGTATCTCGCGCTGCGAGCTCGATAATGTATTTACCTCGCGCTTCATGCTCGCTGGTGATGCTACGCGCTCGGATACTTTTTTCCTCGCGCTTCGCGCTCGGCATTTTTCGGTTTTCGCACATCGTACTCGACAAATAGACAAAAACTCTACGTTTTAAGTGATTGTCAAATTTGTTTTTATTTTAGATTAAAAAGGAAGTTCATTTACTTAAGGCTCTATCGGCCTTAAGGAACGCATTCTCATTACAATACCCATACACTTTTTTGAAGTCCAAAGAAAAACGCTTAATTGCTTAAGAACCAGTTTTGGTTCAATTCGCTGAAAACGCTACCAAAAATCGAAAATTCCGTTCCTGGTCAAACAGTGTTTGTTTTATTCATAGAAAACTATATTTAAATTTATTTACATAAAAAATGTAAGAATTTGATTTTTCGTTTATTTTGTAATGTCATTTTTCACGATTAAAACAAAAACTACGCGTCCTATAAAAAAATAATTAACAACAAATTTGTAGATCTTTCTTGAATGGATCATTTTTAATTTTTCTTATCTTGCATAGTCTGGAAGCAAAATAGAATTTTTTATTTTATTTTTGATATGTTTCATGGGGTCAAAATTTGAATGTTTGATTTTTCAAGAAAATTCGGAAAGTTGTTGTTATAATCTTGTAGGGCTTGCAAAAAGCAACGTTTTTCTCTTCATGACTTTTTTCATATCGTACGTTGTTTGGCTTAAAATGTGGACTTCAGTTAGTTTTTTTTGGATTTCGAAAATGCTATAATTCTGATAGTTTTCTTTTTATCGGAAAAAGTCGTGGAGATAAATGGTTCAGATTTTTAAGTACTGTGAATTGCCGTATATAGAATTTTGATGTTTCAAAAAAAAAATTTACTGAAGCTCAATCCAATCTGATCATTTTTTCGAAAGTTATCGTGCCTACAGACAGACTACATACTACAGACGACACCTTGGTAAAAATTGTTTTTTCTAGCTCAGGGGGTCTCAAAACGTGGAGATTTGATGAAAACCGACAAAGTGATATTTTACATAAAACCATGACCTTCTCATTTGGATGAGAATGTAAAAATTCAAAAAAATAGTTGAATTCTCATCCCGAAAAGATTTCAGTCCCTCTTTTCAACACCAAAATATTAAATTTAATCAAAAGTAAATTTTCTGCAAAATAGTTAATTTTCAACAAACCCGCAGAATTTTCAACCGAAAAGTATGACTTACAACAAAATTGTTGAATTTTAAACCAAACAGATGCATTTTTGTCTGAGAAAGATGTAATTTCTGCTAAAGCAGGTGAATTTTGAAATCAGAAAGACAAATTTTCAAAAAAGAGTTGAATTTTCAACCGAACAGTTGCATTTCTTATTCAAGAAAGATGAAATATTTATTTTAAAACAGATGAAAGTAAAAAAAAAAACTTCAGAAAAAGTTAAATTTTCATCCAAAGAAGATTCCAGTTCACTTTCTAACACCAAAATAAGAATTGTAAACTATAAGTTAATTTTCTGCTAAATAGTCGAATTCCTAACCAAAAAGTATGGTTTTTTAACAAGATTATTAAATTTTCAACCAAACAGTTGCATTTTTGTCCAAGAAAAATGAAAATTCTACTAAAGCCGGTGAATTTTTAAATCAAAAAGACAAATTTTCAAAAAAATAGTTGAATTTTCATCCAAAAGGATTTCAATAAACTTTTCTACAGAAAAATACAAATTTTGAACAAAAAGTAAATTTTCTAGGAAATAGTTGAATTTTGAAGAAAACAATTGCATTTTTGCCAAGAAAGATGCAATATTTCTACTAAAAAAGGATGAACTTTCAAACTAAAAAGACAATTTTTCAGAAAAAATATTTCTCATCAAAAAAATATTTCAGTGGACTTATCATCAAAAAAATATAAATTTTAAACAGAAGGTTAATATTATACGAAAGAAGTTGAATTTGTAACCCAAAAAGACGAACTTTTAACAAAACAGTTGAATTTGCCAAAAAATGATGTCTTTTTAGGAAAATTGTTGAATTTTCAACCAAATAATAATATTTATAACAAAAAAGATAATCTGCAGGAGCAATTTTTGGCGAATTTGCAAAAATTTCGTACATGAGTTACGTAATATAAGTTAGGTCCTGAGATGTTTTTTTCTTTCTTTTTATAAGTTGTTTCACTCCCATTTTCGGAAACACAATTTTTATTCTCACTATTATAACAAGAGCTAATGCTGTCATTTTTCTAACGCAAAAAAAATTGTGTAAAAGCCGCGTTTTTTTAATCACTTTTTCCTCCTCATCCAACTTCTTCTCTTTTGCTAACATTCGTGTCTGACGCAGTCACTCCGTTTACGCAGGACCATTTTGATTTTAAGAGAGATTTTCTCAGTGCAAAGTGCAATCTAAAACTGAGGACTCTGTCCTAATTGTGTCTCTGTTCCTGACCCAGGTATATTTTCAAAGTAACCGAAATGAGTGGAAATAACATTAACCATAGGGGGAAATCCCGTGACCTGACTGAACGGCTTGGCGTGCACCCCCTGTTGAGCGACAACTCGAGAACAATAAGCCCATGGTAACGATCCTTGCTGCAAACTTGGAAATTCAAATTCTTCATCAAAGATCTGGTACTTAGTGAACCCAGACAAGAGATATTTTTTTTGAAGCAAAAGTAAATTTTTGTTTATCTTCTCGTCCAGTTTTCCATGTATGGAATTTCCATGGTTGGAAATTTACATGTCTGGAGTTCTCCATGGCATCCATGCTGGCTGCGCCGCCCCTGGCTAGGCGTGTGGGTATACTTTGGTGTCTCCCCAGAATTCAAATTTACAATTGAGTTGTCGACTTTATAGTATAAACAGACTAATAGTTGTTTAAAAATCGGTTGAGAGCCATTTTTCAATAAATAATTTTAGTTAATTTTCTTTATATATGAGAAATGTTAGGATCGATATTTTTTCTTTAAAAGAAAAAAGTTTGAGTTTTATCATGAACGAGGAGATTAAGGTTTCCTTTCATTGATGAGTTTCCTTAACAATAGAAAATGGCCCATTCTTCCTCAGTTCAGTAAGTGATTAAGATTCTTCAGTGGTATTATGTCGAGAATAGTGCTTGATACTTAAGATCGATCTCCCACAGGCAAATCACTTTGTGAATATTCATAATTATACGAATTTTGAAGAAAATTTGTCTTCTTATAAATTATTTAAAATTCAAGAAATATTCTTATAATTTTTGTGAAAATTTATTTAAAACAATAACAATCCAAAATTTAGCGCGAGTGTCATTATGTCCCTAAAAAACCTACTTTTAATGTTTATTAACAAAAGTGTATGTAAATTTTCTTGAATAAAATAACATATTTTTATAAAATATACTAATTTTTTATTGTATACAATCCTTTTTACAGACTTCACAGACCAAAATGTTCTCCAAGCAGGCTACATGGTGTGATTTTTCATGCAAAGAGGGGAATGATAGGGATATAAATTATTTTTAATTGCAAACCAGAAAGATGAATTTTAAGAAAAAATAGTTGAATTTTCATCCGAACAGTTGCATTTACAACCAAATTGGTTGGAACTTTCAAGCAAACGAGATTTTTTTTTAAGTGCTGTAGATGATTTTTTTTAAGTGGATTTCTTGACCAAGTAGCTAGATTTTCAACCTACAAAGATAAATCTTCAAACCAAAAAACACGAATTTTCAGCAAAAGATTTGAATTTTCAGCCAAGAAATATTTTTCAGTCAAGAAAAATAAATTAGCCAATCAGTTAAATTTCTAATCAATCATAAAAGACACGTTTTCAACAAAATAGTTGAATTCTCGACCAAAATAGATTTATCTTCAGCCAAGCGGTGGCCTAAAAATCTAATTTTTCTATTTTTAATGTGGTTTTTAACAAATAAAACAAAAACTACGCGTCCTATCAAAATATGATTTCTGACAAATTTGTAGATCTTTTTCAAATACACAATTTTTGTCGATTCATATTTTTTCGTATCTTGTATAGCTTGGCCTAAAAATGGAATTTTTTTATTTTTCATTGCTTGTTGTGTGGTCAAAATTTGAATTTTCGATTTTTCAAGAAAATTCAAAACATTTTTGTGATAATCTTTTAGGGTGTTCTAAATGCAACTTTTTTCTTTCCTTGACATTTTTTCATATCGTGCGTTGCTTGGCCTAAAATTCTAATTTTCAATTTTCAGGTAAAAAAGATGTTTTCCTCTAGAAAAAAATGCAACTAAATTGTGGAATTATCAGTCTAAAAAGGCGAATTTTCTACAAAACAGTGGCATTTTTAACCCGAGATAATCAATTTTCAACAAAGAAGTTAATTTTCTACAAAATAAATTAATCTTTTACCAAAAAAATTATTTTTTCACAAAGTAGCTGAATAAAGTGATAGAATTTTCGAGCAAAAAATATGACTTTTTTTACAAAATAGTAGAAATTTCAACAAAATAGTCGAATTTTCAACCAAAAGATGTGAATTCTGAACCAAGAATATAATAGTAGACTTTTCACTTAAAAAGAATTAACTTTCAGCCAAAAGTAGTTCGATTTTCTTATTAGGTTCTATTAATTCAGTTTGCATTTAAGCGAAAACACGAAAAAAAGGGGAGGAAGAACAATTCTTTAAAAAAAGGGAAAAAGAGGGGAATAGGAGAATGAGTGTGAAATCAGTTTATAGGAATAAGTTTATGAGCTCCGAGCAGAATTTTGGACCGTTTGGTGGAAGTATGTTGAAAATTGTTAAGATATTAAAAGTTTATTTTCTATAGAAAGATCGATACTAATTTTCAATTTTCAAATTTTCAGTCAAATCTGTAAATGTAAATGTAAATGTGTGCGGTGTCCATTCTATGAAACTAGCATACTTTTTTAACTAAAATTTGAGATTGAATACTTTTAAATATTTAATAATAATAAATGGATAACAATAAATTGTATTAAAGCAATAGTTTAATATATTTTAAACATTAAAAACATTGAAAGTCACAAAAAGCATATTTAAAAACACATTTAAATAACTAAAATGTCGAAAGAAACGGCCAGGTGTTTTGCCACATGTAGACGCACGTGACTAAACAGCCAATTGAATTGAAAAACTTGAAACTGTTATATGTTCCCATACATTTTTTTCCTAAAGTCTTTCAAAGTTTCCCGGTAATATTCTGTCTATGAGAATATAACATTTTTCTGTCAGAAATGTTGTCCAATAATGTAAAATTCTCTTCGAATGGTATGATTATAAGAGGGTTAAAAAAAGTAGATTATTTACACTTTCAAAGAAAACTATCATTGTTAGACTTATCGATATGGAAAATAATGAAAATAATAATAATATTTCTATAGAAGTTGTTTATAAGGAAGACTGCTTCCGACTGATTTGTGACAAGAGACTACTGTGTTAACATATGTGTTGACATACTTCTTGCATACACCTTTAAACTTTTCTCCGACATTTTATGGTGTCTATTTAGGTCCGTTTTTTAAATTAGGCAGTAGCTTTGAGCTAATAGGCCTAATCATCATAAATTATTACAATTAATAAATCTATTAATTTAATTAAATTTTTAAAAGGTCTTTCCACTAATGTGTGTATCATTTTTATCAAATGAAAAAGTAGATAACTGAGATGTAGGTGAATTAAGAAAAACAATGTGGTTTGCAAAATTTTGATATTAATTTGATTTAATTATAATATTAAGGTAAACGTCCCAGTAATCGTGACCCTAGTCCCAGTAATCGTGATGCCAATTTTCTTACTTTTTATTTTATTTGAATGAATGTAATTTCTATTCACTATTATAAAATGCTAAAAATAAGTGAGTTTCATCATAAAATGTTACTTTTAACACATTTTTGTAACAATATATTCAAACTATAACCAAGTTTCACGATTACTGGGACATTTACCTTACCATTTTATTTACAGAAAAAATTTTCTTTTAATTCTGAGGAGACACGAAGGAACTAATAGAATCTTATCAGCAAGAATAAATTTCAGATGACTATGAATGTAGTCCATTTTGATAAAGCTACATTTTAACTGTGATATTTGATAACAAATGTAATTTAATATTCACACACACACACAAAACAGAATGCTGTGAATTCAAAAATATTTTCTAAATTAAATTGTACTAAAAATTATATTAGGAATACAAAATGTATATACTTTTTTATATTAACTGCAGAGGAAAATATATTTAAGAAATATACGGAAATGTAGCTATCGTGGGTATAAAACTTTATTTATTTTTTATTTTATTTATTTATTATTTTCTCAGGTTCTGCATGGTTCTGCACTAAAACCATGGTTTTGGTGTAAAAAATATCCCCCAAGTTTCTTGAAAATATCGCAGCTAACTAATACTTGAAAGTGAAACCTTTTTAACTTGAAGAATGATTGAAACTGGATGGGGAAATAGAAAAGAATGAATTTGATAAAAATCAAGTCCCCAAATATTATAGAATCCACCTAATATTAAATGGATCAAATCCATTTCAAATCAACCAGGGTTCTGCACCTTGAAATCGCAGAATCTCTCGAGAACGAAATATGCAAATTAGGCCATTAATAAAATTAAGGCGATTTACCTGAAAAAATTAAAAGCCGATTTTCTTTAGAAAACCAAGCTCATCGTTTAAAAGAAAAATTAAAAAATTACATTTTTAGGAAAAAATATTCTCTCCACCTTAAAAATGGTTTAATGGTTTAAAATAGTTTCTTCTATTAGCAGAAATTGTACAAAAATATGCAAAAAAATTAAAAATGTGGGGGTTTCCAGAATATCTTTTTTATTTTTATTTTCAAATGTTTAAAACATGAAAAATAATATTTTCTGGAAAACCCCACCTTTATGATAATTAAAAATATTGTTGAAAAGTTTCTGTTAATTGAAGAAGGGCATCTTATCAGCATGATGCGGGCTAAACCCTTTTTGAGGCCAGGAGAATATTTTTCTCCAAACATGTAATTTTTAAATTTTTCTCGTAAGCCGCATAAAGTTTAACACGTATTTCCCATAAGTATTATAGAAAAATAAAAACCATGTGAACATGTTTTTTTTTAAAAAGTGAGCCCTAATGCCCTTTCTTTATCGCCAGACGCGTGGGCCAAGTCGACACCGAGTACGTCATTGTACCTACAAGATGCAGCCAGATATATAGACATACATACAGACAGATAGACACCTTTGTCTCAAAACGTGAAAATTTGATAGAAACCGACAAATTCCAAGTTTACATAAAACTAATACCTTCTCATTATAGGATGAGAACGTAAAAAAATTTTGTTTGACAACGTATTAGGTAGTGTTGGATCGAGAATTTAGTTGGCTACAATAATAAAAATTTTAAAAAATGTGTCCTTTTCTTTCTTCAAACAATATAGCCAAATGTTGACTTAGTCCCCGGAGGGTCAAAAGATACATTTTGTATGCAACTATAAATTCCCGATCCAATAATACCTAATACGTTTTCAAACAAATTTTGTTTTCAACTGAAAAATGACTTCAAAAAAGTGACGCATAATTCTATTTTATAGGATATCAAAAAACCTCATTTGTGAAAAATTCAGTTTTGCGAGTTTTCGGCGCAAATTATTATTGTTTTGCGGTTTTTAATACAAATTGCTCCTAATTCATAACATTGTACTTTATGCTGATAATTAGATGTTTAAGGTAATTGTTTTAAACATTTATTACTGGTTTTAGTCATTTTCTCTATGCATAGAGCAAGAAAGTCGCGTTTTTGCCCGCATAAACCATTTATTATTATTTATAATAATATTACTTTTGAATAATTTCTATAATTTTCCACTTTTTGATCGCTTTTCAATACGAGTGAGATGATAATTCATTCAAGTTAAGAAGCAGGATCGTTTAAATAATTTTTTTTCTAAACTTTTCAACTTTTTGTCCACTTTTCACTTAGTGAGGTAATAATTAATGCAAGTAACATACAGAAATGTTTAAATAATTTAATATTGTTCACAAGATTTTCACTTTGCTTTGGCTGTTTAGTATTGTAAACAAATAATAGATAAACATAAGCGAGAATTATTTTTTAAACAATTTCTTTCTTTGTCGTGCATATATTTTTCAGAAATAAAACAGATATTTAAAACATTCTTCAATTTTTTATATGGATCATATTAAATGTAAATTTTCCTTGAAGTAGTTACTGAGAGCCTTTTTGTTTGAATTAATATTAATATTTATTATTTGTTTCTATCTAAAAAGTCAAAGAAACGCTGCAAGTTCCAGAAAAAACCGAAACTATTTAGCACTACGATAGGAGGAGATAGTTATAAACAATAATACTTTGTGTATACAAATACGATTATTGAATTACAAAAATTATTACCTCGTTCCATGTGCATTGTTGACAACAAGTGGAAAATTTAAGAAAAAGCGGTGAATGTCTAGCATTACTATGGAAGAAGATAGTTATATACAATAATAATTTATTCGAAGAATTATGTTTGTTTAATTTGATTAATTATTATCTAACCCTAAATGAAAAATAGAGAAAAAGTTGAAAATTTCAGAAAGGACCGCAACTTTCTAGCATTATTCAAAGAGATTATTAAAAATAATAATTCTTTTTTTTAAACAAACAAGTTTGTCAACTTGAATTAATTATTCCCTCACACCAATTGAAAAGAGGACAAGAAATGGAAAAATTTAGAAAAAACTGCAACTTTCTCGCATTATTTTAAGAGATTATTGTTACAAATAACAATAACGATAATAATACTGATGAGGAGCCTGGCCTCCCATTTGATTCCAGCGATACTACACATGGCCTAGCATCACCAACACCTTTGGTGCTCAAAAGTCGTGTACAGGATGCAGAACATACGCTTCTACTAAGAGAACATGCTGAGAAACCACTTCATGGTAAGATCTACGGCATCATACGCAGAGAAGAGCTCTCGATGGGTCTGTCCAACATGTTTGTCAAGTCTGCTGAATTAAAATCGGAGACTGAGAAATTTCTGTTTGCCTGTCAAGACAGCGTTATAGACACCTTAGTTTACCGCGAGCGCATATTCGTACCTGTAGGCGATACCAACTGCCGAGCGTGCAAGCAAGAGCCAGAAACACTTGGACATGTTTTCAGTGGATGCTCTAAATATGCACGCTACGGGTACATAGAGAGACACAATGCGGCTCTATAGGTGTTACATTACCATCTTAAGCACTTCTATTTCACTTTCACGCTATCTATTGCTCGTCTTGCCATACGCCCAGGGGGAACTCGAGTCCGTTGTCAAGAATGATCAGTGTAAGATCTACTGGAATTTCTCATTCTCCACCACTCAATGTATCAGTGCTACGTGGCCTGATATTGTTCTCCAAGATCTAAAGACCAAGATCATTAACGTAATTGAATTCTCGGCACCAGCCGATGAAAATATCACGGAAAAGGAGGAAGAAAAACGGGCGAAATATCAAGCTTTTTTCGAGCTGAGCAGGCTGTACTAAAGCTAAAAAGTCCATCTTGTAGTTCTCATAATTGGCTGTCTTGGAGGTATGAAAGCTTCATTTGTGAGCCAACTCAACAAGATTCCGGCTTGCCAGCGTCAGGATCATTCCATCGCGAACCGGATGCAAAAAGCTGTTCTTCTGGGATCACTTCACCTGGTCCGTCAACACTTCCTCATAACATTCTACAATGATTGGTAGCTCAAAAAAAGTATCCAGAGGTGAAACTTGTATTCCAACTGTGCCGTCTGCCACGTAAGGTCAACCGCGGCTAGAAACCGGACTCCAAGGAAGTACGAAGTCTCTCGCGTAAATTTCCCGCTCTTGCTTACCTTCTGGGATAGAAGGAGTAGGAGTGGATGATGTACACGTTCCAGTTACTTCGGGATTGGTTGCTTTAAGGAACCATGATCGTAGCTTCCGGAGCCTACAACTTCTCATATGATGCACTAAACGTGTAGAGCAGTAGAGGAACGGCCAGCATATTGGTCGCCTGGATCTTATTCTTCCCAGATAGTTCAGAAGCCCACATTTTTCTGAAAATTTTGCGATACCTTTTTTCAAGAGCCGTTTTTAGCACACGCTACCTACAATACCAAGATGTTGAATGTTATTTTCGCCTATACGTTGAACATTCTGATCATCACGAGATGATGTAGTTTCTAGTCATCCTTGGTGTAAGTGGACGCAGGCACACTTATCCAGTCCAAAGCTCATTTCAATCACTTTAGAATACCTATTTACCGCCGGCATCAGGATGTTAAGGTCCTCTTTTGAAAAAGCAAAGAGTTTAAGGTCGTCCATGTATAAAAGGTGGTTGACCTTATATTCTCTTCTATTCGGCGAGCCACATAAGTATCCAAAACTTTTGCCTCTGAGCACAACAGATAGAGGCAAGAGAGAGATTCAGAAAAGTAACGGAATTAGAGTCTCCTTGGGAGACCTCCCTTTTATATGTGATATAGCTGGTAGTCACTTCTCTTTTGTCAGATGTTATGACAAATATTGTCCGCCACAAGAGCATTTATGCCCTTTTATGCATCTCACTACTTTTGGATGCACTCCCAGGCACTCAAGAAGCTTGATAAGTAGCTCATGGTTCGTGTTATCGAATGCATTGTAGTCGTAGTTGAGAATGCAATGTAGTCAATCCAAGCCATGGACAGTTTGCGTCGATACCTGATCGAGTGCTGGGTAATACACATGTCTGTTAACAGGTTCTCCCTGCAACCTGTCAGCCCTCTCTTGGGTTCACGTTGTTGAACTATTGCACTCCATACTAGCTCGATAGATATTAATATCTTCTCTTTGAAGTTGCCAGTGAATAGCTTGTAGCTGCTGTTTAAACAAGCTATGGGCCTGTAGTTCTTTGGACTTGACAAATCTCCGGTTTTAGGAATCAGTACCGTGCGTCCTTACACTAGGCACTGCGGGATGGGTTGTTCTCCGTTTAACAAAGTAGTAAATATATGCGCCAGATGTTGGTACGTAGAAGTGAATTTCTTCCACCAAAAGTTTTTGATTTTATCTCGTCCTGGCGCTAAAATTTTCTTAGATCTAGCGATAACTTTCCTCACTTCTTCAGCAGTAACTGGACCTCTGGACCTTGCAACCTTTGCCTTTGGCAAAATTTACGAAAGAGTGATATATCTGGACCGTTTTCATCTAGCTGATAGGTATTTCCATATACTTGCTCCCAAAAAACCTAAATCTCTTCTCGGCGAGGCGGATTTTCAACGGCACGTTACGTTTTATTGAACAGACGGGAAGGATGAGTAGGAAAGGTGGAATTTTCCTGAATCCACTTTACTCGCCGTTCAAGGCGCTCTTTTTCTGTTGGAAGAGATCTTATTTTTTGTGTCCAGTGCTGCTTCAACAGTTTACACTTGTTCAGTGTGTGATTGGCTTTTCTTATGTTTCGAGCAAGTGCCCTAACTTTTCAAATGAATTTTCTATTTGATGCTATGTAGCTAATCACGCACTGAACATTTGATGCATGTCATCTCGCCGTTTCAATTTCAAGCTGAAGCTGTGCAATACGCTCGCGAGTCTTACTTAGGCGTACTGAAGTATCGTTACTTCAATTGTAGCTAAGCCGGAAGACCACCTTCTCGTAAACTATACTGTTCAGAGTCCAGAGGTTAACAACTTCGGGGAGCAAATCGGGGAGAGCAGTATTAGCTTAAACTAATTTATCCATCCTGAGAAAGACTTTTTGATGAATTTTTGTCCCTTCTACTTCTCATGTTGGCATTATCGGCTATCTGGAAGGGTGGTCTTGCTGGAACAGGTGGTATGTTCACTGGAGGATGTTGCTCTTCTAGATAAAGAGCTTCATATCTGTTTTTGCGCAAAAAGGATACCTGACCTTTTAAATACTGTGGCGTTTTATGAGCATATTCCGGGTGCATATTGACCCAACGTTCACGTAACCTCTGCATGAATCCTCTTCGCGCCGGTGAGCTTCTTGGCGTTCAAGGAAGGATGTCCCTCCTGAGTTGGCCTGACTATTTAGAACGATGTTCTCGCTTTTTTCCGAGGCGATTGCCTGGTCGTCGCCTCGGTTCGGTCCTATTACCACTCCCAACTGAACCATGGCATCCATCCGAGAGATGTCTATTGGGGATAGCATTGCGCGATACTGGCGACGTAACCGCATAATTCGTTGTATTGGAGAGTTAAACCAATGCAACGTGGCTGACGACAAGAGCAGGAGCTCTCGGGCGATGGGAAGTACATGCAAGATTATGACAATCCATCGAAGTCATCACCCTAGATCTTCCTTACCTCGAATATACCTTCCTCCAGATAAAGGAGGTAGAGGCTTGCTAAGCTTAGAGTGTCTTCATCGAAGAACGGTTCTGGCTACAGCCTGCTCAGTTCTAAAAAGCACGGATTCCCTTATGCGACTCGTACATCAACATGAAGTCGCCAATGCTTTGGCGTTTCTATACAGAGCTCCAGATAGGTCCGCAGAGGAGCTTGGTCTCCAATTTGATTCCAGCGACACTATACATGGCCTAACATCACTAACGCCTTAGGTGCTCAAAAGTCTTGCACAGGAAACAGAACATTCGCTTCTACTCAGAGAACATGCTGGAAGGCCCCTTCATGGTAAATTCTACGGCATTATACGTCGAGAAGAGCCTTCGATGAGTCTGTCCAACATGTTTCTCAATTCTGCTGGATTGAGATTGGATACTGAGGGACTTTTTCCCCCTGTCAAGATGGCGTCATAGACACCTTAGTTTACTGCGAGCGTATTATGAATTTACCTGTAGGCGATACCAACTACCGAGCGTGCAAGCGAGAGACAGAAACACTTGGACATGTTCTCAGTGGATGCTCAAAGTATACCCAGGGGGAACTTGAGTCCGTTGTGAAGAATGTTCAGTGTAAGATCTACTGGTGTAAGATCTAATTTCACATTCTCCACCACTCAACATATCAGTTCTACAAAGCCTGATATTATCTTTCAAGATCTGAAGACCAATTCCGATGGTAATATCACGGCAAAGGATGAAGAAAAACGGGCGAAGTATCAAGCACTTCTTTTCGAGCTGACCAGGCTGAACCAAGACTCCAAAGTCCATCTTGTAGTCCTCGTAATCGGCTGTCTTGGAGGTATGAAAGAGAGCCGGATCCAAAAATTTGTTCTTCTGGGATCTCCATCTAGTCCGTCAACACTATTCCTCATAACATTCTACAAAAGATTGGTAGCTCTAAAAAAGTATCCACAGGTGAAACTTTTATTTCCAACTGTGCCGTCTGCCACGTAAGGTCATCCGCGGCTAGAGACCGGACTCCAAGGAATAGTGTTGTACGAAGTCTCTAGCGTAAATTTCCCGCTCTTGCTTACCTTCTAGGATAGAAGGAGCTTCCGGAGCCTACAACTTCCCATATATAAATGGTTTAAACAATTATTTCTATTGAATTTAATTGAATATTGCCTCGCTCTAACTTAAAAGTGGAAAACAAGTTGAAAATTTTGCACAAAAAAACGCGACTTTTTTATCTCTATTCTAAGAGAAAATTGCTATAAATAATAAATTTCTTGAACAATTTATTGAATCATCTAATTAACAATACAAAGTAATAATTTATGTATTAGAAACACTATGTGTTTAAAAACCCGCAAAAAAATCATAATTAGCACCCAAAACTAGCAGAACCCTATTTTCACGCATGGGTTTTTTTTGGGACCCTATAAAATACACTTATGGGGGTGATATTTAAAAAGTAATTTTCGATTCATATTCTGTGGCTAATTGTGAAGAGACATGTTGAATTACAACTCGATTCACCGAATATTGACGATTCTGCATAAAATTCACAAAAACTTTTACCGATTAAATAACAAAAAAATGTTGACAAAGTTTGGTATTTGAACTTATGAAGCTGGAAACGCAGCGTTTTCTGAATTTTTTTTCAAGTTGTTACTTATATGGTGAATATGTATATGATTAATGTATTCAAATTCCTCACAGAAGAAGAGGGAAACAAACAATATTTCTTCTAAGATCCCTTTTCCACTATGCATATTCTGCTTACCTTTATTTCTGCATATTTTCATTTTCTTGAATTCTTTTTTTTTACACAAATTCTTTTTCACTTTACAACTTTTACATGAAAATTTAAATATGCCGAAATTTTCTAACATCTTTTATTAGTGTCATTTATAGAAATTATTGGTTTGTTTTTATGCTTCTAAGATCCGTTTCACCGGAAAGCTTTCATGGTTTACTTTTTTTTTAGTTTTTTGCTTAGACCTACGCAGTGTTTATTCTAAGTTAGATTTTAGCATGTATTATCAGCAGCTATTTAAAAAATCAGTTGGATACCTTTTCGACAATCATACTTTGAAATCAATTTTAACATTAATTAGACATTACTAATACACTTTTCATTACGGTATTCAGTATAGTACATATAATAGACCTTTTTTGCACATTTAGTTTAATTTTGACCAAAACAATTTTTAGGAACCTTTTTGACAGAGGGCTTTCACTGTAATTTGATTTTATAATTGTATTTATCTAAAAACAGTGAAATTGTATAACACTCTATTGTACAAGAAAAATATGATTAAAGCCGAGTGTATGCATTTTATAGTGAAAATTTAGAAAAACTACGCAAAATGGATAAAGTACTAAGAGACTTTTTTAATAAGTTTGCAAGGATAAAAACTTTTTTTTATTACTTTTTTCGTATCTCGTCTCGTTATTGCAAAAAAAAAAAAAAAAATTTTCATGTTTCATAAAATCAGGGTGGCCGAAAAACATCACTTTACAAATTCCTTGACTTTTCCCTGATTTTTTCCTAACTACTTTTTCATTTTCCCTGATAATCAATATTTAACGACTAAAATTCTGATATTGTTAATATAGAATCTTTTATAATTGAAATAAAAAAGTGTAATTTGTTAATTTATTTTTTATTTTTAGGGCTGCCACAGCCTAATTTACTTGGAAAAAGTTACCGAAAAATAAAATTGCCCACACTGTAAAATTTTCGAATTGGGAAATTCTCGAATAATAAAATTCCGGACTGTTTATAATATTACTGAATTTGAAAATTTCCGAATTGGGGAATTCCCGACAGTTTATAATATTACTGAATTTGACAATTTCCGAATTGGGGAGTTCCCGAACGGTTTATAATATTATTGAATTGGAAATTCTCGAATAATAAAGTTCCCGAAAGTTTATAATATTACCGAACCCCGCCTATTTTAACGAACTTGATACGTACACGTTCGATAATTGAAAGGCTGGAGGGGCCCCCACCTCTACCGCGACCTTCAGGTTATTTTTGTCAAGCGACGTTCATTGGCTGCCCCCGCCTTGTATCGATGAGGATGCTCTAACGTTATCAACTGCGCATGCACCGAAAAGCGCGGGTCTATTTGAAATAAATAAATACTATAAACAATTGAATCGAAGAAATAGTTTATTTCATTAAATCATTTAAAATTAATGTAAAATTACAAGTTCACACTTTGTAATTTTAAATAGACCTGCGCTTTTCGGCACATGCGCAGTTGAAAAAGTCGCGGGTCGTTAGCCTGCATGCACCTGAGTATTTTTGTTTACGTACGACGTGACAAATATAACATTTCCTGGAAATAGTACAATTTGCCAACTAAAAATCAATATAACAGAATCAAAAAACGACTCAAATATTTCGCGAATAGTAATATTTTTCAAGTGTATAATGCATTTGCGCAATTCTGTTTCATTATTTTATCGGTTAAAGACCTTTCAGTTTCATAAAATACAATTAAATATCCGAGATTTGAGGTTAGAATACCCGATCTGATACAGTAATCTCAAGTTTGGGATATTTTCTTTTCTTTAGTGACACTGAAAGGTCGTCAATCGATACAAAAATGGAACATGACTGAAAAAGTAGATTGTACACTTGAATGATAGTACTATTCCTACATTTATGACTTACTTTTACGTTTAGAATATTTTCTCCAAAAAGTAATATGCATTCCCATGTCGTCATGCTAAAATACTCAATTCAAACTAACGAGGGCTTCCCGCTCTGCGGGCCTCGTTTTAATTCGCCAGCCATTGATTCAGGCGATATCGTATAAGGACCGTGGTGGGAGGTTACGTTCCGTAACTGACGGAACTACGCAATTTCAAATAAGCGTGTATAGGCAATTTCGAATAGATGACCTTTCAAATAGTAGAACTTCAAAATAGACGGAAGTTTACTATATTATCAAATTGGACAATTCCGGACAATTTATAATATTATCGAATATGAAAATTCCCAAATAATACAATTTTCGACAGTTTATCTGGAATGGAAGCTTCTAGTGTGTCCCCTAAGGGTTTCAATTTTTCTTGTATCTCTTCCCTATTCCTTTACACACCCCCACACACTTATTCGGTTTTGCAAGGGGGACCTACAGTTAAAGGTGTGTTTCGAACCACCAAGAGCAACAGCTTTAAGTACTTAGCGAACCTTTTTCTCTAGAAGTACCGGTCCCACAATTCTCCGAAGATGAAAAACTTCCTTGCTAGGCTAATGTTCACCGCATAGGCCCTCGAGGCTCTTCCAGAGTGCGAGGCGGGATCAAACCCACAAGCCGACGTAGTGGGTCCAAAGCCTACGCCTTAACCCCCAACACCATCGTCCCACTTTCCCGGCAGTTTATAATATTACCGAATTTGAAAATTTCCGAATAATAAAATTCCCAACAGAAAATTGCCCAATTATAAAATATCCGAACTAGAAAATTCCCGAATTAAAAAATTTTGTTTAAACACTTTGTTAAACGGCTAAATTATTTTTTGTTTCTGCAGTTGTTATAAACAAACTAAGTGTCAGGTCGCAAAAGCAACAAGATCATTGCATTCATCTTGGAAATATCTAGGTGTGATTTTTTTTTCTTTAAAACCATTTGTTAAACAATTAGCGCATTTGTTGTTAAGCGTGAATTTGCTGTGTGCCTGTATATAATTATGGATTTGAAACTTTTGTAAATAATTGTTTTTAAACTAAGAGTCATATCGAAAAACTATTGACAACTTTAGATTCACCTCCGAAATATCTAGGTGTGCATTTTTTAACAATTTGTCAAACAATTACATTCTGTTTTTTTCGTCTTGAGAATATTTAGGTGTTATTTTTTCTTCATTACCATTTGTTGAATAATTAGCGCACTTTTTTGTTTAGCGTTAATTTGCTACCATTTAACTGAATTACAAAAAATCAATTTAATTAATTTAATTATTTTTCGACCGAAATTATACAAACAATTAATTTAATTTCTTATTTTTAGTAAATTAGTCTTTTAATTTAAATTAAAATAATTGTTTTCACCTATCTTATTAGACATTTAAAAACTTTGCGGGATATAATGTTATAAGAAAAGTGATGTTTTCTTTTAATTAATTATAAAAGTTTTCAATCCATATCTAGTGGCACAATAGGCTTTATAGCTTGAGCGCCAGGGGAGTTCTCCATGGATTTCCCGCCCGTATTAAACCTAAATCCATATCTGCAGGCACACAGCAAATGTACGCTAAACAACTTTACACAAAAAAATGTGCACCTACAGATATTTCGTAGAAGTATCAAAAGGTGTTTTTAGTTTTTCGAGATGACTCTCAGTTTTTTTGAAATTAATTACAAAAGTTTCGAATCCATATCTGCGGCAAACTGCAACGTCGTCAAATTTTTAGAAATCTTTTAAAATACGCTCAGATATTTCCAAACAATCCATGCGAATTCTAAAATAGGTATAGACCTGAATTCAATAATCAATAGTGTTAACAGTTTTAACCCAAATGGGTTAATGTATTAAAATAGAAGTGACTAAGTTGATCTTTTTATTTTTTAAATTAACTAAACGTGAATGTGGGAAGCACTGATTGTTCTTGATAATTACTTAAAGTGCTTCTTATAGAAATTACCTGACTTTTGCAATTTTTTTCAAAATCTCTGCTTTTTCC
Organism: Andricus quercusramuli; assembly: GCA_932178445.1. Lineage (NCBI taxonomy): Eukaryota > Metazoa > Arthropoda > Insecta > Hymenoptera > Cynipidae > Andricus > Andricus quercusramuli. The sequence continues at coordinate 370,804 of CAKNXH010000141.1, read as the reverse complement.
CGGACTTTCCCTGACCAACAAAATTCCCTGAATTTCCCCTGATTTCCAGGTTTTCTCTCACCTTTTCACATTTTAAATTATTTTGGAATCTTTTCAAAACTTCTAGATATATTTCAACCTTACTTGATTCTTTTCCAAATTATTAATTGTTCAATTAGTATTTATCATTCAAAAATTTATTTTATCTTCTTCAATATTCTCTTAAAATTAATTTAAAAAAATAAAAGATCATTGTAAATTATTCCAGCAAAGTTAAGAATTTTTTCTATTTTCTCAAAACCTTTAAAGAACCTTAAAAATCTTCAAAATTTTATTTCGAAATCTTCGAAAATCTAAATTTATTATTTTATTTTTCGGAATCTTTTCCAGTTTTAAATCAAGTTAAGATCTTCTAAAACTTCTAAATATATCTTAAACTTACTCGAATTCTTTCCAAATTAATAATTCACTAAACATTTTTTCAGTTTTTAATGCAAATCATTTTTTTTTTTTGGTTGAAAACTAATTATTTTTGACTATAAATTGAACTATCCATGTTTGGTTTGAAGTTTATTTCTTTGGTTGAAAATTCGTTAATTTTAAATAGCTTTGTGATAATTCATGTATTTTTTTACAAGTTAATCCTTTGCGGGTAGAAAATTTAACTGTTTGGTTAAAATTTGTTTGTTTGTTAAAAATACATTTTTGTAGTTGAAGACTCACTATTTTAGTTAAAAATTCATTTCTTTGATTGAAATTTTTACCGTTCTGTTGAAAATTTGTTTTTATTTAGTTAAAAATAAATTTTTCAACTGCAAATGTAACTATTCAATTTTTGCTTGATAATAGATCTTTTTCAGTTGAAAATTCCTATTTTTGTATTCAAAAATAAATTTTTTTGTTCAAAATTCATATCTTTGGTTTGAAAACTAAACTGTTTTGCCAGAAAGTTGTCTTTTTAGATCGAAAATTTAACATTTTGGCTGAGATTTTTTTTCTTTATTGACTGCAAAATTTTTCTTGGTTAAAAATTCAACACCTTTTTTGAAAATTCCTTTTTCTTTGGTTTGAAAATTAGATTTGGACATTTTTGAAATTAAGAATAATTATTTTGAAAATCGGCTGAATTCAGTTCAAATTTTTTTTTCGACATTCAGGCAAATACAATTTAATGTTTTGGTAATGTTTAAAATTTCTAAAGTTAGATTTTAAAGACGAGACTTTTTAGACTGGCTCCAAAAAAAATCCTTTATATTCTGCTTTTATGTGTAAAAATTGTATTTTTACTTAACTTCCATAAACAAATTGGTTAAGCAGTAAAAAAAATTAGAGAGAGAGCTAAATTATTTAAGGATAATTTTGAGAAATGCCACTGTTTGATAAATAAACTAAATGTATGTTGTTCGTTAATAAGTTTTCAAATGTGGCTAAATTTCAGCCAACCAATAAATTAAAGCTACTGAAATGGATTTGATAAAAATACTGAAAAATGTGTTCATAAAATTTCACATAAACTTGAACATTTCTTCTCTAATTTACAATTTTTTAATTCAAGTAACATATCGTTGGAATCGTTATAATTAACAGATTTCGAATATAATATTTATCAATTACTAAGTGCTAATTTGAAAAAATGTTATATTCAACATTTTACTCCTCATTAGGTACAAAGGACTCACGCTGACCAGGCTCGGCGGCAGCAGTTCGGCTGAGTGAGGGGAAGCCGCGTAGTGGGGGAACCGTTCGCTGGTCCCATGGCGAAATTGTCATCTGCCCGGATATATTCACCATGTTAGTACCAACATACATTTTTTTTATTCTGAGACTATAAAGCAAGTATGCGTTAAAACTTCCGAGGAAGATTCATGGATTGATTTGCAATGAAAATGTTGAAATGAGGGTAAAATCTGAAATCGTAGACTGTACTAATGAGCATAGACCGTGCGATATATGAAATATATATCCATTATTAATAAGGAGATGTTCGATAAGAGGTGTGAGAATTGAGAAACTATAAAATTAATTCAGCCTATTCCTTGCTTTTGCAATGTAATGGCATTCTTCACATCAGGAGTGAAGACGAGCCCTCGGAATCCACCTGTTACTCAAAAACGAATAAGCTACTGTAATCTGTTACGCGTTCTCACGTAATCCTCGCTCGTTACGCACAAGTGCATACAACTCTTGATATACATTGTATATTTATATACCACTTGGTAGCGAACCGTAACCAAATATTCGTCTCGCCCTCGACTGAATTCATTGTACCAAGTGCTACTCGCTCTAGAAAAGACTACCGGTGAAAAAATAATGCCTACTCCTGGTGTTGCATAGATTTACTGCGCGGGTGCCACATTCACCAAGGCGACCGAGAAATGGACCGACCGGTTAGGTGGGAGACGCCAAGTTAAGTGGGTGAGACGAGTTCTAACGAGTTCTGATTTGAGAGGAACGGAGAAAGATAGATAAAAAGGCCAAAAGATAGAAGCAGACTCGGCGATAAAGAGAGGAACAACAAGGAGGGGAAGGCGAAAGATAAAAAAATAGAGATGGACCCTGAGAATCAGGGAGAGGCCAGGAAGCAAGGCCAACAGATAAAGATAAGAATATTTGAAAACAGATCGATTAGAGCAAAACGAAAAGATAGAAAATCAGAAGCTCTTAGAGAGGAAAAGAAGGGGGTGACAGGAAAGAGTTTTCAAACGGTGCAGGCAGCGGTATCGCAGGGACGCGCAGGGTCGATGCAGGGGAGAGGGATGTTGCACAAGAACCTACCGCCACCTGCACGCTGCACTCGTTTCATCATAGCTTCAACGGTAGCTCTTGTCTGACTTTCGCCAATTAAAACTGCAATTGTTAAACGCTAATATGAAATTGCCCGATTATTGGGAGTTCCACAACAATATTGCTGAACGCATCGATTAACACGACCACGTACCAACCTCGTAAACTCTCGCCGAAGAGGGAATAATTAGTCTCTAGTGCAATCATACCCACGCAACATGGTGTAATCGCTCCACTCAAATCTTTTTACTTTTAAAAATAATGTGAACTCTAAACGTCCTCTAAATGTAGATGAGTTCTTTAGTTGGCAATTACTTTCTCTAGTGTCTTGCCGTTATACCTTTAATTTTTTCTGGGTGGCCTTTTTATCACTTCGGTATTATTTTCAGAGTTACGATGATTCCGGTGTACTTTCTCGCGATTTTGATGAATAGTAAAGCTACTTTACTAACTTCTTCAAAAGATTGAGATCGTTATAGAATTCAATAACGATAATTCGGGCACAGGATGTGTTATCTAGAAGGTTATTGATACAAATACTTTATCCCCTTCAAAGTATTCTCCTTCTGCCCCTATACACGTATACCAATGGTTTTTACATTGTTCAAATTATTTTTTAAAAGCATTTTTGGAAATAGTCTCTAGCTGGTTCATCGCATCATTTTTTATAACCTCTATGTCATTGGATCTCTTTCCCTTCAGCGTCATTTTATTTTGGGGAACAGCCGGAAGTCATGAAATAACTTCTTGATAACACTCGTAAATTCAAGATAGTTTCTTCCGTTGTAGTAGTTTAAGATCATCTTTATTTAAAATAAAATAAATCCACTTTGATGCAAAGAATATTTTAAAAATTAATACTTTCCATACTTCTCTAAGAATATTATAATAATTCCTCACTAATGTCTTTCATTTTTAATTTTTCGTAGTAGTTGACACTCTTTCCATGACGTCCGAGACCCTCAGTAAATTTTCTAGCCTCCTTGACACCTTCTTTAAATAAAGGATTTGCAGCACTGTCCTTTTCAAACTGCAGTGCCTCGTCTATTTGAATAGCTCCAAATGTAGCGTAGTGAGCGGATAAACGATCTGCGAGCAGTGCTTCTTGGGGGTGATAGGTGATATGTTTCGCCAATAGTGTCGCTTGACCCACAGCTGTTAGCAAGAAATTATAATTAATTTAATTATTAGGATCATTGCCAAAAAGTTGTGATTTCTAGAACCCTTTAGAAAACGTAATAATTAATTACATTAAAATAAATAATTATACTTCATTAAATTATACATGAACGATCAATTTTAACACAGAAAAAAAGCATTGAAAATGCGACCAATCTCAAAATATATATATCGGGTTTTTAATACGAACTAATTGAACTGACATACAACATCTGTTTAGAATTTTTAATAGAGATAAAAGTCTGAACGAGAAAACTGGAGCTCGAATATGAACAGATATAGCGGATAAATCTATCAAATATTTACCGTCGTAGAGTCATTGGGTGTAACTTATATGAATACCCATTAGGGTGGGTCGAAAATAAATAATTTTGGAATTCGAAATCGCTACAACGCGGAAAAGTAGCGTATTGGGGTCCTAAAAAAGTATAATTAATTTGGAATCGATCGACATGCAGCTTGGTTATCCGCGCTCGAAAAAAAGGTTTCAAAAATTTCTTGTTTGTAGAGTTGTTCAATTTTATTGAGTTTCCATTTTTTTCTACATACCTGTAGGTCAAAAAAGTCTTCTCATTTTTTTCGGATTTTTATCTATCATTTTCTAAGAGATAATTCCTATTTAATTTACCATTGTTTTCGGAAATTTTTTTAGCACGTTTGCAAATAGAAGGAGAATTATTTAAGGTGCACGAAAACCTTTTAGTGACAAAATTGCACAAGAAAAAAAAATCCCCAAGACCCACGAATCGAAATTGGCAATGCAGCGAATTTTTAAAATTTTGATTTTAGTATTTTGTGAACTTATCTTCATATTTTTTAGTTAAACAATTTTGTGAGCATGTGTGGGTTTTTTAAACATATAGATAGATAGATAATGCTTTATTCCTTGTATGACCTTTACAGCCTTTTACAATTCTTCCCTCTATACAATTAAGATTTAAGATTTCTACAATTAAGATATACATTACAAAAGTGTCTAAATACAATACTTTAAGACATCACCCATACATCATTCCTCGTTCCACTCATTCATTCATCCCTCTCTTCCTCCCTTTTGTTTCTAGCCATTTCTTGAAATTTCCGTATGCATCCGCATAGCTCAGTGATCGGTTCTTTTTTCAGCACACTTATTATTTTGCCCCTTTTGTCTAAACCATCTTCTTTTTTCCACCAATTCACAACCCACTTTGCTTCCTGCCCCCCTATCGCCTCCGCCCCCTTCTCACATTCTATAATATGCTCTAGTGATTCCATTTCTTCTCCGCATATCCGACAGCCTAAATCCTTAAAACCTTTTTTTCCTGTCTTCCCTACATTACCGCACCTCAGTCTTGCTCATTGCTCTTTATCTCCTTCTTTTATACTCCCTCTTTCCCAATACTTCTCCCTCTCTGCATTACTTTTGCATTCTTTGTACCAATCACAGTACTCAGATTTATCTATTCTTCCCCAATCCTCCTGTATTCCCTGCTCTTCTTTTATTCTTACTCCTATGTCTAGTTCTTTGTTTAGTTCCTCTAGCTCCTCCTGGTTTCTCATTCTCTTACATATTATTCCATTCCCTACTTCCCTCATTGCCTTTTCCAGTTCCCTACCCCATTCTGTTGGACATCCATTCTCAATGCCTCTTATTTCTTCTCTGAGACATATTCGAGGCCACCTATCATCTTCCATTTGCACTATCTTACTGATATACTCCCCCGCTCTTCTTCTAGCTTCTACTTCTATCCTTCTAACTCCCGCCTCCATTCTCCATAAATACCCCGGTGTGTTGTTATCTACCCCAAGTGCCATTTTTACGCACTTTCCCTGCGCCTTTTCCATTTCCTCCCTTCTTCCCCATCCCCATATTTCTACCCCATACATGAAGCCCGACTTTACTAATGCGTTCATTAAATATAATCTTCTTCTCAACCCTTTTACTCTCGACCTTTTCATTATCCCCCATGTTGCGTTCGCCGCTATCTTCGCTTTCTTTCCGATATTCTGCAGATGTTTCCTATAAGTCATGCCTGTCGAGAACCAGAACCCAAGATATTTATATCTATCCACTATTTCTAGGGTTTTCCCCTTAAATTTCCAACTTTCATCCTTCTTCCTTCTCCCCCCTTTTCTAAATATCATTATTTTACTTTTTTCTACATTCACTTCCATCCTATTCCTATCTACATACTTCTCTAGTGTTTTGAGCATCTCCTTCAGACCTATCGCATCATCCGCCACTACAGCTACATCGTCAGCAAACTTCAATGCATAAATTTTCTTGTTCCCTATTACTGTCCCTCCCTCATTCTTTCTTTCCCATTCGTCTTCTAGATCATTCAGCCCTATTATAAATAATGTTGAGCTCAACGGACACCCCTGTCTTACTCCCCTCCACGTTTCAAATTTTTCCGATACACCTTCTCCTGATATTATCGAATTTGTTGTCTTCCCATATATTTTCCTGATCATTTTCATCATCCGTCCCTTTATTCCTATTTTCTCCAGCTTCTTCATCATCAAGTCCCTGTCTACCAAATCGAACGCTTTCTTAAAATCTATGAACGCAACATAAAGTTTTCCTCCTTTCCTTTTTAATTTATTACCCACCAAGCTATTCATTACGAAGATATGGTCCCTCGTAGCTCTTCCTTCTCTAAATCCTGCTTGACTCTCCTTTATCACTCCTTTCTTCTCTATCCACTCCCTTAATCTTTTTCCCATTATGTTTGTTACCAATTTGTACCCCACGTCTAATAAAGCCACTCCTCTATAATTCGTTGTTAATTCCTCGTCCCCTGATTTATAGATGGGATATATCCTAGCCTCCTCCCACCCCCTCGCTATTTCCCCCTCTATCCACATTAGGTTAATTATCTCGCTCAATTCCATTATCCATTCCTGCGGCAAATTTTTCAGGAATTCCGCTGTTATCCCATCTTCCCCAGCGGCTTTATTGTTTTTCAATTCCCTTAGCGCCTCCCTAACCTCCCTCTCCCCTATTTCTGCATTTAGTTTTTCCATTTCCTCCTCATTTTCTCCATGCTCTTCTTCCCTTTCCCCTTCCATTTCGCCTACTCTTTCTTCCATCTCTCTTCCTCCCTGCGCTACTAGTAATTCCTGAAAATGCTCTACCCACTTTTTAAACATATAAATACACTAGAAAAAAAATCCACAAGACCCAGGATTCGAAATTGGCAATACAGCAAATTTAAAAAAATTTTATTTTGGTATTTTATAAACTTATCTTCATAACATGTAGTTGAACATTTTTGTGAGCATGTGTAGCTTTTTTAAACATAGAAACACAATAGAAAAAGAATCCACAAGACCCAGGAATCGAAATTAGCAATAGAGCGAATTTAAAAATTTTTGATTTTGGTATTTGATGAACTTATCTTTATAACTTGTAGTTTAAACATTTTTGTGAGCATGTGTGGGTTTTTCAAACATAGAAATACACTAACAAGAACTAGAAGACCCAGGAATCGAAATTCAATGACCGCAAATTTTCTTATTTCGGAATGTTGTAGTGAACAGAATTATTTTTTTTATTTATAAGTATAACATTTTTCGAGCTTGTGTGGAATTTTTAAGCCTAGAAATATACCACAAAAAAATTCGCCAAGATCCACAAATCTTAATTCAAATTTGCTGTAATTCCAATTTCGATTCCTAGGTCTTGCCGATTTTTTTTCTAGTGTATTTTTATGTTTTAAAACCCACACATGCTCAGAAAAATGTTTAAACTACAAGTTATAAAGATAAGTCCATAAAATACTAAAATCAACATTTTTTAAATTCGATCTATTGCTAATTTCGATTCCTGGGTCTTGTGGATTCTTTTTCTATTGTGTTTCTATGTTTAAAAAAACCAAACATGCTCACAAAAATGTTCAACTACATGTTATGAAGATAAGTTCATAAAAAACCAAAATAAAATTTTTTTAAATATGCGGTATTGCCAATTTTGATTCCTGGGTCTTGTGGATTTTTTTCTAATGTATTTATACGTTTAAAAAACCCACACATGCTCACAAAATTGTTTAATTAAAAGTTATGAAGATAAGTTCACAAAATACTAAAATCAAAATTTAAAAAATTCGCTGTTTTGCCAATTTCGATTCGTGGGGCTTAGGGATTTTTTTCTAATGCAAATTTGTCACTAAAAAGTTTTCATGTACCTCAAATAATTCTCCTCCTATTTGCAAACGTGCCAAAAAAAATTTCCGAAAACAATGGTAAATTAAATAGTAATTATCTCTTAGAAAATGATAGATAAAAATCCGAAAAAAATTAAGAAGACTTTTTTGACCTCCAGGTATGTAGAAAAAAATTGAAACTCAATAAAATGGAACAACTCTACAAACAAGAAATTTTTGAAACCTTTTTTTCGAGCGCGGATAACCAAGCTGCATGTCGATCGATTCCAAATTAATTATACTTTTTTAGGACCCCAATACGCTACTTTTCCGCGTTGTAGCGATTTCGAATTCCAAAAGTATTTATTTTCGACCCACCCTAATACCCATATTTTGAGGTTCCCAGAAAAAAAAAATTCCCTCCAAGTTTGAGCCCAATCGTTTAATATTAAGAGGTGCAAAGAGGTGCGCAAAGGCCCAGAAAATCCCGTAGGATTAACATGGGAAAATTTTTGTTTTCGAAACGTGAAATTCACTCTTTTGGGTTTAAACTTAGCTTGCGGGAGATTATTAGTTGAGGAATCCCGAACGTATAATTTCCACTAATTTACTTTGAATTTTGACGCCCCTCTCTCCCCCTTATAAAGCCCCGAAAATGCACCGCTAAAACTAAAATTTGTCAATTTTGTGAAAAAATTTACACATGAGCTTCGTTTTTCCATTTTTGCCCTAAATAATTTATATTCGACAAGTGAAAAGTTTTTAACCATTTTAAAACTAATGTTCAATTCCTTGAAGAATTTTCATTTGTGTCAATAATTTTTGATCCTACTCACTCATTAAAAGGAATTTTTTTATGTTTCATCAGAAAATTACTCATTTATAGGAAATTTATATTTGTTTTGAAAATTTTCTAATTGTTTCAACAATTACTTATCATTTACTTGAAACTTTTTTTTAAAGAGAGGTGGAAAAATCTAGTTTTTTTATTTGGTTAATTTTGTCGCTTACAATACAATATCTACGTCACTCAGATATTACTACCTCATTATGCAACAAATTCGTATTTGTTTAAATAATTTGTTGTGTTTAAGCAATGTTGTTCTACAATGAAGTTTTGAAATTTATAATTTCCTGTAATGAATACGGTGATTTTGTATTGTCAAGAGCAACATTTTTTGTTGGAACCGTTATGGAATTGTTTTAAAAATTTTATTAGTCGAATTTTCTCTCTCTAAATTTGGTTAAGTGTGTCGCTTATTGTTACATATTTCAATGTTATACAAATTCTTTAAAAAATGGATAAAAAACTTCCTTTCAACTTCCAGGGGAAAAATACTCATTAGTGTGCGGGAAAAAATTAAGGAACTAATTTCAGAACGACAAAAATGATCGTAATTTTTATAGAATGAAATCTTACTGAAAAAAACGAATTTTTCATGACCAATGTGAGAAAAAATGTTGAAAGAAATATTATTTATTTAAATAATATTGGTATAGGATTTAAATATTTAACGATAAGCAACACACTAAGCCAAATTTATGGGAAAAATCACATTTTTGTACCGCATTTCCATCAAAATGTACAATAACAATCTTTAATAAATTGTTTAAACAATTAGATAATGGTTTTAACATAAAATTTTGCTCTTAAAAATGAGATTTGCCGCATAAATTACAAAAAATATATAGACTTCAAACACTTACTTCCGAACAAAGTAATTTAAATAAAACAAAATTATTTGAACAAACACGGATTTTTCAAAGAATGCGTAGTTATATCTGAAGGATATAGATATTTAATAATAAGCGACAAAGTTAACAAAAAATAGAATTTTCTAACTCTTTTTAAGAAAAAGATATAATTAAATAATAATCAAATGTTGAAACAGTTGATAAATGCTTGAAACAAATATGAGTCTTCCTATCAATGACTAATTGCCCGAGAAAAAACATAGAAAAAGCACCTTTCAATGAGTTAGCAGCAAAAAAAGAAAAAAAAGAGAGCTAATATGTGTCAATTTTAACCCAAAATGTAAATTTCAGTTTTGTCGGGCATTTTTGGGGTTCATTAAGGGTGTGTGCGTCAAAATTCTAAGTAATATAGCGCACATAATTCGTCGGAGACTCTGCGACAGATTCTAATATTCTCTCGAAAGCTAAGTTTAAATTCAGAAACGTGCATAGCATTTTTCCGAAAACCAAAATTTTCCCATGTTAATCTTATGGGATTTCTGGACCTCTATGGCACGTCTTAATATTAACCGATTTGGTTCAAACTCGGAGAGAATTTTTTCCAGGAACCTCACAAAATTGTACAGGTGGAGAAAGCATGCTCTCTATTCGAAAAAAAGCTTCGACAGGTATGATTTTGGACCAACCAAGTGAATCTTACATTAGGTATAAATGATGTTTTTCTTCGTTTCGTTAAAGTGATTTTTTTCGAGTTGTATCCTAAAATATAAGTCCCGCTGAATGAAAATACTTCAGACATACTTTTAAGAATAAATAAGCACCTTTAGAACTAAAATATTGATCTCTATTCAAAATTTTCAGATTTGTCAACATAAATCATTTGCAAAATTCTTAAGTCATTAATTTCTTAATTTGCGTGTGCCTATTTGTACTTGGGCACATGCCACCGAGTGGAAATTTTAGCTGTATTTTGATTTCTCATTTCTAAACAAAAACAGGTAACATTTCTAACCTAGTATTATTAAAAAAAAATCTGTTTAATCATGGAAAAGGGTAAAATGTCTGTGACTTAAATTTCAAAACTTTTTGGCAATGACCCATTAAAAGATAACTGGAGTATATAAAATAAAAAGATATTTCTTTCGTAAGTTCCTTACCAGTGCCACAGGCTACAAGACGATTTGCTAGACCATATTCCAAAGCTTGCTTTCCCTCAACGAATCGCCCAGTGAGAATCATGTCCATTGCTCTCGAATATCCAATAAGTTTAGGAAGCCGAACGGTTCCTCCACACATAATAGGAATTCCGAATCTCCTATTCAGGAAACCTAATGCCGCCGTTTCGTCAATTATTCTCATGTCACACATCAAGGCAAGTTCAAGTCCCACACCAACCGCGTATCCCTCTATGGCGGCAATAAGTGGTTTTTCTGGAAGACTGTCTCTGTTGCTCTGAAAATAAAAATAAAAGATTGGTTATAATTAATATTCACTTCTAATTGTTCCAAGCATTTGGGCATTTTTGAGAGGTTGACCACTCTTGAAATCTGGTGTACCAGCTTTCGTGAAATGTTTTGAAATATTTGGCGAAATCTTTATAAAATCTTTGTAATCTTTGTGAAATCATAACAAATATTTAAAATGTTTTGAAATCATCAGAATTTTTGTGAAATCTTTGAAATATTTCTCAAGTTTTTGCGAAATCATTTGGAATCTTTAAAATGTTTCGAAGTCGTTAAAAGCTATCTGAAATCATTAAAATCCTTCGAAAGCTTTAAAATCTTTCTGAAATATCTAAAATCATTGAAATCTTTCAGAGTAATTGAAATCTTTGAAAACTTTCTGAAATTTTCTGGAACAAATTTTGAAACCTATCGGAATTTAAAATCTTTAAAATCTTCCTGAAATTTTTGCGGTGAAATTTTTATGAAATATTTTGGAATCTTCTGTAATCTTCGGAAATCCTTTCAAATCTTTCGGAAGCCTTTAAATCCTTCTGAAATCTTTGCGAAATATCGAATATCATCATTAGGAAAAGCATTGAAAATCTCATTTTAAATAAATATAAATAAATATTTAAAATCCTATTTGAAATATTTGAAACCTTTTCTAAATCTGTTGAAATCGTTAAAATCAGTGTGAAATCACTTAAATCTTTCTGAAATATTTGAAATCATGGAAACCTTTTGGAGTAATTGAAATCTTTGAAAACTTTCTGAAATTTTTGCGAAATCTTTAAAACCTTTCTGAAATTTTTGCGAAGTCTTTGAAATCTTTGTAAAAATTATTTGAAATGTTTTGAAATCGTCAAAACCTTTGTGAAATCATTTTAATCTTTCTCAAATATTTAAAATCATTAAAACCTTGCGGAGATGACGAAATTCTTTCAAATATTTCTGAAATTTTTGCGAAATCTTATAAATGTTTTGAAATCGTTGTAATATTTGTAAAATCATTGAAGCTGAAAATCGAGAGTACAAAATCACTGCCAAATATTGCGTTGCAACCCCATTAAACACGAACAAACATAATATACTTCAATTATGGATACCAAAAAATTATACACGCGAATGCTTTGAAATTAATTGTCATCGCCAAATATAGTTTTCATAAGTTTAAAAATCACATACTATAATATTACATTACAAAGTGAAATAAAAATAAACCCAAGGAGCATAAGATTCACTTGAAGTTAGATAATCGAATAACAATTTAACGAGAGAATGTTGTAATATCACTAAGATTCGCCAAATACTATTGATGAACACAACATTTTTATCATTACAACATTATAATATCAAAATTATTCATGCCCCCGAAGTAACATGTCTTCAGTAATATATATTACAAAGGAGGGGTTTCGATAGAGCCCATTATCGCCCCCCCCCCCTTCCCTCAATCATAGTTTTTAAAGTTTATTATCGAGATCATTCTTATTTTTTTTTCATAATATAGACAATATAAGGCTTCCAAAAATACATATACTTTTTATGTTAATTGATAGGACCCTTATGAAAAAAACGCTAAACTTAGCTTATTTTGCTAGAAAACGCAATTTTAGTACCTTTTGCGATCTTTATGTAGTTATTCAAAATTCAATTGAATTCAAAATTCATATCCAAAATTCAATTTATTTATTTTTTACCATGAGCGCAATGTAGCAACACGATTTTTATGTATATAGTAGCTCATGTATTTGTGCACCATATATGTGAAAATCGTTTTGTTACTCGGTTGCGCTCTATACGAAATAACTACATAAAGATAGCAAAAGCTGCAAAAATTGCGTATTTTTGCAAAACAAGCTAAGTTTAGCATTTTTTTTCATAAGGGTCCTATCGATTAACACAAAAAGTATATGTGGGTAATTGTCAAATTGAAGGCAAACTTGAAGTCCCAGTAATATAACATTAACTTAGAAACTTGTGCTGATTTTTTTTTTAATTTTATAAACACTTATTATCATCCTCTACAAAATGGTCAGTTCTTTTTTTTATTCCTGTTCCTATTTACTTTAATTTAATATGTGAACACCCGAAACATCATTACCGTGCGGTGTCCCAACCTCACTTTGCACAGGGATAAACTGATTTTCTCCGCTTTTTTTTTAGAGTAACCTCAAAAACGCTTAACGTATCAAGTTTGTAAACTTCACATGAACATAAATTTAATGTATGCACATTTTTTAAGTCAAATAAATAATATTGTAGAAGCCTTGAAGTCTGTCCCTCAATTTTCGCCATTTCAGACGTCATTACCGTACGTATTTTTTCCTAGTAAAATATTGTAGTTACAGTTGAGTAATAAATACAGAAATATTAGGCGTATCGTTTAATTCAAGATTTTATGAAATTGAGCTTAAAATATTAACTCTCTTTTTTGTGAATCCGATATTAAAACTGAAAAGTGCATCTTTACAACAAAAACGTCATTACCGTACGTGCGGTAAAAACCATTTTCGTGGTGAAAAAAAAATTATAAAAACCATTTCGTTACTTGCTTGGCGGTGTTTTCTTTCATAAGTAGGTGACTTTTTATAATTAAAATCTGTTATTTTTTTATAAACATTGAAAAAGGTTAAACTTTAACATATTTCTCGCATCATTACCGTACGGTACAATAGAACAGCGTAGGACTTATTATATGCGCGTGCGCATGAATTCATTATTATTTCTTATTTTCATAACTGCCCCTTTTGGATTTTAAATTTTTACATGTGATGAGATCAATTTCCGTTATGAAACATTTAATTGCTAATAATAATATGATTGCCACTGTAGGTGCTAAAATTTGACTACAATTTGACAATTACCCATGTATTTTTGGAAGCCTTATATTGTCCACATTATAAAAAAATAAGAATTTCCTCGATAATAAACTTTAAAAAATATGATGCAGGGGGGGGGGGGGCGATAAAGGGCCTTATAGAAACGCCTCCTTTGCGATTACAAGCATTTATTGAAAATGCACGTTTAGCGGGCCTGTCATTATAGTGAACAATTCATCGCAACCCATGCACTTATTCACTTATTAATCTTCAAATCAATTGAAATATTTAAAACGTTTTAAAATCGTCAAAATCTTTGTGAAATCAGTAAAACCTTCTGAAATCTTTCTGAAAAATTTGAAATCATTGAACTCCTTCGGAGTCGTTGAAATCTTATGAATCTTTCTGAAATTTTTGCGAAATCTGCTGATATATTTTTAAATGTTTTGAAACCTTCTGAAGTCGTTAAAATCTTTAACATCTTCTGAAATCCTTTGAAATCTTTGAAATTTTTCGGAATCGTTGAAATCTTTGCGAAATATCGAATATCATTTATGAAATCCTTGAAAATCTTACTTTAAAATGAATATAAATAAATATTTAAAATCTTATAAATATAAATAAATATTTTTTTATCTTATTTGAAATATTTGAAAAATCTTTGAAATCTTCTGAAATTTTTTGAAATCGTTGAAATCTTGAAATCTGGTGAAAACTGAAAAAAGTCGAGTGGTCAACCCCTCGGGTATTTGAATTATACAATTATTTACTTATTATATAGTGAAGACCAGCATAGTGGTTTTACCAAAGAAGCGAATTGCGGCAAATCATGCTCAGATTTCCCATGATGTTTCGCGATTTCATGAAGATCGTATCCTGTACAGAAATTGCCGTTAACCCCGTGGAGGATACCAACTGAAACTTCCTTGCTTTCGTCAAAAGCGTCTAGAGCTTCTGACAGGTATTGGGCGGTAGAAACGTCGAGACTGTTTTTTTGCTTGGGACGATTTATGGCAATCGTCATTACGCTATCGGCGATATTCACTAATATCGTCTTTTCTGAAAATATTCGAAACAATATTAACACTTTAATCAATAGTTGACCGATCCATTTTAAATCAGGCAGGTTCTACACTTTAAGTTGTAGAATCTCTCAGGGACGAAATATGTTATTTTCTAGAGAAAATTAGGCTAAGCTTATTTTTTCCAATTTGCAAAAAATGTCTATGAAGTTGTGATCAGGAGAATTTTTTTGCATAAAGATAACATTTTTTAAAATTACGTCTTGCCCTTTTGCGATATATTGCATTGTTTGCAAGAAAAATTAAAAAATTTAATTTTTAGAAAAAAAATCCTCCCGGACTCAAAAATGGTTTAGACGTTATAAAGCTGATACGGGACCTTTTTGCTATTAGCAGAAACTTTTTAAAAATATTGGGGGGGAACAAGAAAGGTTGAGTTATCCAGAAAATATTTTTTTCGTGTTCTCAAAATTTGCTGAAGAAAAAAAACCTGTTTTATTCTTCCAAATTTTTTTTAAAGTTTCTGCTGCCAGAAGACATCCTAGCGGGCTAAACCATTTTAGAGGTAGAGAGAATTTGTTTTCCTAAAAATATAATTTTTCGATTTTTCTCTTAAACGATGCAAGATATCGCAAACGAGTAGGAGACATTTTTCATATAACTTCTTTAGACCTGCAAACTTGCATATCAAATATTTTCTTGTATCTGTCGTTGTTTGCGAGAAAAATTAGAAAATTCGATTAAATGACAAAAAATTCTCCTAGCCGCAAAAGTTATTTAGGGGAGCGGCGGCGAATGTGGCGCGGTGGCTAATGTGGCGCGTTCGAGTTTTCGAATATTAACGCATTTTCTGCTTGTGAAGGTAGTTTCATTACATGTATATATGTTTTCAACCTTAAATTATTAAAAAATTGGGATAATTAAATTAATTGCCTGATTTTTATGACGAAAAGTTAGTTTTGGTTATTTCGCTTGTATTGTCAGAGTAGCTAAAAACAAGTAAAAAATTACAGAAGTTTCGTGTAAACTTATACAATTTTTTGGGAATATTCTGTTTCGAGTTTCTTGAATGCTTTAAAGTTCAACATTTTGATTAAAATTATTGAACTTTTATGTAAAAAATCTTTATTAAATACTTTTCACATCCGACTAATATGGCGCATTAGGGACTAAAATCGGCAGGTAACTTGGCGCACAAGTTTGTGGTTTGTTTTGCTCGGGGAATTTTGTAGAAATAAAGTGCCGGTTTTTGGTTAGAAGGTAAGAAATATTTACTCAAAGTAATAACATTTCGTTTCTAATATGCATAAAAAGTTTTATCCAAATTATTATCGTGTATTTTAGAGTTGTTTTAGAATAATTGTATTTTGAAATCGTTTCACCAGTTTGCGGGTTAGGTTTGTTTTGACAGAATAAATATTTCGAGGGTTTACAATAGTGATATTATTCGAATGTTGAATCATTATAACTGTTTTGGAAAAGAATAAATTTTACTTATTATTAATATAATTTTGATCTATTGTTTATACAACGTCTGTAAGCTTATCTTAAAATACAACATTTTTAGTACTCCTCAAATTATTGTGAGACAATCTGTACTGTTAAAAAAACATTTTTTCTTGACATTTGGGCAGATATAATCCCTCAATTATGTCAATAATATTAAACGTGAATACATTTATCTTATTTTCATTAAATTTTACTAATTTTTCTTCATAATTTGTTTTTATTTAATAATAATGAACTGAAATCGGAACGCGCCACATTACCAAACAAGGTAGGACAACTTGACGCAGATGCTCTTTTTGGAAAACACATTAATTAACTGTTTTAATGAACTGCAATTGAATTATCTTCACGTATATAGCAATGGTAAGATATTAGCCTAAACAGAATATATCTTATTACAATATTTTACTTTATATTTGAATTTTAATCGTGCATTTTCCTTTATATGCGCCGCATTCGCCGCCGCTCCCCTAACCCGCATAAAACTCACAATATGTCTTTGTTATTAAAGTACAAATTCAACAAAAAATTGGTAGAAAATATAAGTTATAGAAGATTAAAAAAATTGAAGTTTTTGGAAAAATAAAGCACAAAATTCAAATACAGTACAGCTAAGTAGATATTTTTTGTTTGCAAATTGGAAAAATACGGATCGCCTAATTTCCTGTAAAAATCAACATATTTCGTCAGCCAGAGATTCTGCGACTTTAAGTGTAGAACCGGCCTGATTTGATATTGATTCGGTCAGTTAAATGTCTAAATATTCGGTGTAGCCGCTCAAATCTTGAAAACAAAAAGTCATTTCCCGAATTGTCCAAAGATTTAAATCATTTTTCCCTACTTTTTAAATCAAACTTCTCAAGTTCATTGAAAGTAGAGTAAAATATAATATATTCAAATTTTTAAATATTTAAATCTAAAAACGTTTTCAATTTTCAAATGATAATTCCTTTTAATTTTTAATACTAAAACTTCAGTCTAAAGTTCATTTTAATTTTAAACCTTCATAAAAATAGCAATATAAAAATGCAATCATATTCAAACCATAGAAAAGCATTTAAGTTTTTAAAACTGATCGTAAAAAAGACTATTTTTTTATTGTTACCTGTGTCAGGTTTTGAAATAGAAGAATTTCTTGCATTGGACTCATCAGCAGTTGTGTCGGAGGTTAGAGTTCGTCTCAAATTTTGTTTTAAATGTTCACACAAAATTGGTATTCGCCTTAAGGGAATCATAATTATATTCTAACGAAGATCCTTTATTTTTAAACTAAGTGAATCTTATGAAACAAGATTCCTATACGATTTCTTCGCAATAATATTTAGTCCGTGATCCACGCCGTATCAACCAACTGCCCATGTGTCAATCACGTCAATACGTCAATCATTAATTAAAAGAATTATAGGTTAGGAAAATAAGGATGACCAACGGCTGAATTTATTTCCTTCAAGGTTAAGTCACTGGTTAAATGCTGCAATTGTTGAGAATGACTTTTACTGAATATCATTCACAACATATGCATCGTAAAAAGTGTATTAAATAATCACTAAGATTAATATCAATATATCAACCAACACGATTTTTTAAGCAATTGTTTTTAAAATGTAAATTTTAAATCTCCTTGTTTTAGGGTTGGCAGCCTTATCCACTAGCGAACTTACATATGAGCCCGCGAATTTCGAACTTACATTTAAGTAAAGTAAAGTTTTTGAAAGAAAATTATGAAAAATGATTTTAAAAAATACCAAGCGAGGACTTTTGATCAATAAAAAGTTCAAATAAAATATCGGAAAGCGTTATTGGATAGTAAAAAGAAATATTTGTTATAGAGGTCAGTTTTTACCTTTAGTAGAGAATCTATCTTACCTACCGTTGATAAAAGCTTACCTCTCTCCCAAATCTGTTTTTTCCTCTTTAATAATGCTTCCCGGCATTTCAGTTTAATTTTTAATTATAAGCTACAGTTCAAGCTTTATTTGTTTCACTCATTCGTAATGATTTTCTCCAAAAATCTTTATATTGCATTTACATTACATAAGTTCGAATTTAGCGGGTTAATATGCGCGTACAAATGAAGCAGAAGGCTCACTACTGCACGTGCAGTGTAAAACGTTCGCGGAACATAAACAAAGCATGAAGGAAAGAATTGCCGTGGCCTTACAATTTAAAGCTTTTTTGTATATAAAAATGTAATTAAACATTTAATGTTAAATGACTTAGTTTTAAGTGTTTTTTATAAAATGCGTGGATGCTACTCAACTGTGTGCCAAACGAAAATGCTTTGATTTGTGATTAGATGTTTACGACGTTTAGGTTATAAGACGAATCAACTCCAAAAAACCGGTTCATAATGGATTTCTCGGAGGAATTAAATAAGTTCATTACTTCTTCCAAGAGCAATAAGGTCACGGATAAAAAGGTATGTTAGTGATTATAATTGCAGCTCATGTTTTATTTGATAATATATAATTATTAATCATAAATGGTACATATGGGGATTCTTAACCACAAAGCTCGACATGTTAATTATAAGTTTATGCATATTTATTAAATTGAAATAGATGGAGTATTGAAAATTAAAAATTAGAAAGAATATAATTCTATAAAATAAAAATACTTTCTTGTCTCAATTAAAATTTGAATATTTAAAGGGTGGCACGTCAAAACGGTTTTATTTTAAAATTCTCTTTTTTAGTTTCTAAACTTAAAAATTACCGAAGTTACTTCCACAGCACACAAATTTGTAACTGTAATATTACGTAATTCGAATTTTCAACAAACTAACAGTTTTAACTTGGACGTGTACAGGTTCACAGAGCTTTTGCATAATATCAGGATAAATTGCTTACATTGAAGTAGTTTTTAGCAAAGTTTCTAAATTTGAATTATTTTGGTTTAAAAGTGAGAAATTAAAAAAAAACAGCTCAAATTTCCACTCGGTAACATGTCCCTAAATACAAATTTGCACACCAAAATTGAGAAAGGAATGAAAAAGAATTTCGTTAATGATTTATGTTTGTGGTTTTTACGAATTATTTGTATTAAGGCGATGAATTTAAAATTTTTGAATAGAGCCCAATATTTTAGTCCTAAAGGTGCCTAATTATATTTAAAAGTATGTCTCCGAAGTTTTATTTTCACTCGGTAACACTCATATTTTAGGATATAACTCGAAAAAAAAACAGTTAAAAAAATCTTAAAATAATTAATACCGCTGCGAGGTACAATGGATTTATTCATTATGGGTGTATTTATTTGTGCTCGTGTTATGAGCACTTTTCTTCCTCATAGGTAACAAATAAATTTGATTCCTTATAAAGGGAGGTTTTTCTATAACAAAAGAAAAAATGGACTCTCAGTTATTTCGTGTAAAAAAACGATATTGGTAGGTTGTGGAAGGTTATGAAAGGTTCCACTAAAGGTAAATCGATGCGTCTCGAAAACGCGAACAAATACATCATGTGCAGTACTATTGTGTTCTCAGTATTAAAAAAGTTTTCGTCATATAAACAAGATAAACAATATATTTTAAAAATTTATAAATAGTTATTGAAAGTTCATAAAAGGACAGGGAAGGTTTTTGAATGCTGGGTCATTGGACGCGTCTTGAAGATGCGAATAAATATAACGGATATAGTACTGCAGTATTCCTAATATGAAGAAAGTTTTCCTCCTATAAACAGAATAAACAATTTTAGAAACTGAATCTACGACTTTGCAATTAGCATAATTGTTAATAATATAAAATGTCGCGTCGAATCAGTCTACCTTGAAATTTTTTTATTGAACCAGTCAAAAAATATGTAGTTTCAGAGTTAAACGTTTTTCTTTTTAGCTAAATGAACGTTTAAAAATATTGAGTTCAACTCTTTACCAAATCTAGAAAAGTGTTCCTAAAAAATTTGAAAAGTCGTAAAATCAAGTATAACTCCTACTCTTTAAATCAAGAGCACCATTAAATATTATATAATTTCTGAGTATTCATACCAAATATTTACTACTGCAATATTAATTTTTGGAAGTCAAAAGTCTGAGATTCCTCGTTTATGTTCATGTTAATTTTTTGTAAAGCGCATGATATTCCTTTATATTTTATTGTATATCTGATGGAATCTGAAGTTGTACCTCATAAAAAAAATTAAGGTTAACGAAGAATCTCGGCGTTTTGGCTCCTAAAAATTAATATGGCATAAGTAAATATTTTGTATGAATTCTCTGCAATTGCGTAATATTTAATCGTGCTCTTGATTTAGATTTCAAAAGTAGGACTTACTCTTGATTTTGCATTTTTTCTAGATTTTTATGAACAGTTTTCTAGATTTGGCAAAGAGTTGAACCCAAGCTTTTTAAATGTTAATTTAGCTATAAAAAACGTATAAACTTGAAAATAATTTTTTTTTCGCTCGTCCATTAAAGTAGTTTCAACGTAGGCTAATTCGACGCGAAATATTCTAATCTTTTAAATGATTCTACTTACAAAGTCTTAGATTCAGTTTCTGCACAGATAATCGTCTGTGAAGTGAAGTATGAAAAACTTATATATTAAACTTATATATTAATATTATTATATATTAATAATATATATAATAATATTATTATATATTAAATTAAAAACTTATATATTAAATATGAAAAACTACCAAAACTTTCTGTCGGTAGTATATATTCCTAATATAAAAAAAGTTTTTCTTATATAAACAGAATAAATAATTTTGGTTGGCTGCATGAATCGATATTAGTATCGGCACAAGTATATCAGGTGTAGCACTGTAGTTTCCACAATATCAAGAAAGTTTGGCTTGTACAATCACAATAAACAATTTTGTTCAAACTTCATAAATCGGTACGAGTAGGTTATAAAAAGTTCCACAAAAGTGCAATAGATGCGTCTCGAAAACGCCAGCAAATACATCACATACAGTACTGTTATATTCTCAATATTAAAAAAAAAATTTCCTGATATAAACAAGGTAATCAATATATTTTGAAAATTTATAAATAGGTATTGCCAGTTCATAAAAGTACATGGAAGGTTCTCAAATAGGTATTCTAAATATGAAGAAAGTTTTCTTAACATAAACAGAATAAACCTTTTTCTTTTAATTTCATAAATCCGCACTAGCAGGTCATCAAATTTTCCTCCAAAAGGTCATTAAATGCGTCTCCAAGACTTGAACAGATATATCAGATATAGTACTGTAGTTTTCCTAATATCAAGAAAGTTTTTCTAATTCATAAATTGGTACGAGTATATAGGTCATACAAGAATCGACAATATGTCGATCGATGCGTATCGAAGCGAACAAATATTTGAGATATAGTATCGTTGTATTTCCAATATCAAGAAAGCTCTTGATAAAAATGTTGTTTTCAAATTTATAAATGCAAGAAAAAAAGTTTATAATCTGTCGATCTAGCGCAAATTCCTAACAGAGCTGGACCATTGCTCTTTTATTTTTCGAGATATGCTAAACAGAAAAAAGTTACACACAGCGCGCGCGTGTCATTTTTTATGATTTTTGCATCCACTCCAAATATTTTTTAAATAATTTCCAGTCGCCTCGTTCAGACTGTCAAAGCTGATCGAAATTTAAGTCAAAATTTATCAGGAACAGTTCTATTTATTGAAAGCTATCACTAATCTTCTTCCTAAAATAGGCTTTTAAACCAAATTTTAAACGTTCCTTCATTTTTTTGGGGAAAGTCCTCAACTTTAAATAAAAACTTAAAATAAATTATAATTATTTAATTATTTATTTTGATTCAGTTCAATATAGTGTTACATTTTCTAAAGGGCTTTAATAATATTTAAATGCTTTTATAGAAAATAAAACAGTTTTAAATTTACACAAATCCGCTTATATTAACAGAAAGCGCATATAAACATAATTTTCGTTCCAAAATTTATCATACACTAACAACATATGATTCTTCATCTCTGAAATTCGTATTTGCATTCAATTTTTGGTGTGAAATATTGAAAAAAATGCATTGGTTAGTTTTTTAAAGTCTCATTAAAAAAAGTCTTAGTCCAAATTTCACAACATTTTGGCCAACCCTTGAATATTTTTTCGAATTTATAAATGTGATGTATACAAGTAATACAAGAACGTCCCTTAAAATAATTTTTCTGAACATTTTCAAAATTTTAATTAAATAATGAATTAGATATGCCTAATCATAACTATCCGAAATTCATAGATTAATATTATTTACAGGCTGCTGTAGAAATTATGCTCAGTTTATATAGCAATACCGAGGCTGTTCGAAAAATTACCAGTAATACTTTAGAAAAGGTACCTGATAGTGTTACGTGGGATCTGATTATAAATACTGCACATCAAATAATATTAGATGTACGTATTCCTTTAATTTAATAATATTGTAATCCAATAGTTAAAATTTTACACAATAAATTAACTTTTCTTCTAAAAATACATATCAAATTGATCTACAAAACCATTGCTCATTTTATTGAAACTTTTGAAGGACAAAATTGGTAAGGCAGCAGCTAGCAAGACAATGGTTTGCAATTTTGTTGAGCAAACATTTGAAAATGCAAAGATGATGTTCACTCGGCCAGATTTTGCGCCCGTAATTTTTGAAATATTAGAAAATGATACGTACGCTTTTTACCAAAATATGTATATAAGAGCACTACGTGTTTATATACTTCCTGTATACGCGTACCGACTTCGATTCTCTTCAGAATGCTGGCAGCAATTGCTTAAAGTTTGCGTCAATCTATATGCACAACAAACGACATCTAAAGACAAAAGCAATTTGATAAAAACAATGCAATCGATTGTGGAATACGGATGCTTGGAATCACATCTCGTCCTAATTTTGAAGAAGTTTCTACCAGTTTTAGGTAAGAAAATAGATTTTAAATACATTAGAAGAGACCAATTTTTACTATTGAAATTCACAGTCTGGTACCCTATATCTTCCATATTTGGTGTTGACCTTATAGTACTTTTTTTCAGAACTTGGTCCCTATAGAATTGATTTTTATCATTATATTCTTAATACTATTACAGTTATATTTCTAATATATATGTAATTTATGTTTCTAATTACTAGGCCAACTTTAATTTCAAAAATTTATTCGTCTGCATAAACACAAAATAAAAATAAAACTTTAAAATATAAGAGTATCTAGATATTTATCAAGATAAGCGGATCAGTAGCGGATTTCCATTTTTTTTTAATTCAACGGTGCAAAGAACCATATTGTCAAATAAACAGTTCTAACCCGGACTATTTTTTTCTAGATCTTAAATGCAAAAGTAATTAAACGAATTTTTTTTTAAATTGTCACCAATATAAAGCTTCCTCTATGAGGAAATAAAAACTTACTTTATTTTCTCTATTTTCTATTCTATCTATACTGTGAGGCCCAGTAGTGAGATAAAAATAGAAAACCTCAATTTCAATCAATCCAAAATTACAACAATAAATTTTTTATGTACAGAAAGCATCTTCAAAAACGTCAGGACAGATCAAGTAATAGCCGAATCTGCATTTCAACTGGCAACAAGTGTTTGTCGACAAATAGCAGTGGAAAATCGTTTCGCATTATGTGATTTTGGTGAAACTATTCTGTCCGGCATAATTTTTTTAAGCGGACGTACAGAAAAGTATCGATTATTTCAAATTCTAGTTCAAGCTCACCATCCTAAGGGAATAACTCTAACAGAGTCCGCTTTTTACGCTCAAAACAAGGAAGAGTGGAAAGACATATTACAAAATATGTTTTCCATGATAGTCAAAGAGTGCCGACCAGAAATTTTGTCTCAGCCTTTCATAGATTTCGCATCTGCAGGTGAGTCGTGCTAACTGTATTAATATTGTATTAAAATTAACAAGATAAAGAGTAAAAGCCACTCATAATTTTATTTTCCAAGTTTACTTCCGGATTGAGTAATTCACTGTGTTTTATAAAAAATTTTGAATGTTCAACACAAGAGTTTAATTACTGCGGCATCTGGTTGCACTCTTTCTGCAATCTCGCACAATCCCGTGCAATTCTTTGCAATCCCATGCAAGCCTTTACAACCCCTTGTAATCTCATAAAATCTCTAAAAAATTTCATGCAATCCCACGCATTGCTTGCACTTTCACTGGTTCACTCTATAAAACTTCATTCAATCCCGCAACTCATGCACTCCCGTGGAATCTTATGCAATCTCCTGCAATTCCTTGGAATTTCATAGATTATTTTCCAGTCACATATATGCAGTCTTTTACAATTCCATGCAATCTTTCAATCTAGTGTACACCAGAAATCCGAGTAATCAATCCCTCGGTTTTAAAAGTCTAGAAATTACCTGAACCTCTAAAATAATTGAAAAATTCTATACAAGTCCATTCATTTTTACAGTTTTCAGACAAATAAGCAAACTACCCAGTGACCACCAGACTTTAATTTTAAAATCAGAATACGAAGACGAATACTCTCAGCCTATAAAAAAGAGACGCCTCAGCGTAAAATGTGGAGTTCTAGTAAACACGATAAACGAAAATGAACTTAAACTAGCCTGGCCCATAATCCAGATACTGGCAAATCTACTTAAAAATCACCCCGACAGTTTAGAAGCTGATGAATTCAGGGAACTCGTCCGTATAGTAAAATTCCTCTTTTCAAAATTATCGGAACACAAAGTTGCCATGGGAAGTTTGTGCCAATTGGCTTTGGAAATTATACCAATTCAAGATAAGTTTAGCATTCTGGACAAAACCTTGAAGGACAAAAACTTTGGAAGCGAAATTTTAAATTCACTTTTGAGGCATTTACACGCAGTAGAAGACAACAGCTTGGGTCATCGTTTGATCCAGTCCCTTATCGAGCACGGACAAATTTCGAATTTCGATGTCATCCTCAGAGCTTATGTTACGGGAGCAATGAAATGGACTTCCAACAGTGTTCGAACTTTGCTTCTACTCTGCAGACATGCAACCTTGCCAGAAAAAATAGTCCAAGTAGACGAAACCGTTTCATCCGAACCTCTCAAAATTAAACTTCTCAAATGGGCTTTGAACATTCCGTGGCAATCTAACTTCTCCCAATTTTCCATAGATGATTTGACCGAGATTCTCTCCAATTTTCCGCTCAGATTCTGGTGCAAGGACTCTTCAAACTCAATTAAGACTTCCCGATTTTTATTCAGTGAAGGACGCAACCTTCGAATTCGAGAAGAAGCCAGTATTTTTGATGATATTAAACCAATAACTCATTCCGATATCGACAAGTGTCACTTAGCTTTAGCTTTTGAAATCGACTTATTCTCTGACCTGAACATGGAAACCTCTGAGAAACTCGAGTCAAAACAAATCAACCCAGCTTATCGAAGGTCGGATCTTGAGTTCCTAGTTTCGGAACTTAGCAAACCGTTGCAAGTAGACATAAGATTTGGGAATGTCTCTACCATGATGATGAAAAACATGATTGTTGCGAGAGCTCTTTCGGGATTGAAGGAATTATGCCTAGGAGACGAAGTGGAATTTCATTCTCTTTATAACGCCCTTCATAATTCACTCGAGAAGGTCTTCACTTTTCTCTCAGAAGTGGACTTTTCAAGGCAAAGATTGACTGATTTGGAACTGGTTTTAAATTCCCTGAGTCTATTTTTCCAAGCTTCTTACCACGTTACTATTACTGAATGTATCTTGTCAAGCGTTTCTCAAACTTCTCTACTCAATCTCTACAATATCTTAGCCCTCGAAAGTGATTCAAACGAGGAAACTGCACTTTATCTCTGCCCTAATCTTGAGGATGAGGTAAAATTAGATTACCAAAATCACTCTCCATCAGAACTTTCAAGACCGGAGATTCTGAGACTACAAGCCACGAGGGCTTTGAAAAATTACTGTTGTTTAACATCTGATTCTGCCATGACAGGAATCCAGGAACAACTCATTACGAGTCTAATTCAAAGTAACTTTGATGATATTTCCACCAGCTGTGACATAAAAATTGTCACATTACTTTTAGAAACAGTAAACCAGGAAGTCGTCCTGAGCAAAAAAGTTTTTGAGAATTTGGTCGGTCTTTTGGATCTTCTATCGATAGAATTCCAGAAGCATCAGAAAATTGTTCGCTACGTTCTGAGAATCCTCCCTGATTATTTTAAGCGCTCGGCAAATCTTGGATTTACAGAGAAGCTTTTGAAAATGCTACTCGACATAGACAGGAACATCGATAGGAAAATTCACGGACCTTTGGTGCATCTTGAGTTTGTTAAATGTCTTTCTGCATTGATTTCCGTCTATCCAAACTTGAGTTACTCGGTGGATAATAAGTCTCAAAGTGTTCTACTATTGATTTTGCGATACGTTAATAATCCATTCTTGATCGTTAGATTGGAGATAGCTAGAAGCATCTATACTCTATTTTCCAGAAAGGAAATCAGCTTCGAGAAGAAACAGAGCTTCTACAACAATCTGATCATAAAGATGAAATCCCTTAAGGAAGAAGAAGCTGAAAAAACAGACGAAAGAGGAGCAAAACTTGCAAGTTTTCTCTACATAATCGGAGCCGTGATAAGCAGTGATAGTATTTTCCAAAACCAAGCTCTCTTTAATCTTCTTCAGTTCTCATCATCAGAGAAAATCCCTATCAAGATAATCCAAAAAGTCCTAAAAATCGCTGGCTCTTCCCTAGAAGATAATTTGGAATATCTTCTGATTCACTGGTGTTCTAAAGAATCGTTCGACTCCTTTCCATGGAGTTTAATTGGATCTTCGGATGATTTCTTCATCAAGCACATGCACATTCCGATTCTGAGAAAAAGCAAAACCATTTCAGAGGCGTTGGACCTTTGTAGAAAAGTGGGTCTTTCTTTTGAAGAGAGTTTCAAGAATTCTTTTCCTAAAATCGTTGCCTGGTTGCTATTTTACATCTCCAAGGAAGAAAACTGGGCTAAAAATATGTTCGAGAATTTGAAAAATAATAGAGGAGAATTTCAGTTGGTGAGGGGGTTTGAAGAGCTGATAAACGAGACTTTGGATCTCGTGATTGTGAATTTGATTACAGGACTTGATGACGAGGATCATTTCTCGCAGCTTTTTGGAGTTAACATTCTGATGCCTGAGTCTATTCCAGTAAGATTGAAAATTGATGAACTTGATAAGTGTATCCACATCTTGGAAGAAGTTTTAAAAGAATCGTTCATCCCATTTTTGGTCGGAAAGCATAAAAACCTTCTGCAGAAAGTCTTGTTGAGTTTGACTTCCAACATCTACGAAAACGGTAAAGGAAAAAATAAATCTTCAGAGCATAAACTCAAAGCTTTTCATCATTACGTTTACTTTTGCACTCTTTTGATGCGAGAACTAAAGAACGATTACTTCGACGTCATGTGGATTTTTGTGGTGAGAGATATTTGTTACACTTTACTGCATTTAATCAAGGGCAGATCAGATCAAATGCCAAGTAATCAAACCGATCTATCAGAATTAGCTTGCAAATTCCTAGACGAGTTTCTATGTCAGATCCTGCCAGAAAGATCTGCAGCAGTAAAAGAAATTTTCGTCTTTATCGTCAGGACGTTAACTCCTCTTGCTTCTCTCGATAATTCTTCAATCGCTCTTCAAACACTCAAATTTCTGATTGTCGATCAGAAGGAAGTTTTCAGTGATGTAATCCAAAAACTGAACTCATTTCCTCAAAGTTCGTCATTCAAGGAGATCCGGGTTGTTTATGAAAGCCTCAAACTAAAATACACCCTCGAAAGTGAAATCGAACACTTCTTAACTGTTACAGACGAGATCAATTTGCCGAGCAATGCGAGTAGTCTTCTTCTTTTAAAGGGGAAACTATTAGAAAAGAAAAAAGAGTTGAATGATATGTACAGAAAACTGGAAAATCTGAGAGGTTTTGCTGAGGATTGTGTATCAAGTCTTCTTCATCAGTTGATTCACAAACTCGTGAAGTTGACAGAGTCCTCAGATCCGATAGTTTCTGAAGAAGCTGCTAAATGTTTAGGAATTCTAGGCCCTGGAGATTTGACGACGATGATCTTGCACCAGGAAAAAACGGAAACAAAGGAAGCGACTGATGGAATTGAAATGCTGACATACAAGATATTGATTCTACTCTCGAATTATATAATTGAAAAGGATATCGATTTGAGAAAAGCGAGTTCTGATGCACTTTATGCTGTGCTGTCTTCACCTTGGGGACAGAAGCTCATAAATCTGAAATATTTAAACGATTTTGAGAAGATACTTGATGCAAAGGAAACAAGACTTTGTTTGGATCGGATTCGGCCTTTCGTGATAAAAACCAGAATTGCTAATACGAAAATTGGTATTGATAGATCGAAGTTCGAGAAGATTATTGACACTGAAAGTTCCCTTTGGAAGGATCAATCAAATTGTCCCTATTTTGAATGGATCACGGGATTTGTCTGTAAAATTGCTGAGAGTTTTTGTAATTTTTATCTAGAGAGTCTAATACCGATTTTTAAAAGCAATTTACAATTTTGTGAAGAGATCATTTCCAGGATTATTAATATTATGATTCGATTGGATAGTTCGATTGCATCTGAACTCTGCGATTGTATTAATCGATTCTTTCGATATAATTGCGGGACAAGGGATGAAGGCTTCCAGAAGAGTGGAACTCGAAATCAAGATGCTGTAAGATGCATGTTAAACATTGTGAATTTTTTGAGGATTCAGGACGATGAAGGTGTTGAACTGAGATTTGATTATCTGCCGATTGCGAAAGCTGCTCAGTTTTGTTCTGCGTATTTTACTTCTGTATTGTACGTGGAGTTATGGTGCGAAACGTTTTTAAATGGAAAGAGGGATATTGGGCGTACTTTGATTATTGATCGAATTTATAATGAGGATCCGATTCAAGGAAAAATTGTCAAGGACATTTTGAGAGAGGCAAGTATTCAAATTGGAGATCCGGATGCAGTTTATGGGTGTGGGACTGCACATTTGAAAGATCGAGAAGCTAGATTACAGTATTTTGCGGATTTACAACAATGGGATCAGATGCTTATTTTGCAGGATTCGAAACTGAGGGATGGAAATGATTCGGTAATGGGTGAGTATTGATTTATTCATTTGGTTCTTTGTAAGTTTTTTAAATCATGTTCTTAAAAGTAATTCAAAGTATGTTAAACATTTTTCAGAGGTCTAAAATTAGAATAGTAACTAGTAAAATTTAAAGATAAATTCTTTCATGGGATAAAAAACGATTTTATTTTTAATTAAATATCCCATGGATTTCCAATATGTAAATCCACTTCACTTTTTCGCAGGTATGTTAAGTGCTCTAAAGAACTCCGGATATCAATTCCTTCTGAGCCGTTTCATGAAAAACATCGATAAAACCAAAGAATCTCCAGAAATTGAAGATTTTCAATATGAATCTGCATGGCGTCTCGCAGATTGGAGTGTTTTATCTTCCCAGAAAAGCACAGAAACTCCTGAAAATACATGTAACAATTTCCTGCATGCTGAAAAAGAAAGTTACCCCTATCATCATTATAAGTGCTTGAAATCTTTCCACGAAGACGATCTTGTAGTTTTAAAATCTGCTCTCGACTCTGCTCGATCAACCATCATTAAGGATCTTCGAAACATCAGCTTAGGTGAGTAAATTTGAGATATAACAATAACAATTTATCATGATATCAGAGCTCGGACTCACCCCACTATTGACTTTCCTTTAAAAATATTTTGATCCCATTTTTGGTCGGGAAGCCAAAAACCCTCTGCAGAAGGTCCTGTTGTGTCCCAGGGCTAATATATATATATATATATATATATATATAT
>CAKNXH010000141.1:175160-330451 GCA_932178445.1 Andricus quercusramuli | reverse complement strand
TTTTCCGGGCCGATCGATACATCGATCGAAAATATTAAACCATAGATCGCTACGATATTTTAATTCATATCATTGGCTTCTGTAAAGAGTCATGAACTTGCAGTTTGAATTTCAAGTGATTTAGTCGATTAGTTTCCGAGAAACCGCAGTTCAAGTTTTATTAAACATTGATTTTATTGCGTTTATTCGGGCGAAAAAAAATTAGTTTTCATTTTTTATTTTCAAAACTAATTATTTTGCAAAAAAATGCCTAAAAGAAAAAAGATGCGCCTTGAAAAGCCGCGTCGAGTCATATTTCTTTTTAATGGAAATTTGCGATTTCCATTTTTTATCAAGTTGGACAATACTTTTACGTCATTTCGAGCGCTCGGTGAGTTGTATTATCCGGCCCTTCAATTGTGAAGAGAAATTTTGAGTTTCAACTCAATTCACGTTATATTAATGATTCTGAATAACATTGTCAAAAGCGTCGTTTTTTCTTATGGGAAATACGTGTTAAACTTCATGGGGCTTGCGGAACCTCTAAATATCATGTTTTTGTATGAATTTGAACAACATTGGGGTGCGATATTCGTAAAAGTTCAAAGAAAACAAATTTCGACCACCCTAGTGGCCACCTATCTTTAATAATAAGTAATATTTCAATAATAATGAATCGCCTCATGTAGATTACTTTTACAGATATTACGTGAAAACATTGCAGCAAAGCGAAGAGCACAACTTTCTGATATTCAGAATCGTTTCTCTATGGCGAGACAATATGTTTGTCCCACAACTGAATGAAGTTTTAAACCGATATTTACCGAATGTTGCGTCCTATAAATTCATTCAAATGCTGCCACAATTAGCTGCACACATGAGCGATGAGGACGATGAATTTTCATCAAAAATTAATCACATTTTGGAAAGATGTGCCCTTGATCATCCATTTCACGCTTTGCCCGTACTTTTGGCCTTAAAACATTTGTACGATGACTCTAAATTTAATCCTAAGGGTCCCAAGCATACCAAGCCGGAATCAAGAGTCGTTGGAGCGACGAAATTGATTTCCAAACTTTCTAAAACGAAGATTAATCCCATCGTACGAGAAATGGGCCAATTACAACTTGCGTTGGTGCAGTTGGCCTATTTACAAATTCCAAACGGATCACGTGAGTATTCTTTCTTATTTTCCATTTTTTCTGGTGGGTAATTAAAAAATAAATAAGAAACTTTATGTTACTTTCCGAATGTAGTGGGGATGACATAATTTTACCGAAAAGCAAAATCTCGAATGTTGAAAAGTACCGAAGTGAAATTTCCGTAAAATGAAAATTTCTGAAATTTCAAATTACCGAAAAAAAGTATACTACCAAAAATTTTTATTAACGAGATTGAAAAATTGTGAAGTTGGAAGTTAATGAAACTAGAAACGATGCAAGTGTATTTAGGTGCAATGAATGGTAGCTGAATGGTATAATAATAATAAAAAAAAATTGAATTCCCGAAATTAAAGAATTACCAAAATTTTAAATAATCGAACAAAGTTGAATAATTATATCCGTTAAAATAATATTTTATTTTTATTTTTTATACGTGTAGTTTGAAATTGAAAACACCTTACGATTGAAAAGTTACATGTTAGGTCACTTACGATCTGCGTAATATTTGAAGCAAGTGAGAGCTAAAATTTTTTCCCTCTAAAGGGTTGAATGCTCTCAAAATTATGTATAAAATGAGCCCAGGATGAAGCTAATTTATCTATTCTTTAAGTAGATATTGCAAAAATAGTGTAAATTTCAATGTTTTCTTAAATTTTAGGTAATATCCAAATGATCAAAATTTTGTAATTTTCTTAGGAGCATTTTAAAGCTTTTTTCTCACAGAATCACAACAGCTTATTTTTATATACTTCAAAGATACATTTTTTCAATTTGAAACTTTTGAGACTTCATTTTTAATTAATTTAATGTGGAACAGTTGATTACAAATTTTTAGTTTTGACAGGCTTTATATTTAGAATCGTTTAATTTTGAGCGATTATCAACGGCGATACCACGCTGAAAACACCAGTTCCCGTTAGATCACTGAAGTTAAGCAGTGTTGGGCGCGGTTAGTACTTGGATGGGGGACCATTCGGGGAATACTGCGTGTTGTTGACCCGTCGTGGGTGTGGTGGACCCACACTGGTAGTATTTATCCACCTAGAAACACTACCCGAATCGGGTAGTGAGGCAATGAACTTTCGAGTTCGAAATGCTAATCAATTTTTTTTTTTTATAATTTGAAATTATTGTACAATTGTGAATATTTTCATTTGAAAGCGTCCATACTTTTACAAGGATAAAAACTCTTAAGTTCGAATTATTTCAATTCTAAATGGTTTCAATTCAGGATATAGTTGAATTTAATAGGATCATATTTTAAGAAGTTTCATTAAATTTTTATCCAAATAAAATTCTTAAGTCTTAAACTAAAAAATTTGGAAATTTTGATTTTTAACGCTGTGAATTTAAAATTGATTAAATTTATGTTATAAATTGGTCCCTAACATAATTAATTAACGCCCGCTTATGGAAATTCTTAAATTTCAGACCTTTCAACTTAACATTTTTCAATTTCAAAACAGTCATTATATTCATTTTTATTAAAATCCAAGCAGTTTTTACACCATTTGAGTTGTGGAAAATGAAAACCGCCTCCATTGAACCCAAGTTTACAGAATAGACAAAAAAACCTTATCGTGGGTATATACTTTGCAACCACTATGTCAAAACATAGAGCTACGTAAGCATTTACAATTTAATGGAAATTTCGGTAGAGTTGGGGTGGTTTAGCACTCCATAACATTATAATGAAAAAAAATACAACTAATTGCTGAGGAAATGATGATCAATAAATATTTGTATATTTTTCACAATTAAAGAGCAATTAACTGTAAGCAAAAATGGAATATTTTTATAGATATACAAAATATTTGAAATTTTAAACTTTACTTTAAGTATTCACCATCTATCAGATGTACATTTTTCGAAAAGCTATGTTGGATTTGGAAAAACAATTGAATACTTTCCACCCCTAATTTTTTAAATTTAAATACTTAAATGTTTCAAATATTTTGCGCATTAACATTTCTGGAGGCCTTAAACTATTTTTTGTTAATAGGGGTCTACTAAACATAAATAATCTCTGATGGAGCTGAAAGTAAACATCTGTAAAAAAAATTGGGGAGTCGTTTAAAGCCTCCAGAAATGTAAAAAATTGACAATCAAGAAAATATAAAAATTAAAAAAGTAAGAGTAATTCAAACATATTCTTAAAGCTCAAAATCAACGCGTTTATTGATTGAATTTAAATTATTTATACATTTTTAGGGGACTAATACGCTACTTTTCCACACAGTTCCATTTCCCAATTTGCAAAATTTTGTTTTTTCGACCTGCCTTAGTCTACATGTCGCTCTTACATTTCATAAAGATCTTATTCTAATGCTTGAATATTTTTTAAACATTGTAATTTTTTAAAAGTGATCCCTACTCTTAAATTTCACAGAAAGACATAACATTCCAAAAAATCAAGAGATCCAAAAGATAAAAAATTTCCAAAACACGATCGTGCCGACAATCAACTTGGATGTGCGTCCAAATAAAAATTATGAGGATGTCGTAGGTGTTAGTAAATACATGCCAGTATTTGAAGCTGTTGGTGGAATAAACGCACCGAAAAAGATCATTTGCGTGGGTACTGATGGAATATCTCGAAAGCAATTAGTCAAGGTTGGAATCAGTTTATTTTAAACGACAACCTCTAGTAGGTGAACTGCTAAAATTAATTTCATTAATTTTAAATTTCTAGGGTAAAGACGATCTCAGACAAGACGCTGTTATGCAGCAAGTATTTTCTGTTATGAATTTATTGTTAAAAGCAAGCAAGGAAACAAAGCAAAGAAAATTGCACATCAGAACTTACAAGGTTTTTTAAATTTCTCTCTTTTAATCTTCTAAATATTTATTATTTCTGATTGGAATTTATTATTTATTCAGGTGGTACCGTTGACTCAAAGATCAGGAGTATTAGAGTGGTGTGAAAATACTTTACCAATATCATTGATTCTACTTGGCGATGGAAAAAAGCCAGGAATACACAAAAAGTATTATCCAAATGATTACGATACACATAAGTGCAGAAAAATGTTGGAAGTACGTTTTTGCGTTGTTTTATGTAGCTTTGATCATATTTTTTAATTTCAATTTTTGTATTGATTCTATTTCATGATTTTTAAGATTTATTACCAGGCGTTTAAAATATTTCAGGTAGCTTCGAAGAAATCCAATGATGTAAAATTAAAAACGTATATGGAGTGCTGTAAAAATTTCCATCCCGCCTTTCATCACTTTTTTACAGAAAATTATTCTTCACCCGAAACATGGTTTGAGAGAAGATTGGCCTACACTCGGAGGTAATTTTTTTTCACTAAGTTTTCTGTTATTCTAATCTCCCATAACGCTAGGGTTACTTTTGTCATTTTTTCGTTGTTTTTTTCACTTTTCTCTACTTTCCAAGTGATTATTATTTGACTGTATTATAAAAAAGGCCTTTTGGAAAATTTTCATTTCAAGTTTATTCTTAAAATACTGAAATTTAAATCTGTTGAGATTTTTATATTCTAATATAATATTTTTTCTTACTTTTCCTAATTTTTAAATTTTTCTAGTGTCGCTGTAACGTCTATCGTTGGTTACATTCTTGGAATTGGTGATCGACATTTATTAAATATTCTGCTCGACCAGACAACGGCAGAAGTGATTCACATTGATTTCGGTGAGTAAAGCCGACTTTATTACTTTTCATTTATTGTTTGAAAATTTTCAATTCAATCTAAAATGATTTTCAATTATTATGTTTGTAATTTTATTTCTAAAATCATTTCTAGGAATTGCATTTGAGCAAGGCAAAATATTGCCTGTGCCAGAATTGATTCCATTTCGACTAACCAGAGATATTGAAGTGGCGATGGGCGTTTCTGGAGTTGAAGGCGTGATGAGACGATGTTGCGAACAAACTATGAAAGTGCTGAGAGAACAGAAAGAAGTTATCGTTACACTTCTTCAGGTTCTTCTTTACGATCCCTTATTTATTTGGGCGATAACGCCTTCTAGTTTGCGCCCCAACAGCGATTCGGACCAGTTCACGGACAGTGGTAAGGGAATTGATTCAGATACAATTTTTACCATTTTGAAAAACAGATAACTATTATTTGTATTAGTAATTAAAATTTAAAACTGCCGGTCGTGAAAATATGGAAATAACATCTTTCAAAAGTTATTAGACAAGTTATTCTTCAGTATAGTATCTGAAAAACTGGCAACGTAATATAATGCGAATTCTAAAAGTGTGCTTCTTTCTAATAGGCAGTTTACCATAATTGCTTAATTCGCGTTTTACTCATTTTCTTAGGGGTCGTGCATAAATTACGTAACGCAGTTTTCCGACAATTTTGACCCCCCCCCCCCCCTATGTAACTCTTTTTCCGACTTTTCCCTGTAGTTTTTCACCATTGCGTAACATTAAGCTAGACCCCCCCCCCTCCCCCCAAAAAGTGTTACGTAATTTATGAACGAGCCCTTATTTTGTTTTTACATTTCCAATTAGCAAATTCAGTTAAACAAAAATGTGATGAACTAAACGAGGGTTTGACCAGTCGACTCTTGAGTGAATACCAGATTTCAAGATTTCAAGATTTCAAAGGTTTTTCAAAGATTTTAAAATATGTAAAAATATTTTAAAAGATTTCAAACATTTCAAAATATTTCAAAGATGTCAAAATATTCCAAAGATGACAAAAGATTTCCAAAGTATTTTGAAGAATTCAAATATTTCAACAGATTTGAGAAGATTTCAAAGATTTCAAACATCTATCACAAAGATTAAAAATATTTCACCACAATTTAAAATATTTCACAAGGATTTCAAAAGATTTTACACAAAATTTCAAATGACTTCAAAAGATTTTAAAAGCTTTCATAAGTATTTCGAATATTTCAAAAATTTTCAGAAGATTTCGAAGATTTCACAAAGATTTTATAATATTTCAAAGATTTCAAAAGATTTAAATATTTCAGATAAAATTTCAAATACTTTAAAAGATTTCATAAGGAATTCAAATACTTCAAAAGATTTCAAAGATTTCAAAATTTCAAAGTTTTCAAAGATTTTAAAGATTTCAGTGATTTTAAGATTTCAAAAGATTTGGAAATATTTTGAATTTTGATATTCCTGGGAAACCTGGAAATATCAGGGCATTTTTTCGAACGTGTTTATAAATTATTATTTTTTAAAAATAGAGAATGATATAACAACGTTTTTTTTCAATTCGTAAAATTAACTTTATAATAATATAATATTATAATATTATAATATATATTATATATTATATATTATAATTTATAATATTTCACCGTTTTCACTAATCTCAGGAAAATACCTTTTTTCAAAATATTATGTTGAATATGTAGTGGATTTTAAGCATCAAAGTAAAATAAAAATTGGTTTAATTCTTACTTAAATGAATGGACTTTAGGAAAAATTCAAGAAATGATTACTTATGTGTTCAGTATTATTATATTTTAATTTTTTAATTATTTTATAATGATGATTAATATATATATATATATATACACACGAATATATTGTAATAATTTGTGAAAGCTCCCAAATTAAACATGTTAATTAAATTACTGTCACTTATTTATAAAGTTGTATTAAACAAATGTAGAGCAATTATTTAATTTTACATATAAATAGTACCATTTTCACTATCTCAGGTATTATTTACAAGGACTGACGAAAACATTATTTACAATAAACTCGCAAAATTGTGTAAATATTCCGATTTTTTAAATTTGATTTAATTATAATTCAATTATGTCGATTTTTTAACAAAATGCGATAATTAATATTTGGATGGCTTTATTTAAAAAAAATTATACCTGGAAAAATCTAGAGATTCCTGTAAAAAACCTATCATTGTCAGCGGAATTTTTTTACAGAATTTGAGTAGCACCTTGACTTGGTTTCTTGGAAATGGTAGCACTAAGGAAAAATGCATGAGGAAAATTAGTTATAAATTTATGCTTGAAATGAAAAATTTCTTGATTTTCAGATTTGGAAAAGAACAAAGTCGCAGAGAGGGCTTTGGTGCGAGTTCAGCAGAAGCTAAGTGGCTTAGAAGAAGCTCTTCCATCCAGTATACAAGGACAGGTGGAAAGGCTGATTCAGCAGGCGCGAGA
The DNA here is from genome assembly GCA_932178445.1 of Andricus quercusramuli. NCBI lineage: Eukaryota > Metazoa > Arthropoda > Insecta > Hymenoptera > Cynipidae > Andricus > Andricus quercusramuli. Next base: position 323,183 of record CAKNXH010000141.1, on the reverse strand, counting down.
TCCCGCTTTATTAAGTCGAATTTATTACGGGTGGCAAGCTTTTCTTTAATTCCTACCCAGTTGTGCCGGAAGTATTTTATTTATGAAGAGCATTTATCAACATTTTTGATATGTTAAAAATACATATGTATAATATTGCCATTATGAATGTTACTTTTGATATTATTGTAATCTCTTTTTAGTTTTTTCTACGTTGCTCATTAAGGTATGACTTTCCAGTTCTTCTAGTACAAAGCGTTGAATAGTATAAATTACTTTGTATGATCTAGAATATATTAAATAAAAGTTTTGATATATTTTTTTCTATAAATTTTCTCTGACTGTTTTATTAAATCGAAAATAAACGGACTGAGACAGAAAATTTTGATACAGCCCGCGGTTAAGGTATAACCAATTATGCATTTCGTGTTGTAAGCAGAGGCTTTTCTAAATTTATGCAGCACTTCAAAGAATGTTTTTACGGTGGAAAACAATCGAGATAATCCCTTCAAACCCTTTTTTGAGGGCTTATTTACCTAAATAAAATAATTAAATTGTTTGCGACATGACTTGCAAAATTCACTTCGAAAATATTCATTATCCACCAGACCAACCCTATTTGTCCTATAGCCCCTTTACTATTTAGTCGCGGCCCTTTTCTATTTTCCCACGACCCTTTACAAAATCTTTGGCCGTGCTAACAATAGGGAAAGCAATAGATAAAGTAACTAATTACATACAAGAAATACAAGTATGAATTACCAAGATTAATGTGAAGTTTGTTCAAAAAATCTGATCAATGATTGTGTTATAAACGATACATTTCTCTTTTTTACAGAAATATTAAAATTAGAATGCCTCGAGTCTTCTAACATTTTTATAGAAAAAGTTTTGAATTATTTTTTAGAGATTAATAGATTTTGTAGACCTTGGAAAACATTCTATATTTTTAAAGCTTCTCATAACTAAAAAACAAAAGCAGTATTGTGAAAATTTAAAATAAAACATTGTAAACAAAACCAGAAAACTTTAATACCTTTAAATATTCCCGCCATTGAACGTTTAAAAAATTGTATATTATTCCTGATTATTCCCTCTACTTTTACGATTTTATCAAGTGTAATCATATTTTTGTATGGCAATTTGCAACTCAAGTGAAAGCATAATTTTTTAGAAATATTCTGGTTTAGCAATTCAATTATTTTCAGGTTGTAAAAATATTTTTCAATTTCCAAGCGTTTATGGCACTCTTCGCCAGAGCGCGCTCAAAAATGATTGTCGATTCTAACCTATAATTTCAATGTGTCAAAGTTTCCTGTCAAAAGTCGAGAAAAAAACGTTGAAAAACGTTAAAGCTTATTGGAAAGAAATGTGTATGAAAAAATGTGTCTGAAAAAGACTTCTTAATATCTTCTGCGCAGCAAGTGCACTTGTCACTAAAATGTTATTCAGCTTCAAAAAATAAATAGGTCAGTAAATTTAGTATTCCACCTTCAATGTTTATACATAGTTAACTATCGCCTGTATTTTAAAGAAAAATTGCAGGCGAATGGACAAATTTAATAAAAAAATTATCAATAATTTAATTTTCTTCAAAATTATAATTCAAACGTATATCAAAATTATGTAATAAAATATAAATTATTCCTTTTCGTGATTGTTTTGATTTATAAATAGTTTTGTCATTTTACGTCAGTCACTTATTATTCCCTGCAACAATATTAAATTTTATATTTCATTTCATATTAAAGTTTTAAACAATGTGAACAATATATCTGAATAAGAGAACCGTGAACTGACATCAAGTTTTAATCAGTCATATGAGAAATGAATCAGGAGGGGTTGATGATGTGTATGAAATCTTTGGAAATGATTTTTATTCTTTAAATACATTATTTTGTCAAATTTTCTAAATCCTTGTGAAATTTTGTGAATATTCAAATTCTTTGAAATTTTTTCAAAATCTTTTGAATCCTTGGATGTCTTTATGAAATCTTTTAAATACTTGTGAAATATTTCACATTTTTGTCAAACCTTTAAAACAAATGTGAAATCTTTAAAATCTTCAAAATGTTTTTAAAATCGTTTGAAAATTCTTGAAATCTTTGAGATGTTTGTCAAATCTTTGTGAAATCATTTAAATGTTTCTAAGATGTTTTAAATTTTGCAAGATCTTTATAAAGTCTTTCAAATCTTCCAGAAATCTGTCAAATCTTTGTGTACCTTTAAAATCTGAGAAATTTTTGTGAACCTTGAATAAAATAATTGTTAAATATTTGAAATCCTCGGAATGTTTCTGAAATCGGCGAATTTTTAAAAATATTTTTGAATTCTCTGGAAAATTTTTCAAATCTTTGAAATGTTTGTGAAATCATTGAAATCTTTATGAAATTTTAGGCATCTTTGTGAAATGTTTGAAATCTGTGAAATTTTTGTGAAACCCTTAAAATAATTTTGAAATCTTAGAAATATTTGAAATATTTGTGAAATCTCTGGAGACTTTTAAATCTGTTGAAACCTCTGAAATGTTTATCAAATCTTCGTAAAATCTTTGAAATATTTGTCAAATCTTTGTGAAACTATTGAAATCTTTGTTAAACCTATCAAATAATGTTTAAATCTTCGAACTGTTTAAAATATCTTTAACATCTTTGAAATCTTTGTAAAATCTTCGGAAAATTTTTTAAAGCTTTGAAATGTTAAATTTTTATGAACTCTTCGAAATATTTCTAAAATTTGTTATATCTATGCGAAATTTTTGTGAAATCTTTGCGAAATTAATTTATTTTAAAACCTTGGAAAGCCTCGTGAAACCTTTAAAGCAATTGTGAAATCTTAGAAACCTTTGAAATCTTTGTGGAATCATGGAAATATTTGTAAAATCCTTGGAAAATTTTTGAGATCTGTGAAATGTTAAATTTTTGTCAAATTAATTAAATCTTTGTGGCATCTTTTTAAAATCTTTGAAATTTTAGCGAAATCTTTGATATCTTTATGAAATCTCTGTAGAGTCTTTTCAGTCTTCCTGAAGTCTCAAAGGTTTGTGAAATCTTTAAAACTTTCGTCAAATCTTTTGAAATATTTGTGAAATCTTTAATATCTGTTAAATTGTTGTGAAACCTTTAAAAGAATTGTGAAATCTTGAAACTCTTCGAGGGGTCAAAATTGGCACAGACAAGAGTTACGTATGTTTTTATCGTCCCCTTAGAAAATTTTTGAATTCTTCCAAAAATCTTTTTAAACATTTCGAAATCTTTAATACTTTAATGAAATCTTTGTAAAGTCTTTTAAATCTTTTTGAAATCTGTAGAAATATTGTGAAATCTTTGAAAAATTTGTTTGATCTTTCAAAATATTTGTGAAATCTTTGAAATCTGTGAGATTTTCGAGAAATCTCTAAAATAATTTTGAAATATTCGAAATGTTTCCGAGATCTGTGAAATATTTAAAATATTTGTGAAATCTTTGGAAATTGTTTGAGATCTTCTGAAAACTTTGTAATGATTGTCAAACCTTTATGAAGTAATTGAAATTTGTTTGAAATGTTTTTAAAATCTTTATGAAATCTTTCTAAAAAAAAAATGTTTCAAATATTTGTGAAACTTTTAAAATAATTGAGATTTTTCAAATGTTTCTGAAATATTTGAAATTTTTGTCAAATTTTTTTGATATATTTGTGAAATCTTCAAAGTCTTTGAAATGTTTGTGATATATTTTGTAATCTTCAATATCTTAATTGAATCTTTGAAATATTTGTGAAATGTTTGTTATCCTTGTAAAATCTTTGTAAAGTCTTTTAAATCTTTCCGAAATCTGTAAATAAAGTTTGAAACATTTGTCAAATCTTTTTTAATATTTTGAATTTTTTGAAATCTTGGAAAATTTGGTCAAATCTTTGTGAAATCATTGACATCTCTGTGAAATCTTTGAAATTTTTGAAGTCTTATGAAATCTGAAAATCTTATGTACACAAAATTCGATTGGTCTAGCCCTCGAAGAATTTTTAATGGGGGTTTGAATTACTTTTTCGTTTAAACAGAAAGATGTCCAATCTTCAGAAGCTGGAAGAGGAGGCGAAAGCCACCGCGACGAAGCAGGTCGTCAACATGCTTCAGCGGCCTGGTCAACTCGAAAAAGTAGAACAATACAAACGTAGGATCAGTAGAAAAAAAGCCTCTGTCGAAACAATGTTGAAAACAGCGATGCAAGGACAACTCGATGGGGTCAGAGTTGGATTCGATCAACTTCAAAGTTCACTCCAAAGTATTTACTCCATTAAAGAGGAACTTAAAGCAATTGGCGAGTCTTTTGGATCAGCTCCAGAGTTGTATTCGAAGTTGCAAGCTGTTCAAGAAGAAAGTATGCGACATTCCCAATATGTAACTGCCAAAGAGAATCTGAAGCATATTTTCACAGTTCCTGAAAGCGTTGAGAAAACTAAACAATGGATTAACGAAGGGAAACTTCTTCATGCTCATCAGTGTCTCATGGATCTAGAAAATTCTAGGTAAATATATAAATCCTAAAAAATAAAGCTTCTGTGTTCTATTTGCAAAGTTGATACAAATCGGTCTGATTTTCACATGAGAATAATACTTTAAAAAAAAGAAGTATTAAAGTTACATTAATTCTCAAAAGTATAATCCTCTTACGTTCAAATTTCAGGGACGATTTGCTCTACGAACTTCATAAACTTCCTAACCAATCAATGCCGGACACGGTAATGTTGAAAGCCTACTTCGAGGACGTTGAAAAGCTCTCTCAGCTTATGGAAAAGCAGATCCGGCTAGTCTTAAGCCGAACTCTCAACACTGTTAGAAAAGAGCCAACAGTGATTGTGACTGCGCTCAGAATTGTGGAAAGAGAAGAAAAAGCAGATCACTTTGCCGTTCAGCGTCACAGGCAAAGTGGGTTCATGCCACCTGGAAGGCCTAAAAAGTGGAAAGAGATGTCGATCAATACTCTCGAAAAATCAGTAGCGAATCGAATCGAAGGAACTCACGTAGACGAAAGATCAGACAATAAAATGTGGCTTGTCCGATATCTGGAACTAACAAGACTTTTGATATTAGAGGACCTTAGGGTTGTGAAGACTCTCTGTGGTCCCTGTTTTCCTCCTTCTTATGACATAGTTAATAAATTCGTGAAAATGTACCACACCAGCCTCTCTCAACATCTTAAAGACATAATTACAAGCGGACTCGAGGGAAATGAGTACGTTTCACTCTTGGCCTGGATCATGAACACCTATACGGGTCCGGAACTTATGCAACATCCGGAATTGAATATAGATACGAACGAGATTGGACCTTTGTTGAGTAAAGAAATAGTGGACGATCTGCAAGAGAAGTATCTGAAAAATATGTATCAGAATTATGAGGACTGGATGAAGAAGACCTTGGAGACAGAAAAGGTGGATTGGTGGAGTGGAAATTTGCCTGAAAGTACCACGCAGGACATTTATTATCACACAGCGGCACCTGTGATTATTTTCCAGATGATTGATCAAAATTTGCAGGTAAGATACGACTTTCTGATACTCATTCTTCAAGGTTTTTTGAAATACTATAAAAGCTTCAATACAAATAAATTCACTTGATGGAATCCAGGGCTCGGACTCACGACACTATTGACACTTTTTTGAGCGATTTCACTATTTTCTTGAAATTAGCTACTAATTTCACTATTTCTTCGCTTTCCCTTTAAAAATAATTTCGAGCTTCGATGAGTGGCTAAAATAACATGTTTTTCAATCTCGAGTACAGAAATATATACCAGATAATATATTTTAATGGGTTTCGTTGATTTTATGGGATGTCAATAGATTTTAAGAGATTCCAAATGATTCAAAAGTATATCCACGGAAATTAGAGGATGTGTAAGGATTTGATGGATTTTCCAAGGATTTCTGAATATAATAAAGGATATGAATTGGAAAGATTACAACTAACTTTAAAGGAATTTAAAAGATTTCAAGGGGTCTCATAATATTTTGTAATATTACATGGACTTTCAAGGATTTTAACTTCTTTTTAGAGATTTTAACAGGTTTCCACGTATTTTAAAGGATTATAAAGTATTTTTATGGGATTTTGAAGATTTTAAAAAATTTCAAGGATTTCAAAAGATAATAAATAATTTCAATAACATAAGCAGGTCTCGATATTCATGCCTAAAAAAAATTAGAAAGAGGAAACTTACGTAAGAAATACTTCGGCCCCCCCCCCCCCCTTCGCCAGTAAGGTTCGTAAGATTTTGCCATGGCATCTACCCTACCTGGAAAACCTGGAATTGTCAGATTCATGTTTTTGGTTAAAAATTAATAATTTTTGTTGAAGATTCAGCGTTTTAATTGAAAATTCATCTGTTGAGTTAAAAATTCACCACTTCGTTCGAAAATGTAACTATTTTTTTGAAACTAAGTTCTTTTGTACTGAAAATGTAATTACTTTCCAATTGAATATTACATCATTTTAATTAAGACCTTATCTATTTGGCTGAATATTAATTTTTTTAACTTAAAATTTAACTATCCAATTTTTGATTGACGATTTCTCTTTTTTGGTCGAAAATTCATGTATTTTGTTGGACATTTATCTTTTTTGGTAGAAATTAATATTCTTGGTTGAAAATTCAACTATTCTAGTTGAAGATTTATCTTTTTAGTTTGAACGTCATCTTTTTTAGTTAAAAATTCACCTATTTGTTTTAAAAATTGTCACTTTTAAATTCAACTATTTCGTTGATTTATGTATTTCGTTTAAAATTCGTTTTTTTTTTGCAGAAGTCATCTTTGTTTGAAAGTTAATCTTCTTTTTTAAACATTCATATTTTTGGTTGAAAATTCAACTATTCCAGTTAAATATTTATCATTTCAGATGAAAATTCATCTTTTTGTTTTAAAATTCATCTATTTCAGTTGAAAGTTCATAGCTTTAGTTAAAAATTCATCACTTTTGTTGAACATTTCTTTTTTTTTGAAAATTGTGTTTTAACTGAAAATTTAATGATTGCACTTTTGGCTGAAAGCTGACCTTTTTAGTTAAAAATTGAACTATGAGGTTGAGAATTAATGTATTTTTTTCAAAAATCGTCTTCTTTGGTAGAAAATTAATATTTTCGGTTGAAAATTCAACTATTCGGTCAGTATTATTTATTTATATAATTAATCGATGGTGATAACATATTCAAGAATATCTTGTTATATAATTTGTCAACGTTTTCTAAATTAAACATTAATTGAATCCCTTGAAACTGAAACAAAAATGATTTATAATAAATTCGTGAAATTGTGTATATGGGCGATTTGCAAATAGATTTCAATGTTGGTTTCCGAGATGCGAGTAAATTGAAGTTCTAAATTATGCAATAATTGTTATCATTTTTCTCAGATATATGTATCAGGATGTAGTTTATAACGTGGGAGAGCTGTTTGATCTAGACTCTAGACTATCGATTTTTTCCACTAATTTGTGTCTAAACTATTCTTTTACTTGAAGTACATTATTAAAAAGGTTTAAAATTTGGTTTGGCAGGCTTAGCGGGTCAGAATAATTCGATTTTTTTTAATGTACAAAAGTTGTCTGCACGTTCTACAAAAAATTTTGAAATTATTTCGAAAATTTTTGTCAAAAATTATTTTCAAAATTTTTCATAAAAATTGTTTTGAAATTTTTGTTTGAAAATTTGTTTAAATTTAAAAAAAAATTTGATATTTGTTTGCATTTTTTTAAATTTATTAAAGAATTTTTTCGAATTTTTTTTTTTTTAATTTATTGAAAATTTGTTAAAATAATTATTTACAAATTTGATTTTTACAATTTAAACTTATCTGCTTGACGTGAATTTGTATAAGAAGAGTTCTTCGTAAAAAAAATACCTATGAACAATATTTTACGAAGAAGTTTAAGAAGAATTTAAAAAAAAAGTACATTTAAAACATTTTTTTCTTTCTCTTCAATACGACTTCAAACCTTTTACCAGCGAGTGCAAAAAAAGGCTTCGGAGTTGTTAAAAGGCTTCAGAGTTTTTCCCGTGTTCTCAGACGACTTACGAGGATTTAATCAATTTCAAGATTCTAGAAACGTCATGTGTTTTTAAAATTTGATAAAAACTACTTATTTTTTATAATTATAATTGATTATAATACGAATTATCACCTCAAATTCGTTAAAATTATAGAGGCTTCGGAGTTGTTAACAAACCGAGGGACAGACATATAAGCATGATTCTTTCAGTCAGTATTTATAATATCTAGCAAGTTAGTATTGTAATTTGAGCTGCATCATATAGTTAAAAAAAGTGCCCAAGGCCAATATTATAAAAAATTTTTTTACCAGTCCTGTCACATTTCAAGTATGTGAATCTGTAGGGAAGGACACTGTAGGGAGGGTAAAAAACGGACTACTTAATTACAAAAAAGGTCTGCCTAATTATAATTTTTGTGTACTTTTTCTGTATGGACTAATAAAGTAGGCCACCATATGTGCTATAATCCCCGTAGCAGGTAAAAAATATTATAGGAACATAGAATAAACATCGAGGGACATACAAATTGAAATCTATTTGAAAATCGCCCACATATATATATATATATATATATTCCGAATCGATTTTTTTTTAAATGCGAAATATTTGAATGGCTTCGTGCTATGTAAAATTATACCTGGAAAAACCTGGAATCGTCAGGGAATTTTTTTCCAGGATTTGAGTAGACACCCTCTTTGCGGGGCGCGCCCCCCCCCCATCCCAAAGCTTTATGTAAGTAATCGACGTCCCCTGAAAGCTTCGCTATGAATAAATTAACGTTATGAAATCTGGTGAAATGAATTTGTTTAAATCTTGCAGGTTACGAAAACTATCAGTCCCGATTTAACATCAAAGGCTCTGACACTTTGCATCGAGCAAGTAACGAAATACGCTGATATGTATTTCCAAGCAATCCTGGAATTCAAGTACAAGCATTTTGAAGACAGAAGCCGGGTTCCTTACTTCACTCATCACTTGATTACCGTTGTAAATAATTGCCTACAGTTCATAGAACTAGCCCAACAAATGAAACAACTATTCTGGTTGCCAAACGCAAGTGGCGATATTGCCGTCAAATTCGAGACTCTTCTCGAAAGCTATCAACATATTCGCAACGAAGCTGCAGCCATTTTACTTGAGGAATCCTTCCTGGATTTGGAACTTCACTTTCAAGATTTACTCACTCCAAAATGGATTTCTTCACCTATTCCTGTCGAAACGATTTGCGTCACTCTCGAAGATTATTTCCAGGTAAAAATTGCCTTTATTCTAACGTCTTTTCTATTATTTTCTGTTTTTTTAAAATATTTTAGTCAATCTTTCAGAAGAACAAAATCAAATCAAAATCTGCAATTTTTCAATCGAGGGTAGTCGCTACCCGAAAAGCCGAGAAGTTTCCATGACTTTTCATTTTGCAGGGCATTTTCTTATTAGTATAAAAGCTTATCCAATGATTTGAACATCACTAACCTGATATAACATGAAATTCTGCGAGTGTACACGTATTCGTTTTGAAATTCGTTATAACAGCTGCGATTCAAATTTGAAATTCTACAGTTTTCATAACAGTTCAAATTTGAAAGTTTCAAGCCAGTGTTATTTAGTTTTAAAAATATATTTGGCATGAATCGTTAAATTTTGAAAACTTTGACTTGACATTTTTTTAGTTATTATTCAAAGTTTGATTTTTAATCTCGAAATTTTAAGCATCTACAGCCTTCAATACTTTTTGAGAGCCTTTCTGCGTGATTAACTTTTTGCACTATTAGAACTTTTTCCAAAGTAATTTTTTCAAAATAAAATCCTACTTCTATTGAAATAACAAAATTTGTTTAGTTTGAAATTATAATTTTCAACAATTGTACAGTTTAATGAGAGAATTTAAAGGTTTTTATTTTATTTTAAGCGAGAATATTTTTTTGTAAGTCATTTTTTTAGATAGAAATACAAAAAATTGTTTATTTCCCAGTTTTAATCCTTTTCACTATACAGTTTAAAAATGAAGGTCTTTGAAGAATTTAAATTAAAACTGTTCAAAGTTAAATACTTTAAAGTTGAAACTTGATGAATTAGACAATTTTAAATTGACAGAGATTGAAATTCATCAGTTTATTGTGAATTGAGCCCTTCAAGATTTTGCAAATTTAATTATTTATTGAAATTTTTCTACTTGAAATCGCTCTTAATTTGATCATTTAAAAATCAAATAATAAAAATGGGACATTTTCAAATTATAAATCATTTCATAGTCGAGAAATTTCAAGTTTTAAGCCTCCAATATTGAGAAAATTTGCAATTTAAAAATTTTTCAAATTGAACTCTTCAAGATTCCACAAGTTTGTTTAAAATTAAATAATTTTTGATGGAATCCTTGAAAATTCTGAAATATTTATGGTTCGAATTTAAATCGTTCAAAATTATTGTACAATTTAGAAATCAAAGCCTTAGAATATTTAAACTTTTATAAATGTATAACATTTAAAATCGAAAGATTTGACTATTTGGAATAAAAAGCACTTCATATAATTAAATAATTGAGGGTTTGAAACCCTTGAATTTTAAATTGTAAAATATTATTGAAGCCAATTAAAAAAGGTTCAATTTAGAACGTTTTCCGTTGGAAATATTTGTTTTAATTTTAATAATTTTAAATCTAGAATTTTTAGTTTTAAGGGTCTGCATTAGGGTAATTAAAAGAAAAAAAAACCTTCTTATTGATTTTTTATTGTTTTAATTTTCTCTATATCTTGAAAATTCATGTATTCAGTTTTTATACATATAAAATTATCCCCTTTTATATTACCATCATTGTAAATAATTTAATGCAAATTCCTAAACTCATTTTTAAGGAAAACAATCATTCTTTCTTACTTGTTGCGCATTTTGGTATAATAAGTAACGTTTTTTAATTTACTTATTGTATTTTGTAATTGGGACATCAATTTTTTTATGTCAAATTTTTGTAGAAAAATGTGGATCAAATAAAATAAAATTATTATTTTCCTCGCAAAATGAGTTTAAAAATATGTAATAAATAATGTAAAATGATGGTAATGTTAAAGGGGATAATTCGTTATGTATGCAAATCTAATCCATGTATTTCCAAGACATTGTGAAAATAAAAACAACAAAAAATGGACAAAAAGGACAAAACCCGATTATGACTTTTTTTGCAACATTCATGGACTACAAAGATACAACTTAGGCTAGTGTGCGTGTTTTTTGCCTTATAAAATGTAGTGCCCTAGACAGCATACAAATTTGAAAGCCTCAAAATAAATATTTTTCAATTCTGATTGTTTAATTTTCAGTTTGAATACGAATTTATTAAATTTAGGTTATTTTGAAATGCTATGAAAGTTGAAAGTTACAAAATAAAACTTATTTAACTTATAAGACTTCGAATTTAAAATGTACAATATTGAACGTTAGAATTTACAATATCGTGCAATTCTGAATGTTTTATTTTCAGTTTAAACTCCTCAACATTTTAATTGTTCCACTTTGAATGCTATAATTTTCAATTCAATTTTCAGTACTTTACATGTATTTAAAATAATCTCCTCGAATATTATAGTAATGAAGGGTCTTTAATTTATTTTCTTTCTAGGATTATAATCACCTGCGTCCCAAAAATTTCGACTACGTGATAAGAGAAGCTCAGAAGTTGATAGCGAAGCGGTACATTTCGGCAATGCTTATGCGAAAAATATCTCTGAAAAACTACGACGAGTGTTTAAATTGCACATCGAAAATAATAGCTGAAGCGGATAAATTAAAAAATTTCTTTGGGAAAATTGCCCCGAAGGTTGGCAATTTTGATTCGCCTTTCGAGATCATAAAACGCCTTGCAGAAGTTTTGAGGTGTGAAGACTCGGAGATTTTGTCCCTGGATCTTCATTCCTTGGTAGAAAAGTACCCAGACATGAGTGAAGACCAATTGGTGCGATTGCTGAGTCTCAGAGGCGATATTCCTCGAGCTGAGGCGAGAGAAAAAGTGTCTTACATCCTGGAAGCTCTACGTAACAGGAGAATGTTGCAATCGAATCCTGACAGTATCTTTAAACAGATTGTTATTCAAGACAGTTTTCTCAACTGGAAACCTTAAAAGTCGTAAATTCTTGATTCTAGGTAGATAATCAATTAATCCATTAAACAAAGGCTTGTATTATTTTTAAATAAATTATTTTATTGATGAAAGAGTTTTTGTGAGTTGTAAATAAAATATTACTGTAAGCGAATTAATCCAAGGATAAGGAAATACTCAAATATTTTTACTGTGAACGAACTTCACCATTACGGTGGTTTTTAATTTTAGTAGACATTTTTAGCCAATTATTCACTCCGAACACATATTTTATTCAGAACAGGAATAGGCCCTAATTATATAAAAAAATATGAGGTGTTCAGAGGAAAAACGTGATAAGTCCTAGGTTTTAACATAGGACTCGTCACGTTTTTCCTCTGAGCGGCTCATATGTATTTCTAATATTTATGAAGTAAAATGAGGCAATTTAATTTTGAGGCTGAGTCCTGGTTCCAACAACCGTGAAGGAATTTATTTTATTTTAAGCGAGGATATCAGATAAATAATAAATAAATTAAATTAAATCTTTATGTTTAAAAAAAAACCTTAAATCAGGAGAAATATTTTATTGGCTTACAATTTTAACAGGTTTTGATACTTTTAAGTAATAATTTGTTCTTAAAAACATACGTGAATATTATTTTGTTTAAACATTTTATATTTATGAGTTTTGGCATTTTGTAATATTTTTATATACTATTTTGTTTTCTAAGATATTCTTAAATTATTTTTTTCTCACGGATTAATTTGGGAAGGGGCTTGAAAAATCGAAAAGCTACTTTAAAAATATTTAGTTTTTAATGCTTTTAAAAATTTTTTCAATTGTGCAGGATTTCAATTTAAAGTTATTATGTAGTAAAATAGTTAAATTTTAAATATGTATTATTGTATTAAATGACTAAATTTGAATGTCTCATTCCGGTATTTTTAATTTTGCTATTGTGTCGCAAATTTAAAACGTTATTTCAGTTTTGTAGGTTTTAATTTGAAGTTTTCAGTTTTGAAGTTATTAAATAAAAAAATATTCACCCTTAAACGTTCCTATTTTGTGTGTACACTTTATAACGTTTCATTTTGAATTTACCAAATTTTCATTGCTCTGTATATAAAACTCTTACTTTTGAAAAAAGAAATTAAAATTTTCATTATTAGCTTTTTGAAAACTGAATTTTAAATCTTAAAGGCTATAAATTTTATATTTTACGATTTTTAGCACTTTAAATTCAAGATTTTTCAATTTTAAATGGTATAAATTTGAAAATGGTTAATTTTTTACTTCTAAATTGATTACAGGTTGTTTAATATCGAAGGCTCTCAGTTGGGATTTTTTCAATTAATGAAAATTGTTTAATTTCAAATGTTTACGATTTTCGCGTCGATAGGGTCAGAATGATGTTTCTAATTCCCCATGATACCTCCCCCCCCTTCCGTAGCCAAAAGCGTATTTTTTACCGACTTTTAATATCAAAATTTCTTTCAAGCGAATCTTGAATATAATCTAGCGTAATTATTACTGTAGTAGAGTAGTCCTTACTTAAGAGATGTGTAGTAAATAATACCATGTATTTGAAAAAAATTCCTTTATTATGAAATTATTTAATTTTTTTTAATTAATTGAAAGAGCAACAATTTCCACGTTGAACAAAAAAAATTCGGCATACCTGTACGCACTGCGGTGGTTCTTATTTATACTTTATGGATTTTTTTTTCTCGAATTTATCTGCTCTCCCTCCCCCCCCCCAGTTTTGTTTGAATACTCAAAAAAAATCTCCAAATTTGAGCAAAATCGGTTAATATTTAGGGGTAGCGCAAAGACCATGAAGTTTCCCATTGATTTAACATGGGAAAAAGTCAGCTTTTTGTAAATCTAATATTTAAACGCGATAATATGTTACAAATAATTCAGTGTTTTAATATATTGTTCAGAACTCATCAGAGAATAAGAATCAATCATAAATTTTGGGGTTGAATAATTTTAAGCCTCTCTTATGGGCCCCCAAAGTAAACCCCATACGTCAGAAATTTGAATTTTACGTAATATTGCGGTTTATTGACGATTTTAAAAGTTTTTTAAAAATAAATAATCATTGATCAGTAATTTACGAATATCCAGTCATTTGTTAACTAATATTCAATTGTTTAAACAATTTTTAATTTGTTTAAATATTTGTTTTTTTCAGTTAACTCGCGAAATGAACGTATTTACTAGACTTTATGAGTTATTTAATCGATAATAACAATAAAATAATTTATCTAAATAATTTTACAATTATTTAAATAATACGTATTCGTTCAATAATATATTTTACCTAAAAAAACAGGCCAAACCTTTTATATCACTGAATTTTCGACAAATTTTAATTTTTTTAAGTACTAATTTGTTTATTATGAATAATCGTGGATGTTTGAACAGATTGAAATTTTTTAAACAATTTTTTTTTTTTAATATTTTTGTGTGCTATTTTTCGAAAGACTGAAATATTTGTATGTTCTACTTTGCTTTTTAAGAATACTCTTAAATGTTTAAACAAATTAAAAATTGTTTAAACAATTGAATATTAGTTAATAAATGACTGGGTATTCGTAAATTACTGATCAATGATTATTTATTTTTAAAAAACTTTTAAAAAGCGTCAATAAACCGCAATATTACGTAAAATTCACATTTGTCACTTATGGGGTTTTCTTTGGGGACCCATAAGAAAGGCTTAAGATTATTCAACATCAAAATTTATTATTGATTCTTATTCTCTGATGAGTTCTGAACAATATGTTAAAACACTGAATTATTTGTAACATATTATTGCGTTTAAATATTAGATTTACAAAAAGCTGACTTTTTCCCATGTTAAATCAATGGGAAACTTCATGGTCTTTGCGCTACCCCTAAATATTAACCGATTTTGCTCAAATTTGGAGATTTTTTTTTGGGAATTTAAACAAAACTGGGGGGTGAGAGAAGAGAAATTTGAAAAGTGAAAAATAAGGGCCACCCTAATACGCATATTCGGAAAATAGTGTATTTTGAAAACAACAAAAGCAAACAAAACAATTTGTCAATTTTTGAGAACTCGCAGGTAATCTTGAAATGATTGTCACGAATGAAAAAAATTGATTAAACTGTGAAATGCGGGTTCCCTTATTTTTTCCATAGAATGGTATATCCAAATATCAAAGAACCAAAGCATTCTGATTTCATGACCCATACTTTTCTTGAAATATTGCCTGATTTGAAACGGAATTGGTCACTTATGTGTTTCTTAACTTTAGTCAATAAAATAAACCAATTTAAAAAAAAACAGAAATAAAAATAAACAAAAGCATCCCTACGAACCAACTTCATGATGTGAACGGAATGGATTAGGTTATTATTAGTAATGGTCATTTAAAAATTCAGGAATCAATCATTTAGCCTTGAAATGCACAAAAGTTGAAATTGACAAGTAACCAGTACCTTTTAAAGATCTGTAGATGGAAAGGATGGAAAAGCAGTGAAAATCAGTGGATGAAAAATTCGAGTGTAGAATCTAGTTGAGAGGATACAAGATCTAGAATTAAAAATACGCCAACAGTTTAGTTCAATCGCAAAATTTTCAATAAAATTGATAAAGAGGTTGAAGCACATCAAGGAGACCATATTATACAAAAGTAAAGAGTGCCAGTAAATATTTCAGAGGGTCAAAAAAATTTAAGATATTGTAGACTTATTTATAGTTATTAATATAAGAATCAAGTTTGAGAAACAGTATCAGAATTTTTCATAACTCTTTTAAATAATAAAAAACATGGTTCTTCAGTGGCAAGTCCGGCAAATGTGATTACTTTAGGCCCAGATCCAATATCCATGAGATGCACAAACTGTGATGCCCAGATTACGACTAATGTCAAACGTAAGCCATCAAAACTGGCTTATATTTTGGCTGCTGTCTTCTGCTTGTTCGGGTGAGCTGCTTTATGATGAATTTATAAATAATATAGTTCCGAATACCACACAGTATTAAGCCGAAATTATGAGGTATAAAGAAAATTTAAATATATCAAGAAATATTTAGGGAAAACGATATTTTGCGGCGGCAGATCCTTAGCTCTGTGTAAAATTGTGATTTTTAATCTTGGAAACCATATTAAAATCCTTTATATCTTAGGAAATTCTTTAATATCCCGTAAAATATTATAAAAATACTTTAAATCTTCACAATATGTTGAAATTTCATAAAATCGAATGAAAAATCCGTGTAATTTCATGGAATCTGATATTTCCTGAAATCCTTGGAAATTTATTAAAATGCCTTGAGAGTGTTTAAAATCCCTTAAAATAATTGCAGTAATCGGAAATCTTATAAAATCCATTAAAATAAAAAATCCATTTGAATCTTTTAAAATATCTTAAAATCTAGGCACTACACAATCCTTCCAAATCTTCGGAAATTCTAGGAAATTCTTCAAAACGATATGAAATCATTTTAAATCCCTTAAAATCAATCAAGTCCTTTGAATATTCTTAACAATTTTTTAATTTCTTAAAAATTTTGTAACCTTTTAAAATACCTTATATAATTTCACATTCTTCGGAATCTTTTGAAATCCTTGACATTTTGTAACGCTCTTGAATATTTATTGAAATCTTTTAAAATATCCTAAAATCTTTAGAAGACTTTAAAATCTTTGGAAATACCTCGAAATATTTGAAAAGTTCTGCAAATCTCTGAAAACTTTTGCAAAACCTCAGTCCTTTTGGATAAATTCTTTGAAACCCATTCAAATATTATAAAATCCCTTGAAATATTGTATGGCCTATGAAATCCTCTGAGATTCTGGGAAATTAATTAAAATTCCTTATTGGCAAGAGCTTTCAAAAGCTCCTAATATTATTGAAATCCTCTGAAATCTGATTAAATCTCTTGAAATCCGTTGAAATGCCTGGAAAATCTTTCAAAATATTTGAAAATCCTCTAAAATCCCTTGCAGTATTTTAAAATATCATCAAATCTTATAAATCCTATTAAATGCTTCCAAATCTTTTGAAAGTCTCGAAAACCGCATGAAATCATTTTCCACCGCTTAAAATTATCAAAATCCTTCGAAGATATCTAACCATTTTTAAATCTCTTGAAAATTCTTTGGAACCTTCTAAAATACTCTACAATATTTCACATCCTTCGAAATCTTTTGAAAGTCCTTTAAATTTTTTAAACTTTTGTAAATTTTTTGGAATTTTTTTAAATGTCCTACAATTTTAAAAATTCTTAAAATCTTTGGAAATACCTTGAAATGTTTGAAAAGCTCTTCAAATCTTTGAAATTCTATGAAATCCTTCAGTCCTTGTGAATTAATTTTTTGAAATTCATTCAAATATTAGAAAATTCCTTTGAATTATTTGAAGTGCTATGAAATCCTTCAAGATCCTGGGAAATTCATTAAAATACCTTATGGGAGTAAGCCTTTGAAAGCCCCTAATATTATTGCAATCTGACAAAATTCCTTCAAATCTGTTGAAATTCCTGCAAAATCTTTTGAAATATTTGCAAATACTCTGAAATGCCTTGGAATCTTGTAAAATATCCTAAAATTTTATGAAGTGTTATCAAATCTTCTTAAATTCTTGAAAATTCATGAAATCATTTTAAATCCCTTACAATCTTTAAAGTCCTTGGAAGATCCTCAACAATTTTTAAATCTCTTGAAAATTCTTTGGAATCTTGTGAAATACTCTACAATATTTCACATACTTCGAAATCTTATGAAATTCCTTTAAATTGGTTAAACCTCTTGAAAATTTCTTGGAATTTTTTTAAATATCCTGAAATTTTACAAATTCTTAAAATCTTTGGAAATACCTTGAAATGTTTGAAAAGCTCTTCAAATATTTGAAATCCTATGAAATCCTGCAATCCTTGTCAAGCAATTCTTTGAAACCCATTCAAATATTAGAAAATCCCTTTAAAATATTTGAAGTCCTACTAAATCCTTTAAGATCCTGGGAAATTAATTAAAATACTTTATTGATGAGAGCCTTTAAATAAGGCCTCCAAATTATTGAAATCCTCTGAAATCTGACAAAATATTCCTTTAAATCCGTTGAAATTCTTTGAAAATCCTTTGAAATATTTCAAAATTCTCTGAAACCCCTTAGAATTTTTTTAAATATCCTAAAATCTTATAAATCCTATGAAGTCCTTCCAAATATTTCGAAATTCAAGAAAATTTTGTAAGACTCCATGGAATTTTTAAAATTTTTTGAAATCCCTTAAATATTTGAAAATCTCTTTAAATCTTTAAAATCCTACGAAGTCCCTTAATTCTAGTGAAATTTCATTTGAAATTTATCAAATCATTTTAAAATGGTTAGAAATTTTTGTACATCTATTGAAATCCCTTCAAAATCTACTGAATTCCAAAAAAATCCACTGAAATCTTTGACATTCTCGGAAGTCCCTTGTGATAATTAAGAATACCCTTAAAATATTTTTAAATTTCTTAGATTATTTTTATACCTCTGAACATTCCTGAAAATAATTAAAATGCTCGGAAATCATATAAATTCCCTTGAAATCTGTTGAAATCCTTTTAAATCCCTGTTAATATTTTTAATATTTTGAAATCTATCGAACGGTTGATGACTCGCAGTCAGCTTCTGTTTTCATGTCTCTTAAAATATCGATAGGATATTCATTCCTTATAATCATGTATAATTTATATTTTTATAATATTAAAATTTTTTAATGCAGATGCTGTCTTTGTGCTCCTGTTCCATGCTGTATGAAGAGTTGTAAGGATGTGCATCACAAGTGTCCGAACTGTGACACATATCTTGGAAAGTATGAACAATAAGAAAAAACCTGCGTGAGTTGAATTAATGTTTTATATAAAAAATATTGTAATATTCCCGGATTTAAATGGAAACAACACTCTTGACTTTGTCGTTATTATTGAAATTCCAGAATTCCAAATCAGACCAAAATCAAATTCAAAATCCAATTTAACGTCCAATAATTAAGTCAAGATATATAATTCCTGAAAATAAAACAAGAATTCAACGATAAAATGTGGACAACTACCTTTTTTATTTTTGTCCAAAGAAAGAAATTTTTTTATTTTGTTTTTTAGGAATTGCAATAGGAGCATTTTGTGGTAGTTGTCCACATTTTATCGTTGAATTCTTGTTTTATTTTCAGAAATTCTATATATTTTGTCGTTATTTTTCAGTGATACGTTTTCGTAAAATTTTCCATTTTTTACCAATGAATAATTATAGAGTAAAATTTCATGTGTGATCAAATTTCAATATTTTGAAACAAAGTTGATTTAACAACAATAAATCATAACGATCTTCCCTAGTTGAAATACTAACATTCAAATTTCGCGCCAGTGCGCCCTTTAAAAGTCGTAGAATCGAGGATTTCGATATTTTTTAACCTCAAATAAAAAACAAAAAAAACGTCAATGAACTAATGTCAACCCAACAACCTTGATCTTGAAGAAGCTAGATAACCTTGAAATCCGCTTATTAATTTCTGCAGGAAAACAATGCAAAGTTTTCTTCTTGTTTGCAAGAAAGTTATGTAATTCGATAACAAAGCAAAAACTGTACATACTTTTATTGTTCGATAAAATCCCGTTGCCACAGAAACAGGAGCAAAACAGTGCTGACAGTGCATACGTGTTTGTTGTCGTTTGTCGGTTGCTATATAGTTTTCTAAGCTTGTGAACAAAACGTATAAAATTGTATGAAAAAAGGAATTTAAGTATTGGAAAAGTGTCAGCGAAATGGAAGATTCTGACGAGATCAGCCCGCTCCAGTCAGAAATTAAGAGCCAAGCATGGCAAAAATCGTCGAAGCAAGTTCCAGTAGAAGAACAAAAATCAGATGTGAATTTTGAAATTCTTGATGATGAGGATGGGGATGCCGAATCTCAACAGCCCACCTATCAAATTCGTCCAAAACTTTCTGAAAAGTAAGTATATTAATTTCTTCCTTTTGCTAGAAAAAAATCCGATTTATTGTTTGACACGAAATAATGTGACTGAAGTTTGCAACGTTTATAAACGAAATCATAAAATTTCCGTTTCTTTTACTAATTATTTTCACCTGGTGCCAGATAAAACAAAAATTAATTTCATTCCAATAATCCCTAACATCCGACTAAGTATTAACCACTTGCAAACTTTGACAATCATACGGAAAAATAAAAACCAAAAATGTATTTTCTTTTATAAATGTTGCAAACTTCAGTTACGTACGAAATGATATAATTTTATTTAAGATGTTTTTTACTTGCAATTTCATTGAAACTTTATTCCTTGGAAGGATCTGAAATCCATTTACTTAACTTTTAACTGGCACCACGGGTTAGGAAATTTTCTCCCCGCAATATCTCTCATTCAAACGCGAAAACAAAGGGCATAACATAAAAAAAGGTGAAATACGTCATTTCAATTTTTTCGAGAAAAAAAAACACCTTTTGGCTCAAATTAATACCTTTTTTAAAGCATATACTATTTCGTTTATTTTTGTGCAGAAGTGCATCGTTTCAAGAGTAAACAGATTAATTTTGGTGAAAAAATGGAAAAAGTGATCTAATTTTGTGTAAAAAACGGAATTTTTCAACGTGCTCTACCAATTTTAGTTTTATAAACTATTTTAATTTTTTTATATCTATTCTAAAACTATCTGCTCTTAATTTTGAGGAGTTAAAAAAATACATGAATTTTTACCAAAAAAAATTGCATTTTCTGGTTCTCAAAATTGGTAATGGGTCCATCAGACTCAGTGCGCACTTTACGTTTCGTACCAATTTTTCGGGACGACTAGAGGCAGCCTTAATATTTATAGTAACATAATTTTTAATTAAATAAATACTAAATGAAGATTAAAACTATACTTGAAGATTCAACAGCATTATGAAACAGAAGTTTGCAATGTTTATTTAAAACGAAAAATAAAGAATGTTCTTCCGTAAAATCTGAAAAATGAATTTTGTAGCGCTGGATGCCTAATAATTTAAAAAAAGTTCTGTACCCCTAGCTGCCGAAGAAAGTAGACGTTTCCAACTACTAAATCGAAAAAATTCTAAAATTTGATTCAAATTTCTTACCTAAAATAATGTGCTTGTATTTCTCATGAAAGTCTACAAAATTCAAGTTTCAGATTTTAGGTAAAAAAGTTGGAAAACATTAAAAAAATTTGTTTGGATTCTTTAGACTTTGGAGTTGAAAATGACTGTTTTCCCCTGCAGATGAGGGATCATTCATAAAATACGTGATACATGCATTTTCTAGATTTTAATAGTCTCTAATTACAAAAAATGTCCGTAAAAGTCAAAAGTATCATTCTCCATGTTAAGGACAATGGAAAACGGATCACCAAAGGGTTGGGGGGGGGGGGGTCCGAATTACTGAAATACATATCATGTATTTTATAAATGACCCCCTAAGAGCCGGTGAAAGCAGTCGTTTTCAACCCCTAAGTCTCAAAAATCGACAAAAAAGTTATATAATGTGTATCCAGTTTCTTACCTAAAAGGTGAGGAATGGCTTTTTTAGTGATGTTAAATAATTGAAAAAGTTGCGTCGCCTAAGCAGCTGGGGAAAGCTGCCGTCTGGAACCCCTAAATCTCAAAAATAAAAAAAAAATAAAAAATGTCTTCCAAAACCTACAATCTGACGCCTGATTTTTGTAGGTTTTGGTGGCAAATAAATACAATAAAGTTTCATTCCCCTATCTGCCGGGGAAATCATTCGTTGTGGAGTTAAATGTTAAGGGTTGAAAGCAAGGGATTGAAAACGATTGCTTTCCCCAACAGCTAGGGGATGAAACTTTTTGTATTTATTTGCCATCAAAGTCTACAAAATTCATGCCTGATTTTAGGTAAGAAACTTGAATCAACTTTTGTAATTTTTTTCGATTGCTGAGACTTAGATATTGAAAATGACTGCTTCCGCCGATAGTTAGGGGGTTGACACTTTTTTGCAATTTTTTACTATTTAAATCTAGAAATTCATGCCTCAGATTTTAGTTAAGAAATTTGGAACACATTTTAGAAATCTTTCTGGATTTTTCAGGCTTAGGGGTTGAGATCAACGGCTTTCCTCAGTAGTTAGGAGAATGAAACTTGTTTTGCATTTATTTGCCATCATAATCTGCAAAATCCATGCCTCATACTTTAAGTAAAAACTTGGAACACATTTTAGAATGTTTTTTCTATTTTTGAGACTTACGGATTGAAAACGACTGCTTCTCCCGGCAACTAGGGGGATGAAACTTTTTTGCAATAACTTTTAGCATGAAAATCTACAAAAGTCATGCTTTAGATTTTAAGGGATCAGTCTACTTTAGACGCTAAAAAAAGGCGATATTTGGGAATTTTTTATAAGCACGCTATACAAAATATTGTTATAAAACTTGTTAGATTTGATAAATAAAGTCTTAGAATACATTAAAACAATTTTTGTATTTACTTTATTCAGTTTTTATGTACAAAAACCGCAACTGAACTTAACTCCTCAAAAAGTAGGTAGGTCAATGGTAGCCATGATAACTTGATAACGGCTTATCGAAAAAAAAAACAAAGAGTTTCAGATTCAGTATGACTGTGGCTTTGGCATGACCCATGCATATTAATATTTATCAGTAAATAACAAAATGGCGGACAAAAAACGAGGTATTTTTCACTGTTTTTGACACACAAAAAAATAGTAAAAATTAAAATTTTAACGCTGTCGTAGGTCATACTGAAGCTATTTATGTGTAGAATATTAATTTAAAATTTCATTAGGATCGGTTCACTGGGTTTGAAGAAATTATGGCTACCATAAAAAAATCGATTTTTCGAAGTTGACAAAATAGACTGATCCCTTAAGTAGAGATATTGTTTATTTCTTATTTCACATAAACATGGCAAACTTCAATTTCAGAATAATATTACAAAATACTTACGCACATTACGTTGTATTACTAACAAAATTATTGAATTAAGGGTGCGGAACTAATAATTGTATTCTTTGAGTTCTTTTATCTATTTTTTCATCACTTTTTAATACTCGGCGCAACCTTTTAATTTTAATACATTATTCCTAATTATATGGTGGTATGGATTCAGTATAAATATGCACATAATTTCTTTCTTTTATTATTTCTTTAGCTTTTTCTTTTACTTCACATAAAGCATAATATTATACGCACTTTTCGGATTTTGTGTAGATCAATCCATTTGAAAAGACCAACTTTTAAATAGTATAAACAAGTAATAGGAATTCAATAGTTTAAAAAATATGTATATATAATTTTACGTATGATAATTATGGTATATTTGAGGAAGACGTAATATTGTCTAATGGCTTAACATTTTTCGTCTACAAGCCGTAACGAATTCTTTAAAATTTTATATACTGGTTATTAGAAAATTAAAAAAATCAGTCTATTCACTATAGAATCTTGAATAAAATCTAATATTTCTATTAATAAAAAGTAAAAGTTCAAAGACCATACAAAATGAATAAACTGTTCAAGCATAGGTTTAAACCCATGAATGCAAAAGAAATAATACACAGCGTACTATACGACCAACTCTCGACAAGAACTTTCAACGAGGATGATGCGTATCAGTGGAGCAAGGAAATAGCGGATATAATCAAATTGAAAATGAAGGGTAAAATGAATTTTTTAAATTCCCCTCAAGAAAAATGAAAATTCCAAACGCAGATCTTATTACTCAAAAATATATTTTCAGAATTAAAGTGCAAAGAGTACAAATTCATTGTAAACGTTGTTATGGGCGAACAGCGTGGCGCTGGTGTTAAAATGGGAACGAGGTGTATTTGGGACGCTGAAGCCGATAGTTACGCCTATGACAACTTTGTGAACGTAAGAATGAATCAGATTTTCACTTTATAGGAAGTTGCCTCCTAAAAGAGTATTCTTAAACAAAATTCCAGACATAATATTTCACATTTTTTTTAGGATTCGTTATTTTGCGTGGCCACGGTGTACGCCATTCACTATTATTGAGAAGCAATCAGGACGTTTTTTATTAGAAGACAATATCATTCGATTTTTCGAAAGGCTGTATCGATGTAAGATTTACATTTTAAACTTGTGTCGTGTATATTTATTTTACTTAGGGTATATTTTAGAGTCTTTTCAAGTTTAATTTCTGTTATAATTGTGTCTATTTTGTGAAACGCAGTCGACAATTATCGCTTTTACGCTCGCTAAGTTCTATAATTATTATAGCACCATAATTCACGGTATGAGGTCTACAAAGCTATGATTAAAGAGTACAAAATTAGTCGCATCAGAGTTACTAGCTTGCTTTTAAATTTCCTAAATTATCAGTAATTATTCGACGGATACACAGTTCTAGTTTACATAAGTTTAAGAAATTATCGAAACTTAAGGGATATTTTATAAGCCATGTACACTTAGTTTATACTAAATTCAATAAATTATTAAATTAGACATTTCGCCTTAGTTACTTTCGATTTAGAAGATAATATTTTCACTATTTAAGAATTAAAAATACAGAAGAATTAGGGATTATTATCAATTAATTTTGATAACTTTTTAAGGGCGAATTTTTCTAAGTATTGAGAAAGAAAATATAAATTTAGCTTTCTCTCTCAATTAAAACGTGTTATATTGACGATAAGTATAATATTAACATTAAGATTTTTATTATGTCGATATAATTTATAAATACACTTATTCGTACATTCCTAAGCGAATTCAGGTATAATCGAATTCGCTCTTACAATAAAAATATTATACGAAAAGAATTAAAAAATTATTTTTGATTCGATTATTACGTCTAGGTGAATAAATTATTTGTAGAGGATAGATATCCAAAAAAAAGAAACAAGTCTGTTAAGATCGGATTCAGTTTTGATTTAACACTGACTAATATTACGGAATTTTCCGGGACGTTAGCCCTGAACGAGATGGAAAAGGGGAAAAAGAGGTCGTACGGAAATTTTCATAACGGTAGACAGTTCGTTTTGATTTGTATAAATATTATTATTATTTTAATTTACTTTGCATAATAGCGGTTTAGCCTGTCTTTTTTCTGTAGTTGATCTTTTACATTATGACACAGGGTGCGGCACAGCAAAGTGGTAAACAGAGAGGTATTGCTACTTTTCCTTTCTTGGCTTTCCACTTCGTTTCGGATTTTGATTCTCTGTCGTACATCCCTCGTTTCCATTCACCCTTGTCTGACATGTAAGCGCTCTGAAAGTTAATAGAAAATTGCTTGAATAAAATACAACATTACGGAAATTAAATATCAAACTAAATATATGCTTCAAGGCCATGTATTACTTACCCGATGCCTACCTTACCGACTTTTTGTTCACAACAACTCACGTCCACAATAAATGGAATATTTAATTAAAAAATTCAAGACCATATAAACATTTCTTAGTGCCTTTAATTTAATTTTTTTAATTTTCAACTCGATATCTCAATTCGTGTAGACATAAATTGTTGCAATTTTTTTTGTAATATGTAGGAATCTGGTGTTACATGGCCTTAAATATAATGAAAAATTGTTATGTTGGAAAATTTTGATCAATGATCTCATCTTAAATTACAACACATATTCTTGCTTTACGAGGTTCAGAATTTTAAATTAAAGAAAAATTAATCCCTTTAAAATTATAATTTTTAAAACATTCAAATGTGGCGACTAGTTCAACTTTAATGATTCAAACCTTAAGGATTGAAAGTTCGACTCCCTTTTATTCATTTTGAATATAGTGATGATGAAAATGCGCATCTGAGTTACAATTCAATTCTTTATTTATTTAAAAGTTCATAGCTTCCTAAATTAAATATTTTAAAGTTTGATATTGAGAGTTTGTAAAGTGAAAATATGTATTCTAAATTCAATTCTTAGAATTCCTATCAAGAAATGGTCAAAAAAACTTTGTAAATAAATTTCTAAAAATAGAGTTTGAGAAAAAATATAAAATCCAAAGTAAATAAAAAAAGAGTTACTTACACCAGATTGTGACATGGATCCACTTCCATCTCGTTTCGATAATTCAGATCCTGGTGGATAGTAAACAGGAGATCCTGCCTTGCTTCTGGGTGGAGTAGTTGTTGAAAATTCTACTTCTTTTTTAAATGTCTCCTTTGTCTTCCGTTGAACCTTTCCATTCCTGTCGATGTCATTCAGAACTTCTCTCTGCGAAAATCCAAACGAAAAATATGATAATCACCTTTAAAGTTTAAATTTTGAAAAGTCAACATAAAAAAAAAAACATCAAAAAGTTCAACATCTTCAAAATCTATATTTCTTTCTTTCTATACAAATAATCGTAGGAGTGCTTTAAATATTTCAATGTTAAAATTTATCTTTATTTTTTAAATCTGCAAAGAAAAGCATTTAAATAGGTACCAAAATTTAAACTTACATTCAGAATATTCGTCACGCAATAATTTAATCGTTCAAATGTCTTTATTTCTAGTTTTTGGTTATTTTATTGGCATTTGGTTTGTTTTTATTGTTTGCACAATCTTTAAACTCTGGATTCTGAGATGTAAAAGTCAAAAGAGTTGAGTTTGAAACGATTTACGATCACAAGTCTCATCTCTCTCGACCTTTACGATTTACTATTTATCGTAAATTCAATCAAGAAGATTATTAATTTAATTGGTTATTCGATTTCAGAGAGGGCGTAAATCGAGTAGCAGCTTATAAAGAACTCGACACTGAACTTGTGAAAAATGTGAAATTCGCAACATTGGATGGCGTCAATCTCGCAATTTTCACAAAGAGATTGTATTCTGAGAAGTCGGTGAAAGAAGCGGATGAAGTTTGGACATGGGAGTCTCTCTTTACGCAGGTTGCTTCAGAACTCAACAGTGAAACTCAATCTGATTGATAAATTAATTTAGAAATCTATTTAATGTGTCTTACATGTGGCCTTTTCAAGAATAAAAGTTTCGTAAGTAAATTGAGAACTCTTTATATTCGCATTTTTAAAGATTATTTTTTCCCGGGAATAATGATTCATGAAAGAATTAATGTTGCATTTGCTTCATTCATTCTAGAATTTTTATGCAATTATCTAATTATTACGTTGTCAAATTGTGCGACTTTTTCGACTTTATGGAAAAGACGACTAATTGATTTTTTCCGTTTTTCTTACTAGTTCTCTACCTAGTTAAAATTTAAATCACACTGAAACTTTCACATTTGAAAATATAAACGTAAAAAATTATACAGTTTTAACTGAGAATATTAGGAATTTAATAATTTCTTCTTGAAGCTTTATAATTCGAATTTTGTTAAATTAATTATATCGTTTCAAATTATACCTTTTCTAATTGTGTGAATCTTAATTCAAAGTTTTGACATATTTTAATTGAGTATGTTTAAGTGGAAAACGTTTCAAAACAATTTATTTTTTTTACTCAATTATTACAAAATGAATAATTTAATACTTAACTTACAGTCTTAAATTTTAAAACTTCAAATACATTGCAAATTTAATCATGTAAAATTGAAAACCTTTGCAATTATGAATTTTTGAATGAAAATCGTTTCGAAATGAATAATTTAAATTTAATGAATGTGAAATTAGATCATTTTATATTGAAAGCTCAAAAGCGTTCAAAATTCGACTATTTTTTTATTTTTATTATTAATAATAAATTGAATAGGAACTCCTTTCCAACTAATAAGAATTTAAATAGAAAAGTTTTGAGCTGGTCATGGTATAAAGTTCAAATAAAATGATGAAAGAGAACATTTTTCAGGTTTGGAAACATTTCAGTTTACATACAATTAGAACCTTGAAAGCATGCCCATTTGGAAACCTTTAAATTAACAAAATTTCTAAATCGAGGCAATACAAGTTCAAAATGAATGTAAATTGCAAACGTGTCTTAAAATAGTATAAATTCACCTATTTATTATTTTCCATCTTAGACTTCGAATTGTACGAGGTTTTTGACTTTTTGATCAAAAATCTTTCCAAATTGTACCTACCATTTTAATTTTAAAATGCGAATACTAAAAAATGAACAAATTCCTATTTCAATCTTACTGTTTCGAAGTATAATTTCTAATGAAAGACTCAATGGTCGATATATTATTTTCAATTGAATATTGTTTAAAAATTAATATATATAAAATTGAAAGAGTTTTTAAATAAGCAATTTGATTTAATCACATTGAAGAGATAAAAGTAGTAAATTGGAAGCGATGAAAAATAAAAGAATCTTAGAATTGTACAATTTTTAAATAAATAAGTTCCAAATTTAACAATATTTGAATGTAAATGGCTTCAAGAATCAACAATGCTGAATAAAAGCTAAAAGCTAAATTCATCCTTTATAAACATTAAAAATGTTCTAATTTCCTGTTTATAAAATAGTTTGAATAATAAATCATTTCCCAATTAATAAGAATTCAAATAGAAAAGATTTGAATTTGAGAAAGAATGAAGTTGAAATTAAGCGAAAACCTTTGAATGAAAATAGTTTTTAATTCAGCCAAAAAAAGTTCAAAATGCATTTAAACTATAAACTTGCTCCAGTTGAAAATAATACTTCAATTTGATATGTTTATCTTTTTAGCAAGAAATATTTTAGATTAAGAATAATTATAATGTGGGCGTCCGTAAAATTGGAAGTTAATTAATTAATAAATAATTTAATGTATGTAGAAATGCCTGGGATTTAAAAATACGTGAAATTTGTTTAAATAGGAATTAATTTTCAAATATTTTCTTTATCTTCGCAAATATTTGTAATCCGATTTTAATCAGATTCACGTTATGCTATTATTCTGCTTCAGATATATTTTTCTTGAAATGATCAGCGTATGGTTTAGAATTATTTTAAACTACCTAAAAATAACCTGGAAATCTGGCAATTTGGAAATCAAAATTCTGTAGCAACCCTGGCATGAGAGGTTGAATTAAAAAGTTGATTTTAAAATTTCATCAAATGATAACAAAATATTTTTGAAATTCGAAATACCTCCATAGAATGCAAAAATTATCAATATAATATGGAATTTCTTTATGGATTAAACAATTAATTTCATTTGTTTAAATATAATTTGCAAATCCGTTCAATTTATTACATATTGTTCAATATTTTATGCATTTTTCATACGTATAGCGTTTTATCTAATGTTTTTTAGTTATGAAAAAAAATATTATTAATTGAAGTTCTTTTTAGAAACTTTTACACTGAATTCCTAAAGAAAGAAATTCTGGGAAATTTCTTCGGAATTATGTCATTTATGTGACTTTTTGAGAATTATTCTAGTCGAACCGAGGCTACTATATTTGATCTCTGAAGTGAGCTCTAGTCCTGGAAATTCTATTCTTTACATTTTTGGACTAAGAATTAAGACTAAGAAACAAAAAATCCTACCTCAGATTCGGAGAAGGAAGCCATCAGGTCTTCAAGTTTAGCTGGTGGTTCTTGACTAACTGGTGGCTTAGCAGGATAAACTTTGACTCCTCCTGTAGGGAAAGGCTTGGGACGAAGGTCTTCGGAATTCTTGCTGGATTGTTGCTCGAATTTGTAAATCGTTTCTTTCGCAGTCGACTGGACTGGTGGATAATAAGTTCTGGGTGGACTGCGGGATCTGCTGGTGTAATGTTCTTCGATCACTTCCGTTCGAGTTTCACTCACAGGAGCAGGTGGACTTTGGTAGTAGGTTGTACTCTTGACCTCGGAGTGATCAGTGTAATCTCCAGGTCCACGAGGTCCGTATCCATTGATGTCTGAGTACTTGTCCCTTCTTCTGAGGCTGGAAGTTCCAGTTGGTGATGGAGTTCCGCGATAAAGAGTCGTAGTGTTGCTGGAGGTTTGATAACTTGGACTGGAGGGTCTATAACCATGGCGTTCCTCCCGGAAGTATTTTTCCTCAGCGTGGACTGTTTTCGATTTTGTGGGAACTTCGATCGGAGAGTACCTCACAGGACTTGAGGAACGGTAACCCTTTTGGTCCACCTGAAATTTGTAAAGAGATTTATTAGGTGTCTATGGTGTCATTTTTCATAGTTATAGTTCTGTGTTTACTTTTTAAATATTTTTAATTTCATTACCTCATATGTAATAGTTTTCTGGGTTGTCGAGTCCTTTGGTAAAGTATAAGAAACGGACTTGTCGATATTTTTGGCCAGAGTACTGCTGTTCAAATAAGTATCGGGTGCTCCAGGAAGTTCATAGGTGTAGGTCTTGATAGTAGTCGTTACTTTAGTGTTTGGACCTGGTGCCAAATTTGCTGGCACGGCAGGTGTGATATCCTCAATCACTTCTTGGGAAGTGCCTGTCAAAGACCTTGGTTCTGTCCGATAACCTGGATGTTTGGGAGTAATGACTTTTAATTTCCTACTACTAATTATACGCGCGGTAAAGGGAACGGGAAACATTGCATTGTCAATTCATAATGTACAAATATAAAACAAATTTATTTTTCATGCAAAATGTTGCAAATTTTTCAAGATTTCATAGATTTCACAGAAAGGGGCTTGGAAAATTGAAAAACTACCTCAAAAGTATTCAGATCTTAATGATTTATCGGGATTTTTCCAGAGAATTTCAGTTTAAAGTTATTATACAGTGAAATGGCAAATTTCAAATATAAATATCAATGATATTCTGATATCCTTGCAATTTCCTGAATTCTCGGAATTTCCTCAATCATTTGAATTGTTCGAATTCGTGGAATTTCATGAATTCTGAGAATTCCAAGGACTTCAAAATAATTTGAAGAAGTCAAAAGAATTCATAAGAGTTGACGGAATTTAAGGATTTTAGAGGATTTAGAATATTTACGGAATTCGTAGGAATTCAGAATATTTAAACTATTCACGAAAATGAGAGAATTAATGGAATTTCCCGAATTCATCAAATATCCTGCATTCAGGGAATTAAGAGAATTTCAGGAATTTAGAATATGCGTGGAATTTCAACAATTCAGGAAATTCCGAATATTCAAGGATTTCAGAGAATTCTGTTAATTCGGAGAATCCGAGAATAACGGATATTTAAAAAATTCAGGATATTCGAAGATTTCAGAGAATTCCAAGAATTTGAAGGATTTCGGAGAATTTAGGGAATTTGAAGGATTTCGGAGAATTTAGGGAATTCAAGAAATTAAGAGAAATCATAATAATAAATGAATTCAGGGGATTTAGAGTAATCAAGGATTTCATGATATTCAAGAAATCCGGAAATGTAAAGAATTTCAGAAATTCAGAACGTTCAAAGAATTCAGGAAATTCAGAATATTCAAGGATTTCTGGAAATTCAGAGGATTTTTAAGATTTCAGAGTATTCAGGAAATTCAGAAAATTTCAGAAATTTCAGAGCATTCAAGGAATTTAAGGACTTCGGGCAATTCAGAAAATGTAAGGCTTTTTAGAATATTCAAGGAATTTAGGGGTTTCAGAAAAATTAAGAATTCAGAGAATTCTGAATATTAAAAAAAATTAGAGAATTCATGGCTCTTAGGGAATTCAGTGAATTTCGGGGATCTCAGAGCATTTAAGTAATTCAAGGAATTCAGACAATTGAAAGAATTTCGGGGATTTCAGATTATTCAAGGAATTAAGAAATTTTAAGTAAATTAGGGAATATGCCAAATTTTCATTCCTCTAAATATCAAACTCTTAATTATGAAAAATAAAATTAAAGAAACATACTTAGTAAAACGTCAAATATACTTACATATTTCAAAAGTATTAGTTTTCAATATTAATTTTGCTTGTGGTACAATTTCAGATATTTAAAATTGATCCCAAAGAAATTCCTACATAATCAGTTAAACATTATGATTGTCATTATATACTTATGTGCTTCTAAACTTTAAATAATAAAATGAAATAACTAAAAAAAAACAGGAATAAAAAAAAGCCCCTCTGCAAACCAACTTAATGCTGCGAACGGAATGTATTATCTACGAACACATGTAGGGGAGCGGCGGCGAATGCGGCGCATATAAAGGAAAATGCACGATTAAAATTCAAATATAAAGTAAAACATTGTAATAAGATATATTCTGTTTAGGCTAATATCTTACCAATGCTATATACATGGAGATAATTCAATTGCAGTTCATTAAAACAGTTAATTAATGTGTTTTCCAAAAAGAGCATCTGCGTCAAGTTGTCCTACCTTGTTTGTTAATGTGGCGCGTTCCGATTTCAGTTCATAATTATTAAATAAAAAACAAATTATGATGAAAAATTAGTAAAATATAATGAAAATAAGATAAATGTATTCGCGTTTAATATTATTGACATAATTGAGGGATTATATCTGCCCAAATTTCAAGAAAAAATGTTTTTTTATCAGTACAGATTGTCTCACAATAATTTGAGGAGTACTAAAAATGTTGTATTTTAAGATAAGCTTACAGACGTTGTATAAACAATAGATCAAAATTATATTAATAATAAGTAAAATTTATTCTTTTCCAAAACAGTTATTCGAATAATATCACTATTGTAAACCCTCTAAATATTTATTCTGTCAGAACAAACCTAACCCGAAAACTGGTGAAACGATTTCAAAATACAATTATTCTAAAACAACTCTAAAATACACGATAATAATTAGGATGAAACTTTTTTATGCATATTAGAAACGAAATGTTATTACTTTGAGTAAATATTTCTTACCTTCTAACCAAAAACCGGCACTTTATTTCTACAAAATTCCCCGAGCAAAACAAACCACAAACTTGTGCGCCAAGTTACCTGCCGATTTTAGTCCCTAATGCGCCATATTAGTCGCATGTGAAAAGTATTTAATAAAGATTTTTTACATAAAAGTTCAATAATTTTAATCAAAATGTTGAACTTTAAAGCATTCAAGAAACTTGAAACAGAATATTCCCAAAAAATTGTATAAGTTTACACGAAACTTCTGTAATTTTTTACTTGTTTTTAGCTACTCTGAAAATACAAGCGAAATAACCAAAACTAACTTTTCGTCATGAAAATCAGGCAATTAATTTAATTATCCCAATTTTTTAATAATTTAAGGTTGAAAACATATATACATGTAATGAAACTACCTCCACAAGCAGAAAATGCGTTAATATTCGAAAACTCGAACGCGCCACATTAGCCACCGCGCCACATTCGCCGCCGCTCCCCTAGATCATTTTATTGACCTATTCTTCATCTTATTCCAAAATAATCAGAATTTAAATTTATATTTTTCCAACAAATAAAAGCTCTTAAGTTCTCAGATTCGTGAAAGAAATTAAAAATATTAGAAGCAATAGGTTCTTTTTAAGCCTGGCGGACAAAAGTTCCTTATCTAGATCTGCGAAACATTCTTGAAATATTTAAAACTCTTTTGTTAATTTTTAAATGGTACAATGAGGAATCTTCGGAAGAAAATGCCTTAAAATATCTATTGTCACTTACTCTCTTTGCTTTCTTGGAAGAAAACATCCTTCTGTCTTGCTCGAAGTGGTGATGGATTTCGAGATCTGACAGTGTTATCACTGTATAGCTGCATATTAAAATTATTATTATTATAGGGTAGGCTTATATAGAATAAATTTGATAAATTTGTGAAAAAGGGTCAACTAAAAAAATGCGTTACTAGGTTTCAATGAATGTACTAACCAATTCTCTGGCAACTGACTTAGTTGGTTCTGGACTATGGTGTCTTCTTGTTGTACGTGACTCTTCGAAATTACGTTCAACAAATGAATCGCTGTAAAAAATTAAAAAGAATTTTCAATTCGCTTTTGAAAGTAAATTTGGAATTTAAGTTATGTGCTTACAATTAATAAGTTACAAGAAAATTTTATCGGATTAAAAATACTGGCATCTCAGAAAATCCGATTCTATATCATAAACATATTCTACATCAACTTTCCTTTTTTCAATGTTTGTATGTTCTTTAAAAATAAATATTTTTTTCAATATTGTTTTCAAATTAAAATAGGTACCAATTTTCGGATTATGAACTAAAAGACTCCTATAAAAAGATCTTAGTTAACAATATTCTTTTTGTATTTTCTCATCAAAAAATATGTTTGCACTGAACATCTTTATTAATAAACAAATTTTTAAGAGATTTTTTAAAATAATTTCCCGCACGTTGAAAGGAATATCGAAGACTGTATTTCATAACAATTCTTAATGCTAGGTTTTCGAACCTGGTTAGAATAATTAAATTCTTTATGTATTATTATTTATTTATTTAATTCTTCTTTCTTTTTAATTTTTATTTCAATTTTTGACAAGTAGGAAACTAATTTTCGTTGAAACGAAGAATTATATAATTAATTTTAATTAAAAATTTGGTTTTAACATTTTATTGATAAGGGAAAACATATGCAAAATTGTGAATTTTTAAAAATCTTTTTTATCTCACAAACATATTTCGATAGTGTTTTTAAAAATTATTTCGGGATTTTTACTTCCAAATGCTTTTTGTCCTATAACAATAATTATGACCAATCAAGTGGTAATGTTTTTCATACTTTTTGAAATATTTTGATTTGTCACTCCTATGTGAATGCAAATTACGCTAAAATGTTTTTCGTTCTTACAAGAGGATGCAATAATTTCGGACATAATTTGACTAAAAATGATTTTTTGAACTCTTATGAATATTCCAAAATAACAATAACTTCAAATTCTTCAAAATTTGTAAAACCTTCGAAATCCCTTAAAATGAAGTAAAAATTTTAAAACTGTTTTTAAACAGTTTTGAAAAGTTTCTTAAAAATGTTTCGGATCATCTAATATTTTAAAAGCTTCTCTAACTCTTGAGTTATTTTTCAAATGTTTCCCTGTCATGGAGCGTTCTAAAATTCTTCAAATATTTTTGCTTATTGAGTTATGGAAACACTTTTTTATTTTGTTGAGGCCTCTTGAAATGAGGACTCTGGAATTCTCTCAAAACTACTTGAAACCTGTTTGATTTTCTTGAAATCTTTGTAAAACCCTCTGTTAGGTGAATCTTGTATCAGTAAATTAGTCTCTCATAATGGACTTTTTATTTGATATATATGCTCTAGAAAATTTTAAGTGCAGGTGATGTTTGCTCTTCTAGGCTCTCACAAAAGTATTGCGTACGTTTCTCTTGGCAAAAGTTCAGATAGTAATGTATTTTTGTATTTTCCGGTAAGAAGCTATACTCACATCAAGGCCGGTCCGGTCTTGTTCGTTAGATTATCCGACATTGCCCACGAATCTGAAATATAAGAAAAATCGAATAATTGAAAAGTATCATACTTATAAATTTGAAGAAAAAAAAATGAAAATTTTCATAAATTTATTTGATGGAACAAATCCTTGAAAGAATTTATCTTATAATCTAAACTTTGCTAGACCGCTTTTACAAATTTTATAAAACACAATTTAAAAATTAATTCAAGATTTTTGTAGACAAGAAATTATAGGTGAAAAAACTGAAAATTAATGAGGTTGTAATTTATGAATGTAAACTTGGCGAGACATTCTGCATCAGTTTTTGTGATGATAAGGTGATCATTAGGCAACTGACATGAGTTCTCTCGTAATAATTGGATGAAATCCATTAAATTGTAAACTGAGGAAATTTGTTTTTTGAACTTTTGGTTGTTAGGCATTGTGATGTGATTATTTCCAATTAATAATAGTTCATTATTTAATGAATCTTAATACAGGACTGACTTTAACTTTTTTCAAATAATTGTTATCCATTATTATTTTCCATAAAAGTAAAAGAATTAATTTTTATTTCTCGGAGGTAAAAAAGTGTATCGGGAGTTAGGATACCAATAGTTGTTAAAAATAAAATACTGCCAAGAAGTACAAAATGCATTTTGTACCTGTTGGCACTTCTAATGGTAAAATCTTGTTTTTTTTACTCATTCTCTTTTTTATTTATTATATTAATAATAAATAGTAGGAGAAGTTTATTTTAATTTTGAATTGATCTAAAACTTGAATAAAATGAGTAAAATTTAAACTAGTTAATAGTCATCCACTCAATTAATTTTAAT
Source organism: Andricus quercusramuli (assembly GCA_932178445.1). Classification (NCBI taxonomy): domain Eukaryota; kingdom Metazoa; phylum Arthropoda; class Insecta; order Hymenoptera; family Cynipidae; genus Andricus; species Andricus quercusramuli. The sequence goes on along the minus strand of CAKNXH010000141.1, from coordinate 287,105 downwards.
TTCAATAGTATTATTAATGACAAGTAATTGCTAATCTTCAAGTTTTCTTAAGCCTGTATTTTCGATGAACATATATCTTTTTGGCTGTGACGTTCTCAAGGCACGTCAATTAACCGTACTTGCAGACAAGGCCATTGCAAACCAAATATGGAAATACAGACTCAACACAAGGTCTGCCGATACTCTTTTGCTTTTTTAACCTGCTAGAGGAAGAAAATGACTTGTGTACCCATTGCCAGCATATACTTTTTTTAATGTCCGATTTTCAAGAGGTAACTGAAGGATAAAATAACATACTTTAACACAGGCTTCTATTTTTTTCCTTATTTTTTAAATCATTTTTAAAGTCACGAAAATACGAATTTTAACGAACAAAAAATCAATCTAATGATCCACGATTTATATTTCCCATAAAAGATCAGCGTGGGTTGAATAGCGTCGTGAATTAAAGAGTAATTGACGGGGCTTTGTGATCGAGCAAGGTCCTCAGTGAAATGTTTTTCATTAATGGATTCAGGCACTCCCTTCTACATTACTGATTTAACATTTGATTTAGTTTGAAACACATTTTTTCGCCTAGAATGAGTTACGGTTTTATTTTATTTTCAGTAGATATTTATTTGACTATTTATTAGATTAGAAAGCGTAAAAGTTTTAAAATCACTTCAAATTATAGAGAATTTAACGTATAATCCAAAATTTTCTTGCAGGGATTTATTCAAAGGATTTAAATATTGAAGATAATTTTTAAAAAATCCCAAAATATATTCCAATTGCAGTTGAGGGAAAAATTAAAAAATACTATCTAAAATTGATAATAAAAGGATGAACATTACAAACAAACTATAGTTCATACAATTCTTCAATCTTTGACGTTTTTTATTTGTTAATCAAAATCTCTTAAAATATATATAGATTTCAAACAATTATTTGAAAAGTATCTTGTAAGTACCTTTTAAGACTTTCTGAATTGGCCGTACCTAGGTTCACCGAAATTCGGTGAGCATAGCACAAATATTTTCGGTGAGCCTAGACACTTCGTTCTGAATTATAGAAAATTCAAAATTCTTCAAGGTGAAATCTCTTTCAATAATTGAATCCATTAAATTTAAATTTTATTTATTGATATTTTTTGTAATTTTTTGCCATTCCTAATATTATACATATTATACATATTTTAATATGCTAACTTTTTAAAACAACATAAGGAATGCTTATTACATTCTCGGATTTGGAAAAAGTTATATGTAATGAAGTTTTTCAAACCTGTGTAAAATTGTTCGAAAATGTAAATATTGTTCATTGAATTTTTATTTATTATAACCTTCTGAAACTTTACTACATTTTTAACATTCTGCAACATTAGGGTATATTCTAAGGAAATTTTAATACTGCCTGAAAGGCAATTCGCCCTCCTGGAATGTTAGAAAACAGGTCATTGAAGTTATCATTATGAAATAGGCCGCGATTTAGAATAATACTTTGCGTAATAATTTAGTTCTACATTTAATCTCTATTTCTTAATGTAAAGAAAAAAAGGTCATTGAATTTATCATTTTCGAATAGACCACGAATTGGTATAATCAGTATTTACAGATATGTTTTGACAATCTTTTGCGTTGTAATTTAGTTCTACAATTAATATCTCTTTCTTGATATAAATACTTATATAAATATACTTTATATTTAATACATATTTTATCATTAATTAATAAATAATCTTATTAAAAAATTTAATACTGCCCGAAATCGATGTTTAATACTATTTAACAATGCCCCTTAGAATATATCCTGTGAGAAATGTTATGAAAGTAATTATTTCCTAAACTTCACTAAATCCCTTGTTTTCTTTGTAGGCCTTTAATTATTATAGATTACTTTGAATTTCTTTAACTTCAAACCTCTACAAAAAAATCTGTTAAAATGAAATTTATATTAGTTAAGTCTCTTAAAATTTGTTGACATTTGGGAAATTCAATAGATAATATTTGAATTTCGCGAAAAAAACTCAAAACTTTATCAAATTTTCAAAACCGTAAACTGTTGTATGTGAAAATTCATCAATTTTTTCATTTTTGTAGTTTCTAACTGGTAATTCTGTTTAATTGCGTATTTATCAAATAAAATAAATAAATTTCAATCAAATGAATAAATTTATTTATCATTATAAACAAAGCAAGGTTCCGATAAAAAATCCGAAAACGCCTTGGGATTCGTTTAAGAAATATCAAGATGCACCTTTTTTAAAATCATTTTCTAAACAGTTGATCGGGTATAATAACGGTGTTCTTGAATTTTCAGAAGTCACTTATATTTTATTTATTTTGTACATAACTTCATGAAGAACAAATTAAAAACAAGTGAATTCTGAAAATTCAAGGACACCATTGTTACACTCAACCGGTCAGTTACATAATTTTTTTAAGTAATTTCAAACTTTGCCAACCATTATAAAAAAAACTGAGGGTCCGATCTTTTTTCAAAACTTTTTTGAAAATAATCACATCATTTTTTAAAGTTCTACAACTTTTGTAAACAAATATATTAATTGCCAACCAACTTTGAGTATATAACCAAAATCTACAATAGAGACTCTTATTTGTTTAAAAAAAACAATTCTTCAAATAAATAAACTTTTATTAACATTTTTGAAGTTTTTATAATAATTTCCAAACTTATGTAAACACACGATGTTATAATATACTCGGTAGCAACGAAAGTGTCTTCCCCAAACTCTTAAAGTGACAAAACAATGTCCGATCGAAAAACCGAAAACATCTTTGGATTCATCTAGGAAATATCTAAATGTGCCTTCTTTCTAATTCATTTTTTAAACAATTACACTGTTTATAATTTTCATAAACGTGTTTAAGAAAAGTGGAAAACTTTTTTTTAACTCGCGATTGTACAATAAAATAACGTTGAGGTTGGAATCCAAAGGTGTTTTCAGTTTTTTGATTGGACCCTTACTTTATTTATAATGCTTTACAAAATTTTGAAATCCATAAGAGAAATGAACGGTGCAAACGTATACGATCAACGTGGAGGGGCGATAATAATATTCAAACAATAATTTATTCACTGTAAAAAAATAATTTTGTACTTTTCCTCCATGTTTTTCATTGTACAATCGCGAGTTAAGAAACGTTTTCCACTTTGTTTAAAGAATTGTTTGAAGATTATAAATAGCGTCATTGTTTAACAAATATTTTTGTAAATAAGCATTGAGATATTTCGAAGAAGAATCTAAACGTGTTTGTGTTTCTTTGATCGGACCCTTAGTTAGTTTATAATGCTTTGTAAAGTTTGAAATTGTTAAAAAAATAATGTAAATGTTTAAAAAAATGTTTTTAAAAGAAAAAAACAAAAAAGACGCATTTACATATATATCGGAGAAGAATCTAAAGGTGTTTTCGGTTCTTTGATCGGATCTTTAGTTTATTTATAATGTTTTACAAGAGTTTGCAATCTATAGATATAGGAAACTTCAGACTTATAAAATTCTTGGGAATCCTGAAAGTAGTTCTTAAATTCATTTAAAATTTAAAACATAAAATGTAACATTCTTAAGATGCTTTAAATGTCTTTAAAAATTAATCAAATTTACTTAAGTAAATCTGCATTCCTAATATTTTTAAAAGTCCTAAAAATACATGTTTACATTTTTATGCAAGACTATCAAATCTATTAAGCGTTTCGTAATCCACTTGAAATTCGTAATAATTTAGCTAATAATGTCTTATGAAAATTAATACAAACCGAAAGCTCCAAGAACGTTATTTTGATCAAAATTCTTTGAAGTTTTTGTTTTGCGCTTGAAATGCTTTTAGCGCCAAATTTTTAAAAACTGAAATGTTTGAATCAAATTTTTTGTTAATTATGTTTTGAGTTTTCAGTCTGTAATTACACGAATCTTCAGAAACGAACGAACTATTTGTTCTTGATTAGAATTTCATTCTTTTGGAGATTTTTGAAATCTTCGATAGATTATTATCCAACTTTTTGAACGTTTCGGTTATAATAAATACTCAAAGAATCAAAATCATTTAAAGGGCTCCCTATTTGTCTTTTATTAGGAAACCCTTGTTGCATACAATATTCATCATAAACTCATAATAGAAAGAATAATGGTAGATTTATTAAAAATAACAATGATTAAACTTACCCATTGGTTTTCCATCCAAGTCCTTGTTATAATGATAAGAAACCTGCTTGTAGGCAACTGTTTTGCTTTGTCCAGGTTGCACCTGTGTAAAAATGGTTTGATCGTCAAAAATCCACAATTAAAAAAAAAAGAAGTTTACAATAAACTTAATCCACACTTAATCGGGTGTTTATCACTATAACTTAATCACTATCACAAATGCGATTATGAATGTTAGAGTTAGTACATACAGGGTGCAATCTATAAGAAGGGAGCAAAACTCGACTGGTTTTCAACTCGACAGGTGAATGAGAATAATGAGACTGAGGAAACCAAGACCTGCGATTCTATAGCAGGTTTTATTAATCGGCAAACAATCGGCCAGAGTCAGTACATGACGTGACACATAGCTGCCGTCCGATGTATTGCGGTCTATCCATCCCACGCTTTACTTGCATGGAACCATAGCAATCTCAATCGCCACCCATACCTTATAAGACTCGGATCAACTTTTGCTGACTACTACTTTACTATAGTTAATGAAACTTTAACAGACTTTCCGACTTTGGAGAGTATCGGATGGTATCGCTAACTCAAACTCACGTTACCTATTTCGATTTTTTTCAGAAATTCCTCATCTGGAGGGTGTCAAACCATAAGAGCCTAACTCACAAAATCGAAATTGTACATGAGAGACAAAAAACCCTCTCGAAAATTAAATTATGAACTTGAAAAAAAACCACTTCCGAGATATTGGGGAGCTGGATTAAAGTGTAAAAAGTTTGGTTCGAATAAGTCAATCAGAACTGAGGTACACTAGGTCAAAGTTAGGTTTAGGTCAAAAATTACCTATCTCCAACGGTATCAATTTGGTATTTTTGTAGTTTCGTAGCTCCTATGTTTTTTGTCTCAACTTGTGTTGAGACTTTTGTTGTCATGTCAGTGTGACAGTTTATTGGTATACATCATTTTAAAATCTTATAAAACTATTTTCCCACTTGAAGCAACATCAAGTTATTCCCCTTATTTCGAAATGCATTATCATTGATTTTCAAGTTTTTAATTTTGCGTTTTAGATTAAAGTGATTGAATTTTGAACATCGTGATACACAATTTTAAAATTAATTGTTTCTAACGATTTAGTCTCAAGGTCCTAGTTTAAGAACGCGTTAATTTTTAAAAGAAATTAGGAATTGTTTAATTTTGTATGCATCTAGTTTCAGTTCAATAATTTTGAAAGTTTCTTATTAGAAAGCATATCAAATAAAAATTAAAAAATCATTTTCATATAATTTCACAATTTTCGAACTTTAAATGTTCAGAATATTTAAAATTCTTCAATTTCAAACGGTGAAAATGACAGTGATAATTTTTCAGTAATGATATTTACTAGTAAAAAAATCTATGCAATTTCTTTGTATGTCACTTGATTATACTACATGATATGATACTTACTATTGATAATATATTTGTAATCTTTAAAATTTCTATAATTTCAATTTAAAATTATAGTTTTTAATGCTTAATTCTAGAACAATTTTTTGAGGTTTTAAAAGTAAAGTTTTTTCCCAATTGCTTATAAATTGTTTAGTTTCAATTTTAGTCATTTTTAAATTGAAAAACTTTGAATTTAAATATTCTAAATTGTTTGGCTTCAATTTTCAACGTATACAATTGTCTGTTTTTTTTTTAATTCTTCGAAATCGTAGAATATCAAATTGAAAGAATTGATAATTGCACAATTTTAGATTTTAGAACTAGGCATTGCAAATTTTATAATTTTTTATTTGAAATTTTCCAAAATATTGAACATTTGAAGATCAACTTAATTTTGAATGGTTACAATTTGATGGTTCTGAATTTTCATGTTGAATGATGAATTTTAAATTGTACCCTTTCATAAATTTTAATATTGCAATTAGAATTGGAATGTCTGAATTAAGAAAAGTATAATCAACACTTTCAATATTAAAAAATTTTAAATGATTTTAATTTACTTTAAATAATGGAAATTTTGAAGGGGTTTGAGTATTAAGAAATATTCATATTACAATTCTTAGTAATGAGAAAATTTTTCAGTTTGAAAAAAAGTTCGGATTTGTGTCATTTGCAATGTTCCGTACTAAAAATGTTTTCACTTGTAATGTTTCGCATAGTCAGATTTTTATTGGTTTGAATTATTGCCCTATTTTCGAATTTCAATCTGAAATCATTCAATTTCGAGATTCTTACGATTCAAAATAAAATTGGTTAATTTTGAACGATTTGAGTTAGAAATAATATAGTTTCAACTCCTTTCTAATGAAAATGACCAATATTTAAAACTGTAGTATGCAAATTTTCAATTTTCAGAGCGTCTGATTTAAAATTTTACAATTTCAAAACCTTTAAATTAAAAATTATTCAATTTGAACGCTTTTATTTAGAAATTATAGAAGTTATTTTTCTTCTCACTTCATTCGAAATATTATCCTTTTTTTTCAAAATGTTACCTACCCTGGAATGTTTTAATTTGTAACGTTTTCACATCAAATTAAAAACTGAGTGTTTAATAATGTATACGAGTGCATCCCTTGAAATATAAAAGCGTACGTAGATCGACATTTGAGTTAATTAGTGATTTTTTCAAGCATTAGGAAGAATTTTTTTTTATTCACACTTTGAACTAATGAAATAATCTTGCATAGCTATAATCTTCAAGAATATCAATGAACAGATCTCCCGAAATATAAAAGTGCTCATAAATTATTATTCTAGCTTATTAGTGAGTGCATTTTTCTATCAAGAATTTTATGTTACATATATGTATTGTGTATATCAATATTAGAGCATTTTTGGCCAATAAAAACGGGTTTGTAAAATATGGAGTTTAGGCTATTATGCTTTGACTCATTTCGTCTGAGCATTTTCTGGAATCTCTGACTAAATTCATTATTTGTTTGCCGTATTAGAATCTTGAATTTACCAGAATGTGTCATTCCAAGCGTACCACTGAAGACATTGATAATTTTGCTCAAACTGTCACAAACGCATGAAATTTTACGTGAAAGTTTCTTTTTGCACGAGAAAAATTTTTAGAACATGTGACAAAAATTTTTTATTTCAATACCTTTCTCAAAAGAGCTGTATTTTTAAACTAACTAGGATATTTAACTTTTCGATATTCCGCACCGTTTTTGAAACATTTGCTATGTATGAAGTTTCGTCAAAAAATTACTTAACAAAGGTTTTGTTAAAACAAGCAAAATTTCGCGGGGACTACTGAAATATTTTGTTTCCTCTGTGGGAACCCAATCGTTTTATTTTCCTAAGAAAAATTTTTCACAATGCGAGAGCCTTTTTTAAACTTTAGCTTTTCTTTGGAAATCCGACCACAGTTTTATGTTTTAAGGATAGCATCCTATAATTAATCTGTAATATGTCGCAGTGAAAAAAATTATTTTTTAAGTTTATTTTTGGCAAGGTGATGAAAGTTTAAAAATTTTCATTGAATTTTTTGAATATCAAATTCATTTCATCGTTTTCTGCAGCCTTTATAATTTAACTTAACGTCAAATTCATAAAAATCAGCTAGATACTTAACAATAAAAAAAATGAATCATTTTTAGTAATAAAGAAATTATACATTGATCCATTTCATCTTTTCTTATATTATGTAACAAGAAAAACACTTGAAAATAAAGAAAATTGAGTGGATGGTTTAGAAGAAAATTAGAAAGCTTAGACTTGCTTACATCTTGAAGTTCCTTATCCAGCAACTCCAGTCCTGGAATACCGGATGGCGCACCAGCAGGACCAGTCGTAATGAATTTTTCCGTTGTGGTAGTCATGCCTCGCGTGGGCGAAATCATTCTGAAACGATGTAAAATTAGTTCAAGAAATTTATGAATAATATCGTATATACATTTTTAATTATAATATTAATTATTAGACAGGTACTTTTCATTTTCAAAACTTCCTTAAATTGTATACATATACAGGCCTCGGACTCATGACACTATTGATGCTTTTTCACTTTTTTTAACGATTTCTTTTTTCATGTTCATTTTTTAAATTTCTTTATTTCTTCAAATTATTTTAAAGAAATAACACTAATACTACTATTTTTTGAAATTCCCTGCTAATGCATCTATTCTTTCACTTTGCCTCAAAGCATATTTTCAAATTTCTTCTTTGATTGGCTAAAATAACGTATCTGCCATATCAAAAATCAAAATTTTAAAAGATTTCAAAATATTACAAGGAATTTTTGAAAATTTCAAGAGATTTCGATAGATTCCAAGGGTTTTACAAGATTTTAACTAATTTCGGGGATTTGAAAGGATTGTATAGGGTTTCCAAATTGCTGGAGTATTTTAAAAGATTCCAAGGGATTTCACAGAATTTTAAAGGATTTTAAGAGATTTCAAGAAGTTTCATCTGATTTCAAAGTATTCCAAAGTTTTAGACATTTTTGAAGAAATTGTAAGAGATCATCATTCAAATTCCAAGATAATTTACGAAATTTTTAAGTATTTTCAGGGATTTTCAGGGCTTTTACCAGACCTACGCGATTCTATAGGAACTTCACGGATTTCAAAATTGTTTTAAATTTCAATGGATTCCAAGGATTTTGAGCGATTTTAGGATATTTTACAAGATTACAAAAATTTCAAGTAATTTTAAAAGTAAATTTTAAAAGTAATTTCAAAGAATTTGCAGAGAACTTCAGAAAGTAAATGAAATTTAACTGAATACTAGGGAGGGATTTAAAGCGATTTCTATGTATTTGTCTGGATTTTATTTTTATTTCTTTTAAAGATATTAAAGATTTCAAGGTGTTGTACGGAATGTAAAAAGATTTCTAGGGATTTAACAAGATTTAAGGGATTTAGGAAATTTCTAAGGATCTTTTAAATGATATTTCAAAGAATTTATTCGCAGGCTTATAGAACATTTCAAAAGATTAAACAATTTTTTAGGGAATTTAAATGACTTCATAAGATTTAAGAAGATTTAACAGATTTTGAAGAATTTTACAATATTTGAGGGATTCATAGGATTTTAAAAGCAATTAAAAGATTCCATAAGATTATAAGGAATTTCTATAAATTTCGAGGGACTTAACATAATTGGACAGTTTTAAACAGGTTCCAGAAGATTTCAACATAATTCTTTTAATTTTAAAAACTTTTAAAAACTTTAATTCTTTTAATAGATTTGAGTGTTTTTCAAAGATTTCAAGGGACTTTAAAGCTTCTAGGGTATTTTAAAATATTTCATGTAATTAAAAAACAAATATCCAATATTTTAAGATTTTTATCTGATTTTGTGGATTATTATAAGACTGCATAGGATTTCAAAGATTTCATCATCATTAAGGAATTTTGAAAGATGTTATAGATATAAAAATGTTTTCTGGGATTTTATTTGATTTTTGTGGGATGATATTAGTACGGATTTTACAAGATTTAAGTGATTTCAAGGGAGTTTCAAAGGATTTTAAAGATTTCAAGAGATTTTAAGAAAAACTGACGAGTTTTCTAGTAATCTTAGAGGATTTCAACAGATTTCAGGGGTTCTTAAATGTTTTCCACAGAATTCAATACTTTTCGGCATTTTAAAAGATTTGAGGAGATTTCATGCGATTTTATGGGAGATGTATATTATATACCAGATCACTAAAATAGTAGTTTCCTACCATTTTTTAAAATATATGCTACTATTGATGCACTAATTTGAATTTCTTAAATGAGTTCGAGTTCTTAACATAAATTTATAGATTGAAAACTCTAATATACTCGTAAACTAATCTTATTTTATTTCTTAAATACTATCTAGTTTTTCGACTCTAAAATCGGTAGGTATCACATGCCTAATTGGTATCCGAATTATTACCATTTTGATCATACCTTGTGCTTTCAGAAACAGTTTTGTTTGAATTGGCAACAGTTTTGTAGTCCATTCGAGGTGAACTTGAACGAGCAGTACTTCGACTTAATCTCGTTGTCGTCGATTCCGGTTTCGTTACGGTTGTCTGAAGATCATCTAATAGAGCGTCTGAAAATTTAAAAGAGAAATTAATTTTTATAAAAAAGGATTACGACATTATATTTAAAAAAAAATTGAAACAAGAATGGATGTTTCCGGATACTATCGCGTTTATTTCCTTTGTTACTTGAATAATTCAAATTAATACATGCATCATTTGGTGTAAAAAAATTATGTTACTGTATTGATATTTGCAACAGTATTTTTTATAATTCACCTGATAATATTAGTGTCTAAGATTCTATAAACTCTGGAAACAAACATACATATATAAAATATAAAATCTGGCAATTAAATAAACGTGGAACCTTAATGAAAATGGTTTTAAAGAATAAAACGTATTAATAACAATAAATGTTTAATTTCATAAAAGTACAACTTTATAATTTCTTTGGGAATTTAAAAGTACGTAGACCAAAATAAAAAAGTGTGAAATGGAAAATTAACTTTTTTTTCTAAGAAAAATGCCGAGTTTTCTAACCTAATATTTTATATTAGGAAAAGCTTTTTAAAAGACCTATAATTTTTTTCTTAACCATTTTTTTTAGAATATTTGATATTTTGATTTTATTCATCGAGAATACGAAAAAGCGACGCAAAATATAGGAAAAAGGCTTAAGTCTTAAAAAAGTTATATTTTGAAAAGTTCTATAAAATTTCTCTTAACAATGTTTTAATAGGATTCCTCATTTTGGTTTTATTACTATGAAAAAAATATAAAATTAAAGTTTTGAGCCAAATGACGCGAAATATGGGGAAAATTTTTTGGACAAATATCAGCGTTTAAAAATTCCTACAACATTTCTTTGAACCATTTTTTGACAGAACTCGTCGTTTTTAATTTATTTATTGAAATTGATATGCAAAAATCGAAAATTCCAATATTGCACCAAAAGACGCGAGATACCGGAAGAGTCTAAAAGAAGACTTGTAGGAGTTTTTGTTTTATCCATAAAAAATGATATGAAAACAAAAATCTAATTTTTAGCATAACAACTATACTTATATTACATAGAAAATTTTGAGTATGGAGATGCATACAAAAACTAGGATCTAAAAGAGATGTTTTTGCTAAAGTTTAATTCAAGCATTTCGAGTATAAAGAATAAATATCCGAGCGTGGAGCGCGAGATCAAACAGACGCGCGCCCTAGGCGCGTTCAAACTTGCGAGCGAAGCGAGGCGCGCTGCGCCTAAATTCATCCTTTTAGGTTCAAAATTCAATTTCTTAGTTAAAAGTTGAACAACTTTCTAAGAAACTTTTTTGTTTGTTTCATATACTTTTTTTTTTAACGAAAATTGAACTAATTAGTCGATAATTAGCTTTCCTGTTAAAAATTCATATTTACGGGTTGAAAATTTAACTGGTTTTTAGAACATTCGCCTTTTTGGCTTGAAAATTCATTAATATGGTATAAAATTCGTTTTTTTTATGGAAATATAATTTTTTGAAATAAAAACTGAACTATTCCAATTTTGGTTAAAAATTAATCATTTCAATTTCAAAATTGAACTCTTTGGTTTAAAATTGATCTAATTTGTTCAAAAATCATCTGTTTGCGTATAAAATTAAGCTTCTCTGTTGAAAATTCATCTATTTCATTGAAAATTCAATTACTTAACTGAAAATCAAACTGTTTTGCAGAAAGCTCATATTTTTGGATTGAAAATTCAACATTTTAAATGAAATTTATTTTCTTCATTGACTGAAAGATTTTTCTTGGTTGAAAATTGAACGTCTGTTTAAAATTCGTCTTTTTGATATGGAAATTCATCTCTTTGGGTGGAAATTTCTTATTATTTTATTAAAAATGCAACTGTTTGGTTGAAATGAATCTTTATTCGTTGTCAATTCAAAAGCAACGGTAAGATGTTACCAAATCTCCCTCCCTAAAATCGTCTTATGTTATTTTTAGATGGCCCCTTAATAAATTCACAAAAAAAATTTATTTAAATAAAATTATTTATGATAGGGGGAGGGTGGGGGGTAAAAACCTACGGACCCAAACAGAGAGGGGTTCGTGGTTCAAAATTTCAGATAAAAACTTTACCTTATTTATGCACGGTCCCTAATATTGGAAAAATAGATCGAGCTATATTATAGATAGCACTATTGACTATTTATATCAGTTTTTTAAAAACAGAAAACATTAATAAATGCACAGTTTTCTGCTCCACAATTGCGCATTTCTCTAGGAACTGTTAAAGGGATGTCACAGTTTTAGGGGAGGGGGGGGGGGTTGCCAAACTGTGACAGTCTTTGAGTCTGTGGGACACAGGTTTTGTGACACAATGTGTCAATGGGGGAGGGGGGGTCGAAAATTCGCCAGAAAACGGTGACATCCTTTATGGAAGCTTCCAAATTTAGCACGGACACGAACCCTGAAATGCTGTCGGTGTCGGTAAATTTCGGAAACAGGAATCTGTCCCCAGAAGCGTCCTATAACTACTAACAGTAAAATATAAAATTACAGAATGGAAAAGATTAAGAAGTTACTGAGATTTTAATTTGTAATAACTTAGGTATCAAACAAAGCATCGAGCTATAAACAGGAGAAAGGAAATATATGTAATTTAGAATAAAAATAATTAAATTATATTAATTAAAGTGTACAATGTTAATAAATCTTCAGGTATTATATGATTTAGTGAAATAATCTCTACAGTGTAAAATTAGACTGACAATATATCCTTGGTAGTGAAATATAATATCACCGACGCTTTTACGTTTGCTCGCAGTCTGAATCAGACAGACTCTTACTACTGAAGTATAATTCTGTCAACAATATCTTACCCTACAAAGACAGGAGATAATATGTTTAGGTAAGTAGAAAATTATTTGCAATTAATTTTATTTTGTGTGAAAAACTTATATAAAGCACAAATTCAAAATGACATTCACATTAACATTTATTTATCAAAATGTAAGGCCTGAAAGATATTTTAGTATAAAGTTGAATATAATTCTTGAAGCCCATTTTTTTTAAATGTCAAACAAATTGAACAATAATTCTAATTCCTATTCTGACATTCGAGAATAAATTTCTTTATCAATATTTTTAGAAACTAAATTAAAGTTTTAGTAGTTTGCAAACTTATACTAGTTGGGCCGGAAGTGGATGACTGCGTGCATTTTTGCACGGCTTGCTTCTTGGCCTAAACTTAATTTGAGAATTTTGCCTCGAGAGAGTTAATTTTTTCTTCATATTAACGAATTGCGTGCATGCAGTAGAAAAATGTGTTACAAGGACGCACCGTAAAAAAATGCGTGGGTGCATGAAAGGAACGTCACTCACAGATACCCAAACAACCATTGACGACTGCACGAGTCTCGATTATTTTTATGTCTTTTGACTCAATGTTTTATTTTAAAGTTCTTATATTTTGCAGAATTTATTTTATGGACAAGTCTGAACGTTAATTTTTATAATCTCCCCACGTGTGCTTGTTTTCAATGAAAAACGATTATGTTTATTTAAAATTAATGAGGATCAAAATATTCCAAGTTGTTACAAAATTTTGGAAAATAAGGTCACGATATATTCAACCACATAGAAATCTGGCTATATGTGGTGAGAAAATTTGTTTTCTAGTTTTTATTATCAAATGAAAAAATTAAAGTAATCTCAGTATTCAATTCCTCTTTAACCTCCGAATATGTACTCCCATGCAGAATTTACAAAAAACCCAAGTAAAGAAAGTAGGAAGAGAAAGAAGTCAACTTCGATTCGCTCCTTCTTTTCTTTCTTTCGCCTTTCTTTATTTTATTTTTTTTAATCTTTAAAAAATATTTTAAAAATTAAAAAAATTTACTTTTGGGGTGTTCCGCCAACACTCTTATCAAGTCAATGCAAATTTTACATTGACAAGGAAATATCAAGAGGTCTCTTTTTAAAATCATCACTTTGTTCCCAATGAATGCCTCATTTTTTAAACATCTTGATTCCAAATTTCGATAGATATATAATTTTAATAAAATAAATCCTGGTGAAAAGTGTATTTTCAGAATAAAATACAATAAATAGCAATAACAATCAACAATGTGAAAATAGTATCTTTAAAATTTGTAAGATTGTAAAAGTGTCCATATGATAGCAAAAATTATAGTTTTAAGTAGAGCTCTGTTCACTATTATACAAATAATCATCAGAAACGTAAAACATCACAAAGAAAATTACTACAATAAGGTGTGTCGTAATGTACAGATGCATCTCAGCCGCGATCGATATTTAAATTTTTTGTAAATCATTTCATAATGTGTATAGTACGTAGTATGTATGTAGGATGGACATTTAGTGACATAACGTACACACCCACGCAATTTTTAATTTGTTATTTAAATGCACGTGTGTAAGCCACGGGATTCGTAAATCGAAAACGTTACCTTGAATTGATCGATAAGAACGTGTAACCGTAGGCATTTACCGATGTTATCTATAGTAAAGGTCCTTATTTTGAAGATAATTTTACCCACACGTTCTTTTAGTCAAAGAATTTTTAACATACATTTTTTATTATTTGCATTTGACGTATTCCATTAGACTTAAGCGCCAAAATTCGAGAAATTTATAATTCATAATAATTTGTCAAATTCGAACTAGGTATACTTAAAATTTGAACTATTCATATTTATAATTACAGAAATTTTAAAGTTTTATATTTTAAAGAGATACATATTTCAACTGTTTTAATTAAAAAGTAATTAAATAATCTTAAAGATTTTAAATTAGGCGTATTTTCTAGTTTGTATCATTTACTTCGGAAAGCGTTCGAACTTGCATTTTTTTTAACTTCAAATTCTCCACATTATTAAATTCCAAAATTAAATTGTATTAAGTATTTGCAAAATGTTAAGCATGGATAAGTTTAATTGTTAAAAATGTTTAAATACCCGAATTTCAAAAGCACTAAACACAGAAAATAATTGTTTAGTTATAGAAAATAACAAGTTTGCAAAATTGTATGGATTGCTTAAGGCTTCTCATTCCATCACCGAAATTAAGCAACGCTTGACTCTGGTGAACTCGGATTTTTGACTAAAGCCCTCGATCTTGCAAAATTATTTCAAATTGCGGATTTTTTAATATTTCGTAGAGGCACAAAAATTGTGCTGAAAATCATATATGATTGGTTTTACATATTACAAGGGTAAGGGAGATATATGAAGAGACAAAAGACAAGGTAAGAGGAGGGGAGGGGATTTCGGAGGGATTCTGGATGGATAGGGGGTTAAGGCAAGGGTGTCCACTTAGCCCAACGCTTTTTGCGATTTTAATTGCGGATATGGAAAGTAAGCTGGAGGCCGGGGTGGTAGGAGGAGTCAGGATAGGAGGGGTTAGAATTTGGTCACTAGCGTATGCAGATGACATAGTGTTGCTGGCAAGCAGCGAGGAGGCCTTAAAGGAGATGATTAAGAGGTTGAGAAGATACCTGGATAAAAAGGGATTAGAGCTGAATGTGGAAAAGTCCAAGGTTATGGTGTTCAGAAAAGGAGGGGGAAGGGATAAGGGAAGGGAGTGGAAGTGGAAGGGAAAGGAGGTGCAGGAGGTGAAAGAGTTTGTGTACTTGGGCTTCGTGTTTCGAAGGAATGGTGGAGTGGATGGTCACATAAAAGAGAGAGTGAGGAGGGCAAGTGTAGTGATGAGGCAGGTGTGGGGGTTGGGAAAGAAGTTATTCGCAGATGATTTTGGAAGGAGAATGAAATTGTTTGATTCACTAGTGATGAGTGTGCTATTGTATGGGGTAGAAGTGTGGGGGTGGAAGGAAAGTGAAGAGGTTAATAGAACGCAGGAGAGGTATGTAAAGTGGACCCTGGGGTTGGCAAGGAACACGCCTAATTATATTGTCAGGAGGGAGACGGGGAGAGCGAGTGTAGGAATTCTAGCAGGGAGCCGGGCGTGTAAATATGAGGAGAAATTTTTGGAAGAGGGGGGAAGTAGGCTAGTTAGGGCGTGCTGGTGGGAAAAGGAGAACAAGGGAGGGGGTGGGAAGATGGAGGCTGAGAGGGAAAGGTATTTTAGAATGAATGGACTGCAGATGGATGAAGTGAGAAGGATGCACGAGGAAGGAAGGAAGGTTTATGACGTGGTTAAGCAAAACGGCATGGAGAGAGAGAAGACAGAAGGGGAAGAGAGAATAAGAGAGTCAAGATTCAACGGGAACTATGTGTGGATTATGCCAAGTGCAAGAGCGCAATATTTATGTGAGAAAGGAGAGAAAGGAAGTCAGGAGCTTATAGCGAGGATGAGGTGTGGGTGCATGGAGGGCTTCAATAGGTTCTGGCTCTCGCGAGAGAAGAGGATGTGTGAACTGTGTGGAAAGGGGGATGCAAGAGTGGAGCACTGGTTGGAGGAGTGCGTGGAGGTAGAAAGAAGTGAGATAAGCATGGAGGTATTGTTGCATGAAAAGGGGGAAAAAAGGGCAGTAGCATGGGTGAAGGGAGTGTTGGGTAAGATGGAGATGAAGAGAAGGAAGGAGGAAGAGGAGTGGAGAAGGAAAGATTGTAAATAGGAGAGAAAGTAGATATAAGTAACATGTAAATATTGTAAATAGTAGATAAGTAGTAGGTATTAGAGCGATAACAGAGGTTGGCAAGCGAGGCAATGCGAAAAAGTAGGGATATGCGAGCGAGGCGAAGCGAGGAAGGCAAGGCGATACGAGCGTGCGGCTTAGAGATAAGGAATGGAAGGATGTTAGTTTTTAAGGGTTAGTTTTAAGAAAATTCTGTAAAAAATGGATGTGTAAGCAAGTCAATTTTTTAAGGCCAGCAGGCTGAAAAATAAACGTTTATCTATCTACAAAACTGAACAAAAGTATATTGTTTTCTTTTTACTTTATATGCAAATAATTTTACAAGCCTGTTGTTAAGTGGTTTGAACATACTTATAGAGGAGTTACCAAAACCATTTTAAATAAAACTCACCATTAAAAATTACAAAGTGCCCTTTAAAAGTTTGTAAATGACATTATTTGCATCATTTACAAATTTTGAGTATATTTTTTTAAATCTTAGCCCTGAAATTACTTTACTAAGTGTATGAAACATTATCACCATAAATGGGAATAACACAACTCTTTAAAGTGGAAAACCACAACTTATAAAGCTTAAAAATGTATATTTTGTTTATACATAATTTTATTTGTAATTAATTACATCATTTTCTCTTTGACTGACTTGAGAAGATGCATAAGTTTGCAGAATCTTTGTTGATAAGAATTTACCCTCAAAATAAAGAAAAGGTATTCATATTCAAGTTATTCATAATAACAAAGAACACTGTTATTTTTCTGCACAATGTTTATAATAGGTATTTCATTAAATTTCAGACCTGCAATGACTCTTTACAGCGTAGAAAAAATATTTCGGAAGAGGTTTGATAAAATATTATAAAACACTGTAAAGAAAGCGGGTATAAGGTTAAGAGAAACATTTTCCAAATTTGTAAAGGAAGCAAAAAACCTAATTTACAAATTTTTAAGCGGGTTCTTTTTGTAGAATAAATTTTAATAAAAGCCGGTTCTGACAACACCTCTAATGTAGGTGGAGTTTCCAGCCCACTTAATAATAAAAAACTTGTGAAATTAAATGCATACAGAATAAAAGCAAATCAAATTCATATTTCCAACCCTCATAAGGAGTGGTTCACTAGATTTAAAAGGTTGTTAATTTATTTCTTTATTGCAAATAAAATCGTGAAAGATTTTCTGCACAATTTCTCAGTCAGTGAATCTAATCAGTAAGAATTTTTCCTAATCCACAGCTTAATCTCACTGATTCAAATAGCCAAAAGTGTTTCACTGAATCAAATAAACAAAGATTTTCACTAATCAACAGTGAAATCTCAAGGATTGAAATTTGGAGGGTCTATACGTTATACGTGCGACTAATAAAAAAATTCAAACCATTCTATCCAAAAATGGGAATAAACATTTGTCATGAATATTTCAAATTCAAATTGTTTAGAAAATTGTCTCATTGATTTGCAATACATATAATTAGGACCATAATAGAAAGTGCAATTTTCAGATTAAACAAAACATAAAAACTTACTACCGAGATATTGAGTTGCTAAATTGGAAGTAAATAAGTTTGATTAGAAAAATTTAACTAATTCCCAGTAAATTATTCAAGAATTGGAGGTTCAAATTTCATGGATTTGGAAAATTTAGAATAAAAAGTTTTCATCTTCAAAAAAAGTATCCTGTTCCGGGAAAATAAAGATTTAGCGTGACGTCATCGCTCTGTAAAAACGATTTTTTGCTGCAAGGTCTATAAAAAGAAAAAAGGTATACGTTTCTTTATAAATAAACGATGATAAGTTTGAGAAATATTATTTCTGATTGCAAGGCAAACAGTTACAAAAAAAACCTTATAAAAGTGGCTTATTGTAGAAAATGAATTTAAGATTTTAGGTAGGAATTCGATTGGTATCTTTGTTGCTGAAAATAGTGGCAAATAGTTTCATTTGAAGTTTTTTTTTTTTTAAGAAGTTATTGAATATTTTACTGTATTTGAAAGCTTTTAGGAAGAGGAATATGGTATGAAAAAGGTTTAAAAAAAAGGTAAATGGTTGGGCAATGAAAAAAAAAGAAGATGGGAGACAAGTGCAGAGATATCAGTTATCTGGTATTGAATCACCAATCTTTTTTATTGCTGTATTAAAAATGAGATTTCAAACGAATCCTTTTAATAAAACACGTATTTGATTTTTTAATAATTTTTATGCAAAAAGTCCATTTTCGGCAAAAATGTTGATTATCTAGTTCTGTACTGCAACCCTTCAGTTATGGATGTAGAAAGGAAAATGAAAAAAGTTTATTTTTCTCCGAACGGCTCAACCGATGTTAATGATCGAAATATATGTTGTAAAAATTAATGAGATAAGTTTTGAGAAAAAATGGAAAACAAAAAATCTGACAAAAAAAACGGATGAAGATTTTTGGTCGAAATTTAGAAATTCTTTTTTAAATATGTCGTACCACTCCAAATAATTCGGAGGCGAATATGATAAAGTAAAAAACTTAAGGATATTTTTCAGCTAAAAAAATTGAAACCTCATTCTAAAACAAAATCTCAAACAAACAATGAAATTGTGAAGAATTACAAAAAATTTTATCCTTATTTTTGCTCAGAATTTTGGAAATTTTCTTTGGATTAGAATCATTGACGTTTATAATATATATTTTTTTCATCCAAATAAGCTTATCCGTAAACGAGAATTTTTTTTTTCAATTTTCTTTACCCCTCCATACTTACCCTCCTAGGCCCTTTTACTGGGAAAACACTCTGTTGAATACTGGGAAAACTCTCTACACTGAATCAGAAAGTTTCTTGGTAAAGTGAGGGGCCTTTAATCTTTTGCTCATCTTGAAGAAATGCAATATGGCTCGGTTAATTTGAAAAGAAAAATAGAATTAGGCCTCTTGCCACATCGAAGAAGTTTACCTAAGTTGCTTTCGAGGCTGCTGGCTGTGGCTGCAGAATGGCTCTGTCCAGATATAGGTCCACCATGAGTCACGATCTTTTTGCTAACATGTGAGCTTTCCCTCGTCTTTGATGACATTGCGACCACTAGTGCCCTGTCTCACGAACTCTAAATAAAAAGAAAAAAATATATATGTATATAAAAATGAGACAAGTACTTCCTTATAAAAAGCTTGATAAGAAAACACTTAGAAAATTAAATTATTAATCTGCATCCTCTTTGGTATGAAATAAACCATTCACTTAAAACAAACCCAATAACGAGAAAAAAATCACTAACTTCATAATTTCTATAAAAGAGTGGGTGTCATAATTACAGGGGTAGTCTCGATTAAGTTCAACCCAAAAGTGGTTTTACATCAAGTTTCTCGTTTGTAAGAGATTATTTCGAGTTAAGGCAGAAAAAATCGTGAGGCGTTTTTTTTTTTTGAAAAACAAGTTTTTTCGTTTTTAACGATTGAAAACTTATTTTTGTCAAATACGACGCAGGATGTGAAAAGTAGTTCATAGTTCGAAATTTTTCTTCCTAAAATATATAAAATTATACCCTTATCAGATTTTTATCTTGTGTATTTTAGGAAATTTTTCCACAAAAATAGAAAAATATACTAAAATGGCATTTATTTTAGCGCACTACAAGATTTTATTTTCAAGAACTTGCACAAAACTGGCAAGTTAAATTTTCTTATGTGCTGCAATAATTTTTAATAAAGTAAATTCCTATTTTTAATTCTTGAGAAATTAAAATAAGGGAGCATTCTAAATAGAAAAATAAGCATTAAAATTGCTTTAGATCAAATACATTTCGGGGAAAAAGAGGTATTCGGATTCTTATTTTTAATATAGTAATAAAAAAACATTCTTATCACAAGTTTAGTTAAAATTTTAGCGTACTTAGTATTTTAGCGTAGTAATAATTTTCTTCTTCCCTTCAATATCGATATTTCGTGAAATTATTATCGTTTTTTGAAAAAATAACGTGGTTTTCTATTTATAATCCTTTCATCGAAAAATCCTTTATCGCATTGCAATACCGACATGATTTTACTGTTTGGAATGCTTCCTAATTTTAATTTCTTTCGAATTAAAAATAGAAATTCAGAATACTAAAAATCGTTTGAGCACAGCTGGAAAATTAAAAAGATTTCTCATCTATATATGAAGTAAAAAAACAACACATCGTAGAAAGAAATATAAGAAGAAAATTTAACTTTTTCTTCAATCTCTTCAATTCGAGAGATAAAAATCCACTTTTCTCTGCTTTAAAGCTCAGAAACTGTGAGAATCACATATGATATGTTCCTCACATTGTCCCTTAGTCAGTCGGCTCCGACAAAAATGATATTTTTAATCCTTGAAAACGAAAAAATCGTTTTTCTCAAAAAACGCGTGGTACGATTTTTTTCTTCCTTTTGATTCAAAATAACCCGAGGCGTTTAATTTATTAATTGAGTATTTTGTATTAAATTAGATATATACAGCTGATAAAATTTGCAATTCGAACATCCATTTATAACATTCCCTAAATGTTGAAATCCCAAAATTATAAATATCATGAGAAAATATAATGGTTTTTCAAGTATTCATTTTCTCAATTTTTTGTGGCCAAATTATAAAATCTTGTAATTCAAAAAGGCCAAGATTTTTAACTGCTCTAAATTTATCACATTCAAATAAAAAAAAATACACATTCGCACGCAAACCAATTTTAGCATTTTAGTTTTGAAATTCCAATGCTTTTAGATTTTCGAGCACACAAATTCGGATGCTTCTAGGAATGAACGCGTTTCAAGATTTAAACGATTGGATTTAGTTTCAAACAATTGGTTTTATATTTAAACAGTTGAAAGGTTTACACCCAATGATATAAAATTTTGACTCTCAAAATTCATAAGTCCTAAGCTAGAAATTTAAAAACACTTCAATTCGAAATATTTTCAATTTAAAAGCCCTTGAATTTGTAATCTTTTAAAAGATAAAATTAATAAAATTAAATATGTATATATATATATTTAATAAAAAAGTATTTTTTTAAATTTATTCACATTTTTATTCGCGTTTTACAAAATGCTCATTTTTTAACTTTCAGAGTCTGTTTTCAAATTGCAATAGAAAGAGAATTTGGTCAGACAGTGGGAATTCGACATTTAATATGCTCTGTCGACAGTAAAAATATTTCTAGCCCAACCCACTCACTTTACCTTGTAATAGGAATGAATAGCTACTTCCGTAAAATCAATTTTTCATTTTGATTTATAACTTCCTGTAATACAAAAGTTTCCCTTTTTTTGTAAGAAAGGAATCATTAATTATTTTCAAGTGAATCTGTTTCTTGGATTTTGAATCTTATTTTAATAACCGGTTTTAATTTTTCAATTGTATTCAAGGATTTCAGTATGCCATTACAGAATCAGAGTGGCCACTGAACTGGGAAAACCGGGAAATGACAGTGTATCTATTTTTTGACCGGGAATTTAACCAATTTTTAGAAAAAAATCGATTTTCTATTTCAGATCTTCATTTCTAAGCGCAAATTTTTAATTAAATGTATCTTAAATTGCACTGTTGAAGACTTAAATAAATAAAAATTGAAAGCATTTGAAATTGAAAATTTTGCAAAAAAAATGTTTCTAGTTGATCAACAGTCAATATAAACTAAATGATGATTTTTCGAATTAAACTGTGTTTCAAGTATTATAAGCAAACGATGATTAATTTTACAAGTCGATTCTAAATCCTTTCAAAATTAAAGAATTTACACATATTAACGTTAAAAATTGAACTGCGTTTGAATTCGCAAGTCTCAGCAGTTAAACAAATGTACACGTGGATTGAAACTTTATAAATTATTTTCAATTTTTAATAACATCAAATTAATAGATTCAGAATGAAACGCTTTTTAATAAATTTCAAACCCTATTCAAACATTGTTTCACTTAAAAAATATTCCATTTTTAACCCCTTTAATTTGAACCGTTCAAATTTGTAGAGAGCTAAATTAAAACTTGGATGCATAAATAACAACTGAACACATATAAGAAAGGATAACAAGATTTTCTTAAGATTCCTAGGAAAATTGAAATTGATTTTTTATTTTGAAAAATTAATTTTGGGAGAATATTTAAAAAGAATCTAAAAGATTTAAAGACAATTTTCTTAATTTTACAGGATTTTTCGGGAAAATTTCGAATCTTTTTAAAAAATATGTAGAAATTTCCAAACATTTTAAAAATTAATTAAATTTGTAAAAAAAATTCTTAAATATTTTAAACAAAATTTAGATTTTTCAAGAATTTGAAATAAAATTTTGAAGCTTTTTGAGGATTTTAAAAGGTTTCAAAATCATAAAAAATTGTATGAGAATATTTAAAAATATGTTTAAAAACCAAGTTTTTATGTATAAGTAAAGTTTCTAGCCTAAAATATTGCTGAAAATGTTATAATTTTGCGAATTTACCAATTTATTGATCCATTTATTAATTAACATTGACAGTGATAGCATAGATTTATATTTTTTGAACTGAATCTGAATCCTTAAACTGTACAATACATAAGTCTAAAATTTTACATTTTGCAGCTTAACTGCATTTAATTCAAAATTGTTCATGTTTAAACTTCAGTTTGAACAGTTAAATATTCGAGGATTCCACTTTCAATGCTTTAATTTGCAGTTCAGTTTTTTATTACTTCAAATGAAAAAAATGTTTTTCTTTAAAAGCTCGATTTTTTAAATTTCATTGACCGTGAAAAACGTTTGCGAACTGGGAAAAACCATGAAATGACCGGGAATATTTTTCTTTGATTAAAAAGGTCACCTTGAGAATATTACGATTTAAAAATTTTAAGTACTGACTTTCTGATGTGTTTCATATCTTTGTCTCTAATTATCAGAAAATGAATAATGAAATATGTACTAGAAAAATTGAAAAATGAAATTAAAATATTGCGTAGGAGGCGAATACCTTATAAAGTAATCATTTTAGGAGATACATTACCATCTAAGAGCGATTCAACTCTAAGATGGACCGAAACAATTGCCCGTCACATATCTGTAAACGCCTAATATTTATTCCGGTAGTATGATCTCGCAAAGATTGGTGCCAAGAGGCCAAGGAGAACATATTCTAAGAAACGCCATGGGTAAACTTCAAAGGTTCTCATTTTCGTTAAATCATTCACTATTATATATTTAAGTAACAGAATTTAATTTTTAAAGGTCTTTTTCAACCTTTCAATTATGCCAAGATTATACATTTTTCATCTTTACATAAACAAAAGTCAATATTTGCAACATGTGCAAAATTTTTAAGTTGAAGAAATAAAAAAATCGCAGAGGTAGAACCAGTTTATTAAAAAAAAATTTGAAAGTAAAGAAAAATTGAATGAATTCAATGTAAACATTTCCCAAATTCGATACAATTTCAAATAAGTTTGAATCGTTCAAATTTTCTTCAAAATACATAGTTTTCAAATTATAATTTTGTTTTGTAGTTGAAAGTAACCATTACACTTTTGAAATTTAAACTTAATTTAGTTTATTTTCACTCATTAATTCATTTCTAAAAGCATTCGAATTTGTAAGCTTTCAGATTCGATCAATGCTATTAATTTCAAGATTCACAAATTTCTCTCCAAATATGAATCGATGGAATTTCTAAGAATCAGTAACTCATTGTCTAAGATTGTAGTCAGTAAAAATCCATGGAAAATCCCTGATAACACACGGAAATTCCAGTTTGTCCAAATTTTTCGTCAATTTTTGAAAAATGTCAGTGTTATAAAAGAAAGTTCGAATAAGTGTGCCCTTTCTCAAAATCTGAATATCGACCTTATTTCAATTTAAATTAATCAATTTTATTGGAGTTTTAATTTGTTAATGAATCATGAGTAAAATATTACTAATTTATGTATCAAGACTTCATAAAAAATTGTAATATAAAATATTAAAAATGGTAAAAAATACATAAATAGTGAATAACTGAATATAATTAAAAATATTTGAATGAAGAAATTATTGACTGCCTGAAAATTAATTAAAAAGTAATTATGGCGATAATTGATCGAGATTATTCGACTTTGAAGAGATCTCTGCTGCGTGTTATTTCTTATTAGGTTTCTTCGCATACAATAACTCGTTTAAGGAAACGAACAGTAGTCGTTTATTCGCAAGATGAGCGAATAAAAAGTAGGCTATAGTTACAAACATTACATCATGCGAATTTCCATAAAATACATGTGATTTTTTCCAATTATATGATCATAAATTGCCATTAAGGTCCTTCTTATATTTTACATAAATTCAGATGTACTATACTATATGTACATATTTTACCCTTGATCTACATTTCAGGGTCCCCTGACAAATTCGTTCGAACTTCCATATTAGGTACGCCAAATTCAATAAAGTAAAAGACGAGTTGTGAATCCTTGCAAAGTAAAAGGATTTAATAAGGAGACGATATTGAATATAGCAGAAATTATTCCCTTTTATATTTTATATATGCAGTCTTCCGCCGATAAAATATAAATTATTCTTACATTAATTAAAATAATGTGCATACAACACCAAATAAGTTTCTTTGAAGAGAAAAATTGTGTTAAGTTTCAACAAGAATTAAAATATAAATAAAATGAAACCAATTTGTTTATTTGTACAAATTGCATTTAAATTGTTTTAAAATAGCCTGAGTCTAGCCGTCCCGAAAAAATAGGGGAGTTAGAAGAGGGGATGGACTAATCGTCCCAAAAATACAGGACGATGAGACACTTTGTTTAAAATAACCACCTCCATTTTTCTGATTTTTCTATAATTGTTAAATTTCTCCCTGAATTTTAAAAATTCTTGAATAAATTTGATGGAGAAAGAAATTTTTTTTTTTTTCTATATTTAACAAACCCAAAATTTGTAATTAAAATCAATGATAGAATTGGAGATTAAGTTGTTGATTTCTGGCGTGGATAAGAGAGCACATCAACAAATGAGTAAGGTATCAGATTTTGGCTCTCAGAGTCGTTTTACGGCGAACTTGTCAATGGTTGGTCATAAAAAATTTATAGGACCCTCTATAGATATATTGCGCGAGTCCGAAAGATATTTTCGGCTATGGGCTCGAAGGCGGCGTCAGCACCGCAATTCTCGAGTCCGTCTCTTTGGCACTTTGCCCATTTTCATTTCAAGAGTCAAGTCAGATTCGAAAACAATGAATCCAGAGCTAACACTTCAAAATTGCATAGGCATATCAATTTTTTAACATGGTTAATACATGCCGCAAATTTAATTTGAAACGAATAGACTAAATGCAGTGAATTTCATGCCCAATTATTTATAAATGTTATTTATTAATATATTTATTATTATATCACTTTTATAATAATGTTAAATTCCGAGCTTAAAAAAAACGAATTCGTGTTGTTTTGAAATGCAACAAAAACGAGACGCAAAAAAATTCACGCACCAATGGTTTTCTATGAATATGCACTGAGAAAAATAGTTTACACTGTTTATGATCTTGAATTTTTTAATTTGCAAAAAAATCTGTAGATATCAGTTTCGGGTAAGTTACTTTGCTTAGTATATCAAGAGAGGTTTATGGATCAGTTACGGGTATAGAAAATCAATCTCTTTTAGTTGAGGATTTAGTTATTTTGTTAAAAATTCATGTATCTTCTGATTAAGTTCAACTATTTGGGTGAAAGATAACTTTTTTGTTAAAATTTCATTATTTTAGTTTAGAAAATGAAACTGCTTTATACAAAATTCGTCTTTTTGGTTTTGAAAATTTAACAATTTAGTGAAATCTTTTTTCTTTCTTGGTTCAAAATTCGGCCTTTTTCGTTTCAACATTTATCTCTTTTGATAAAAAAAAACACCTTTTTGTTTGAAGATTTAACTATTTTAGCAGAAAATTAATTTGATTTGGTTGAAGATTCAGCTATTTTGTTGAAAATTCGTCTTTATTTGGTTGAGTTTAACTGTGTTTGATTTTAAATACAAATCTTTTTTGTCTATTGTGGTTAAAAATTCTTGAATTTTGTTAGAAATTCAATTATTTTGGTAGAAATTTCAACTAGATGTTTGAAAAATAACGCAACTTTTTGTTGAAAATGTATCCAACATTTTTTTTAAAAAGTCATCTGTTTTGTTCAAAATACAATATTTTTATTCGAAATGTTAGGAATTTAAAGACTTTCAAATCGGATAATACAAAGAGGTGTTTTATCCGAAATTTGAAACATTTTAGGGCCTGATACTTAAAATTGTTACCTGAATTTCAGAATGAAGTCTTAAATCTAGACAAATTACACTGAATTTAATCGAACAAATTTTAAGGTATGAAAATTAAAAGCATTCTTTTCTACAATCATGCAGATAGTATTTTCAACTATTTTATGATTTGCATAGTGCCGTGAAACGGGGAAATAGAATTGCTAAAGTTAAATACGTTAGTCGTGATTTTATCTTGAAATTCAATATGAAAAATCATTTTTAATGACTGATGAAAATAAAGTCTACGAAAATTTTGGTGATCCTGCCGAACAATGCGGAATTTGAATTTTATTCTAAATATATGGACTTTTCCACGGAAGGTGTCATTTTGCTGTCCCTATGTGATATTATATAAGCGAACCTACACTTTAAATATAAATTATATTGCATGCAAATTTACAGACAGACTTCCTGAAATACACCTGTTATATATTTTTAATCCAGAAGATAGTCATTTAAACACTATTGGCAAGTATCCTGAGCATTTAAAAAGAAGAAAAAACCCTCCTTGATCTTTCATTCATAAAATATTACTTATTCAATTTAACTTATGGACTTATTAATTTCAATATCTTGTGCAAACTGCGTGCATGCTCAAAAATATTGACCAAGGTGAAAAATGCGTTTCTACATGTATTCAGAATGTAGGAAAAAAGTTTGAAATGTGTGCCTTAAAGTTTGTTTTGGATTCTGTTGTTGTTGAGAAAATGACACTTTCTATGGAAATGTTCATTCATTGTTGTTGACTTGTCGAGGTATATTGTGTATTTTTTATTCACTTTAACTAATTTCTGATTCTTTTGAAATTAAGTTTTTATGAACTATCGTCTTAGTTACTTTCATTTTTAAATTATAAAATTAAGGAAGTGGAAAAGTAACTTTTTATGTAACTTGAAGTTACTTTATGAAGTAACTGTAACTAATTACAGTTACAAGCAACGTAGCTGTAACTGCGAAATGCGGTAACTCCCTTTTTCGCTAAGTAATGTAACTGTACTAGAGGAGATATATACGAAAAACACGAAGTAACTTCAAAGTAACTAAAATTAAAGTTTCCAGTTACTGCAAAAATCTTAGCTAAGTTACGTTACAAGTTACTTTTTGAAATAGTAACGAAGTTACCTGAAAAGTTACAAATAACGTAACTTTTCAGTAACTTAGTTTACTACACCCAATACTGATAAATATCAACTCGTACAATCTACATGTTAATTTGCCAAATTCTTGATTATAAAACTAAATATCTAGATTATACGGATTAATATTTATGCAGAATGCTGTCCCAAATTTCAAAATCCAAGATTATATACGGATGATACGCATTTTTCTCAGTGTAATAAAAACCCAAAGAGGCAATTTCATCCTAGATCATTTCCTGCTTTAAAAGTGAATACTACGATTATGAATTTTGTATGTAATCTATACAGTTAATAGATAAAAATGTAAAAACTAATTAAATCTCAGATACGCTGATTATTTTGCGCACGTCAATTCAATAAATGTATCTTAAATCGTTTTAATCAGTGATCTGGAACGTAATAATGTCCCACTCATATTTCTCGCCTGTGGTTTGATTTGTCAGTGATCTTATAATGTCAGCCTATGGAAAATGTCAGCTTAAATATAAGAAGTACGAAATGTCGTGGTAATATCTGATAATATGAATGCTATGAGCTAACAATAAGAAATATAATGTATTACTTTGTATTCAAATTGTATATGACGATTATTTATTGATTTTCGGTTTATTTGGACCATATAAATTTCATCTAAATCTTCTGACAATCTTATGTACAGAATTTTCTTTGTATGGGATTGAACAATATATTATATGAACGAAAACAGCGTCTTATTTACATACATGGTCCACGCAAAATATCTTTTGGTAAATTATTTTATATATTCGATCGAATGAGGCAATTCTTGAAAATTCCTTGGTCATTTCTCGAGAATTGTTGAAAGTGTTTCATGTGGGAGTTATGTATCATAATTTTTCACCCAAGCAACTATTTTATACTTTCAAAAGCATCAGAGTTAAATTTAACAATGAGCTGATCAATGAACAATAAAAAACAAAAAATGTATACAAAATCGTACTGATCAATATAATTTTTTGAAAATTTCCCGAAAATTCGGGACGACTAGCCAAGCTCATGAAAAATTTTGGACTAGTCATCCAGAATTTTGAGACATCGAGACACTTCGGATTTTTAATTTCATCAACTATTTAAGAATATTCACATTTTCAAACTTATTTTCATACAAAAAACAATTTTTGAATTGATTCATTCATTCGGTATTTTCAAGAATTCAATAGTAAAATTTTGAAATAATTAGTTATAACCTATTCTATTCTTTATTCTCTAATTATTCACTATTATACAATATTCACAATTTTGTTTTAGCTCTCAAAACTATTTCAAATAATTGTTACTCTTACAATAAAATAATATTTTTGAGAAAAATATACTTGTCAATAAAAACTTGTGAATATTTTATTTATTAAGTTTCCGAATATTATCAGACAATAGGTAGGTATTAATATATGCATGTTTTTTAATTCCTTGCATTCGGAACATTTTTTTAAATTATTGAAATACTATAAAAAATCGCAAGTTATGTAGGCCAACAGACTAAATTTTTTTTTGGTTTCAATTACCTGAATGCTTTTTACATAACATAAATATGAGAAACAAATCTTAAAAACTCTATCATTATCAATAATTATAAATCACTGACAAAAATTAAAAATATTGAACAATGAGATTTAAACAAATAAAGAAAATCTTTTCAAATAGGTACACAATTTCATTTTGTAACTGCTTATATAATTAATAAGGAATACGAAAACTAAGAGATTAAGAATTTTTTTCTAATTCGAAAGATTTATGAAAAAATATGACAAGAATGAGTTTATGTGTAATTTACTTTATTCCAAAGATTTGAAACAATAAACATTTTCTTGTTTGTTTAAATTTGAATTGTTTCCCTTCAATTACTGTTTTTAAATAATAACACGAACGTCAGGACATAATATTGACCTTTTCAAGATATTAAGCGTGTTTCCTAGAAAGCCAAATTAATTTTGAAAAATATTGGACTAGTATCAAAAATTATAACTATAATCATAACATATAATATTATAATAATGATAATTATAATTATAATTACAACTCTTTAAAAATACCACCTCTAGATATTTTTTCAGATATTTTAAATGATCAATAAAAGTGAGGTAACCCAAAATTAGTGATGAGACATTTTCATTTTTAATAATATTATACATATTAAGTTGCCCAGAAAGTCTTTTCCGATTGTTAAGTAGCCACAACTTGTGTGGAAGAAATGTTGGAAATGGTTTTCAAAAAATATCTGATGAAAGTCAGAGAAATTTTGCATAATTTTACATTTTTCCTGAATTTTAGAAGTTTAGAATTTTAGTTTTTTAATTAGTTTAAAATTTTAGTTTTAGAATTTTGAAGTGATCTCTTTCTGAGGCCTTATAATATAAAGAGGTGATCCTCAGAGTTTTTGAATCAAGCGTGTAATTTTGTAAGGTATTAAAAACTCTTTTCGTGGATTTTAAGGGTGCTTAAAACGAATAACATCGTAAAGTTGAGACATTTTTGTTTTGTTTGAGTAGAATTACGTATTCCTTTGAATTACATTGTTCATTTTTATTATTCAGAATATGTTGGAAATAATACAGACTACAAATTCTAGTAGAAAAGAATGATAAATGTCAGAATCTGCTTGGCGAAAATGTATTGCTCTATTAGAGACATTTAAGGTCCAAAGTATTCTTGAAAATTTTCAAAATTTTGGGAGTTATGCCATATTGAATTTTTGATTTGGGTTTCTTTGAATGATCGAAATTTGTGTAACCGATAATTAGATTGTTATCAAACTTGAAGATATGGGAGATGAAATTATATATTTAAAAAATATAAAACCTTCAAAACAAACCTTTGATATTTTGCCTAAAAAAATAAAAAAAATGATGTGATTTTCCGTGAAACACCTAGCTTTTATTTTTTTAATATAGATAAAAATGTTCTTTATTACATTACCTTTTATCAACGAAAAAAATTCGTGTACTATTTTTTATAAGTTTTATATTTTAAAAATGTATAAATTCATATCTAATGCCTCCAAGTTCGATAAAAATCCAATTGTCGGTTCCAGAAGTGCCGATAAATAAAAAAAATCAACCTTGAAATTCAATATGGTGTAACTCCTATAGTTTTTCAATTTTTCGAAAATCCTTTGGGCCTAAAATGTCTCTTATACAGCACTATAATTTCACCAAGTTTCATTAAAATCTAACAACCACTTGCTATTTAATATTTCAATACCATGGATTTTTGAAATTCAAAAAATTTACTTTTTCGGCCCACCCTAAAGATTAAAGTATAATCAGTGAATGAAATATTGTAATTTAATAAATAAATAAGTAATAAAAATGAATAAAATGACAAGACTTTTGAAACTTACCGCGAGAATGGGTAATCCAAGGAGGGTTGGATACACCGATCAATTGTCAATTCACTGAATACAATTATGTATATTGATTGTCTCGCGAGCACGATTCCGCACTACGGATAGATATCTATATGTATCGACCGGAGATCGAGAATGAAGTCAGAGTCACCGTACGAGAGGTCGTATGAGGCTGCCTGGCCAGCACTGGCCTCGTCTACTTGTCCTCCGTCTCTCTTTTCATTTTCTTCCCTTCTCACTTGCTCCCATTGAAAAGTTTGTTTCACTACGAGGAAAGGCAAGAGAGAAGGGTAGAAGTTAAGTAGAAGGTTGCGAGACGGGCGAGACACGGGATAGCAAAGAAGCATGCGCGCTAGATCCCGCGCGAACGGGATCAAATGTGAAGCTTCTCGGAACATTCAAGTTGACACTTCAAGTCTTATTTCTCATTCTTAAGTTTAGAAGGATTTGCAATCTTTAGTAAATTAAAATAAATAGTATTATGCACCAAGCAGGAGAAGTGGGAGTTTTTTGACGAGTATATGTTTTCAGTACGAGCCGCAGGCGAGTGCATATACGCGAGCCCGAGACGAGTATCTTTGGGAGTAATGCAAATTCATAGTAATAAAAACTATTAAGAGTAATAAAAATTGCGAGTAATCTTTAGAATATTCAAGAAAATAGTATTTTATGCACCAAGGAGGAGAGGCGGGACTTTGGGTGTTTTCAGTATGAGCCACACCGAAAAAACGATATTCTACTATTAAGAGTGTCATATTCTTACACGCATATTCTTAGTAATATTCTTAATGAAGTAAGCAAAATTCTCAATTTAAGAGTATCTTCTAACCAAAGGACGAAATGCGCCTTGATCTGTCCAAACGTTTCTTTTAATGTTTTGTGCGACGTGCTTTTCGATCAGTTTTTCGAATTCGTAATAAGTGAGAAGCTTGAAGAAATGCAACCAATTCTAAGGATAAACCGCGTGTGCACATCCATCTGCTTCTCTTTACAGAAAAAGTTAGAGCGAGAAAGGTCTGATGTGACAGTGAGGTTGAATACCGTTGTACCACACCGAGACATAACCTCTCTACATTATTTATATTCGTTGGCGTGTGACATCAAACTTTTCTCACCTTAACGTTCTCTGCGAAGGGAAAGAGATAGAGTGAGAGATGTGCACATGCGATTTATCCTCAGAATTGGTTGCATTTCTTCGAGCTCGTCACTTATTATACAATTACTGCGACAGATTTCGGATGCAACTATATTCTTAAAATTAGTGGGGAATTCTTACAATTAGACAAGCATATATATTCTTAAGGTAAGAGGGCCTCCATCGTA
This sequence comes from Andricus quercusramuli, assembly GCA_932178445.1. NCBI lineage: Eukaryota > Metazoa > Arthropoda > Insecta > Hymenoptera > Cynipidae > Andricus > Andricus quercusramuli. The sequence continues at coordinate 254,358 of CAKNXH010000141.1, read as the reverse complement.
CATTAAGAATATATTCTTGGCGCCTATTTAGGTTGCAAATATTCTTAAACTTAGTGGGAAATTATTGAAATTAGAATATCGTTTTTTCGGTGCGCACAGACGAGTATGTAAGCGCGAGCTGGGGACGAATACTGAAAAAATACACGAGTCATAAAAAGTCCCCTCCCTTTTGGCGCATGCGATATTTTTTATAACAAATTCATGAATTCAGACGTTATTTGTAACACATGCAAAATAATATGTTTAGGAAAAAAAATTTTCTCGACCTCAAAAATGGTTTAGCCACCATTAAGCTTATAGGATATCTTCCTTATATAAGGAAAAACAGTAAACAATATAGTGAAAAATAAAAAGGTGGGGTTTTCTAGAAAATCTTTTTTATTTTTTCTTCGAGAGATATTTATCCTAAAAATATTATTCTGGAGTTCTTCTCATAAACGATGCAAGATGTCGCAAAAAAGAAAAAGGCATTTTTCATAGAAATACTTAGCCCGCATAAAACTCTCAAGATGTCTTCGTTCTGATAATCAAAATTCAAGAAAAAATTGGCAAAGAATAGTGGATTTTTTTATAAATCTACTTTTAATATTATCAGGAAAACTGCCGCCATTTTCTTAATTTATAACCTTTTGCTTCCTCATAGAGGAAGCTTTGTAATGGTAACATTTTCAAAAAAATTTTAATCAATTTAATTGATTTAAAAATTTAAAAATGTCTAATACAATGTTCTAAGCAATTGTCCGGATGTGTGTGTGTGTGTGTGTTTGGATGTGTGTTGCAGAGAAATTGATGAAATTTGGAGGGCTTATTTTCCCTACTAATATCTTGAAACTGAGCAAAGGATTTCTAAAAATATTTGTTGCATTTTTTTTAGCACTTAATAATATTTTAAAAATCGGTTTTTTATAGTAAAACTTTTTCCATTAACATAATTCAAAGTTGATGCAAAAATATAAAAGACTCCTTGGTTCGAGACGAATCGATTGACCTACTATCAATATATTTTATTAAAGCGTAGGGAAGTTATGGTAATTTCTATATTTTGAAAATCGGCTTTTTATAATAAAACTGTTTTCATTAACATAATTCAAAGTTGATGCAAGAACAGAAAAGATGTTTTGATTCGAGACGAATCGATTGACCTATAATATTAATACATTTTTTTGAAGCGCAGGGAAGTTATGGTAATTTATATATTTTGAAAATCGGTTTTTTATAGTAAAACTTTTTTCATGAACATAATTCAAAGTTGATTCCAGAACAGAAAAGACGTGTTGATTCGAGACAAATCGATTGACCTATAATATTAATACATTTTGTTGAAGCGTAGGGAAGTTATGGTAATTTATATATTTTGAAAATCGGTTTTTTTATAGTTAAACTTTTGTCATCCACATAATTCAAAGTTGATGCAAGAATATAAAAGATTCTTTGGTTCGAGACGAATAGATTGACCTACAATATTCATATATTTTATGAAAGAGTAGGAAAGTTATGGTATTCTATATATTTTAAAAATCGATTCTTATAGTAAAAATTTTCTCATTCTCATAATTTAAAGCTGATGCGAGAATAGAAAAGTTGTGTTGATTCAAGACGAATCGATTGACCTATAATATTAATACATTTTATTGAAGAGTAAGGAAGCTATGGTATTGCATACTGTTTGAAAACACGATTTTTTATAGTAAAACTTTTTTCATTAACATAATTCAAAATTGATGCAAGAACGGAAAAGATTCCTTGATTCGAGGCAAATCGATTGATCTATAATATTGATACACTTTATTGAAGAATAAGGAAGTTATACTCATTTATAATATTTGAATCATCTGTTTCAAACAGAAAAACTTTTTTCATTGACATAATTCAATGTTAACGCATCAATAGAAAAGACTTTTTGCTCATAAATTTCCAAATAAAATAAGTCGGATAATTTTTGCAAAGAAATCATAAATCTGGAAAAGGGATAGAGTGCGACAGAATTTTTCCCTTCCCTTTTCCAGCTCAAAAAATTATAATTTCGAATTAAAAGTTCGAAATTACAAATAAAATCTTTTATGATTAGACATTTTGATAAAAAGCTTTCGGTAATATACGACAACTTGTGGTAAATCATTGTACTTTACCATTGGTCTAATCTGTCAAACAATCCGCCAACGCGATCAACTGATTGCTTGATAATTTTCATTATTCACCGCTGACGTTACTTTTTACCCACTGGGGAGTAAAAAGTGACGTCAGAGGTGAATAATGAAAATTATGAAGATAAGTTCATTATCGACTGTCAAAAGAAAGTCACTGATTCACAGCTATTCCATTTATTTATTTTGTATATTATGCGCATTTGATGAGCAATTTTCTTCCTTAGTATTATTAATTAGTAAACATATTTGCTTTCTTTCTCATAGAGGGAACATTAATGATTTTGTAATATCTCAAATTAAGGTGTCTTTCGTATTCTTGCATCTGCCTTGAACAATTATGCTAATGAAAAAAGTTTCACTATAAACCCTCACAACAAAATGATATCCTTGGCATATCCCTAGGATATCTCGGCAGGATATGTGATATCCTGAAAAATGTCCCAAAAATCTCCCGGGATATCCGTGGCATATTCCAGGGATATCGAGATTTCCGCTCCTGAGGATATCGTGACAGGATATCCTGACGATATCCCGCCGGAATGTCCACAGGATATCCCAATACTGTAGTAAAATGTCCCAAGAATATCCTGATATTATAATAAAAAATTCTGCTGATATTCTAAATAATATATTACTACTGGATTCAAACTTCAAGAAATAAAAAGGAATATATAAGAACAACAATTTTATTGCTTTTAAGAAATTTTTTATTTATATTTTACATGTATTAGTTATAATCGGTATAATATGTATATGAAAGCTCGCTGGAGGTTATAGATATATGTATATCCGCGGATATATGTGGCAATGGATGAAACTCAGGAAAAATTTGATGTCCACTTAATTCATTCATTTTTTCATCTTTTATATCAACTTTCTATTATTACCTATTTCAATTTTCTTTATATTACTATTATTAATTAAAGTATACATTTATACATTTTGTGCACTTTTGAGGTTAAGTTGACTGTAATGAAGAAAAAGCCGAAACTTCTGATATCTTTTTAAACCTACAGCTTGCACGGCTTGCATGCATGAATTCATTGAAATTAATATACTACTAATGTAAAATTTGTTTACTTTTTTTCATGATTTTTCCAAATTTTGATTTAGTTATACGCGGTCAACAACATGTCACAAGTGTTGAAAAAGACAAGACTGAAACGTTATGAAGACGTACGGCTCTACATATATACTATCTTCGATTCTTATTTGTAGCTCCGGGAAAATATTTTTAAAAAATAATGATGAGTTTGTTTATTTAAAGCACAATGAGTATGAATTATTTGCATACATATATGAATTTTTTATAATATTATAAAAAATTATATTATTAGGATATCTTGGGACATCTTGGGGACATCCTTGGCATATCCTGCATTTTGAATATGGGACATCTTAAGAATATCCTAGGATGTCCCGAATTATAGAATTAGAGATATCCCGGACTTAAAAAATTGGGACATTAATGGGATATCCTCAGCATATTCTGAGATATCTTTGGGACATTCCAAGGATATCGAAATTTCCGCCCCGTAGGATGTCATTCGTGATGTCCCTGGAATCTCCTGGGATATGCCTGCGATATCGTGGGAGATAAATGGGATATTCCACCGATATCCCTTGCTGTGAGGGAAAAACCGATTTTTAAAATATTATAAAATTGTTAAAAAAATCTAATAAATATTTATAGAAATCCTTTTGTTAGTTCTCAAATATAAGTTAAGTTATTTTGAAGTTAGGTTATCTGAAGTTAGGTTAAGTATATTTAAGTATAAGTACATAAGTTTATTTTACGACTGTAAAGCTTCCTCTACTACGAGGAAGCAGAATAAAGATCTTAACTTTAGATAAAATCAAAATTTATTCCAAAATTTAACTGGAATGATAAAATTCTTTGGAAATTTGAATATTCAAAATATCAAGAATTAAAGGACCAAATTTGGATTACCACATGAGTAAATATCTTCATTTAATATATAAATAAAGCAAATAAAAAAGGAGTAAAGAAAAAGACACTTCTTTCTTTCCTTTCCCTTTTGCTTCCACGACTGTTCTCTTATCTTTTCTTTATTTCTATCTTTTTTCATCTTTGAACCAAAAATATTCACAACCATTTATCAACGTTTCGTTGCGCATTTAAATCCTCTTTTAAGGCCATAAAAATTAATAATAAAAAAATTGTCGATGTCAAAACCCATGAGAAAACAATGATATTCTCCCATTTGGTTTCCTCATGGGTTAAGGCATCTTCACAATTTTTCGAATCCTTAGTTTTGATTGCCTTGGTGGAACAACAAAACGATGATAATTTATTGTGAATCTCTTTTGTTTAAAAATTAAAAAAGATAGAAATAAAGAATGTCCAGAGAAAGAAATGAAGGAAAGGGAATTTAGAGGTCGCCTTCTTTTTATTTCTCCTTTTTTTATTTGGGTCTTCTTTTTATTTCAAACGAAGGTATTTGCATATGTACTTGTCCAAATTTGGTCGCTTCATTCTTGGAGAATAAATTTCTGAGAATATTGTCATTAAACCATAATGGTTCGAATCTGTATTTATTTTTCTTTGATTCTAGCCTATTCCATTTTTATCCAATAAGGAATCCGATTTAACCAGGAATCGATCTCATTTCATTCATTCATATTCCATTTTAAACTTATATTGTTCCATCCATTTCAATTCTAGTCAATTCTTAACCTATATAATTTTATCGATTTCTATCATATTCCGCTAGCTAAAACTGTTTCATTCCATAAATTAGATTCCTAATCTATTCTAATCATATACTATTCTATGAATTTCTATCTTGTTCTGTGAAAAATCTGTCTCATTGCATCAATGTATATATTCTAGTCTAGTCTACACCAATTTCAATCTATCTATTTCTATCCTATTCTATCCTACATCTTTCTTATTTAATCCATATCTAATGTCTATCATTATATTTGATACCTATTTTATTCTTATTCTGTTTTATGCTGACTCTATCTCATTTTATCTATTTTTGCCCTAATCTATTCAAAACATATATTTTCCTATTCATTTCTCCTCTAATATATTCTAAAACTATATAATTCCATTCGTTTGTGTCGTATTTTATAGGAAATCTATAATATTTTATAAATATTTATGTCTTGATCTATTCTAACCCTATCTCCATGTATGCATTGCTATCATATTCTAAGCCGAAATTATTTAATTATACGCATTCAGGCCCTTATCTGTTATAAATATATTCTAAACCTATTGTATTCAATCCTTTTCGGTCCTCATGTTATCCATTTCTCTCATAATCTATTCTAAAGCTATACAGCTCAGTCCATTTATTGTATTTATGTATTTCTATCTGCCATATTCTATTTATGTCTATCCCATCCACTTCTATCCTCTTCTATGCTAATTCTATGTTATTCTACCTATTTTTGTCTTAAATTATTTTAAATCTATATTATATTCAATCCCTTTCATTACTAATATCAGTTTCAAACTTATTCATGCTATCCTATTCTATTATACTCCTATCTGATTCTATTTCTTTTTACTGTGTTTTTGTTTCCCAAGGAGAAATCTTCCTGTATCATATTCCTCTTCGCAAGAATTGTATTAATAGAGGATAGGATGTAGGATAGAAAATGATATAATTCTTGAAGGTGAGCGGGATTAAAATGATATAATTAGGATGGAAAATGATAGGATTTTTTTAAAAGACAAGTTTCATGAAAAATGATAGAAATAGGGCAAAAAGTTAAAAGAATAATATAAAATACCTACTGAATATTCATTTAATATTTTCATTATAATTTAATGATGGAATGATTACGTCATGACAGTAGTTGTTTAATGTTTAGAAAATTGAGTTTCATGCTGTAATTCAAGGACATTCTCATCATTTAAAAATGCACTCCATATATTAACTTTGAATTCAATTCCTGGAAAAAAATTACAATCTTTAAAACTCATGCAGATTTTTCTATAATTGAAAGTGCCGGCGGTCATACAAGTATGCATATTATTATCAACTGAACGAATGCTACTTGGACTTGCAAGACACGTATTAAAAGTTTTTTGATTTCGCCTCTCTTTGCAGAATTTATTATGATCTAACATTAGGTGAAAAAAGTTTGCAAACAGAAAATCCCAATAATAAATGTAATTTTTAATACTGGAATTTCATGAAAAATTATTCTCAAGTAAGATTTATCAAATTATCTATTGTAAAAAATGATGAAAATGAAATAAGTTTCTGATGAGTATTCAACAGACTGATTTATGGGCTAATAAATCATAAAAAATAAAATATGTGAGTGGTTGTTTTTAAGAAGCAAGGAAGGAAAACAAAAAAAAAATTTATTTTTCCTGAAGTTGATTTTTATCTACAAAATTGTGGAGTCAGAAATATTTTTAATTATCAATAAGATAGATAATAAATTGCAATATTGTTCTGAAAAATTGCATTCATTCATTAAAAATATTACAATATATTAGAAAATGAAATTTCTTAAAACTATTCTATTATATTATTATGAAAAAGATAACAAATATTTTATTCTACATATATGGTATTTCACTCTAGTTCAGTCAATTCCATTTTATTCTTCTTTATTATCATTTATTCTGTTTCAGATCTATCTTAGCCTATGCTATCCTATCCTACCTCATTTTAATTCTATTCTATTCTGCTTTATCCTCTCTCATCCTATTCTAATCTATTTTATTCTACGATGACTCCGATCAACTTTCATAAAAAGCAAAGGGAAAAGCCTATTCTTGTTTGAATGACGCCAAATTGAATCTAATAATCCAAATATTCTGAAATAGATTCGTAAAAAATCTATATGTATATTAATACTTCGGGATTTAATTCGTATTACGCACGACTAAAGCAGAACCCAACGCCCACGTGCTTCAGCCCAATAAATACAAAAGGTACTTATACATGCAGAATGCCTATCCGTGTACGTATTTCACGTAAAAAGACACGAATCCGTTTCTGTGAACGTATAGCGTAGGCCCGCACCTACGTTTATTCTTCAGGTCAAAGTCAACATCAGAAAAGAGGATAAGGTTGAATTTCTTCCTCAAGTTTTTTCATTGAATTAAGTAGGTATACTTAATTATCAAGCAGCTCTCGACTCTTTAAACCTTGTGAAAAAATTGGGAGATTTTAATTTTAATAATTTTTTAAGTAGAAACTAAGAAATATAATTTATTTCAAGTTCAGAAATAGGGGAGACCACCCTACAGTAGTTAATGAGCATACATTAGATAATCTATAATTAAAAGTACAAATATACCTTAAATAATTAATCCCAACTTTAATTTAGTAACACGTATAGTCTCCTAACTATAAATCGGATTAAATAATTTACTTTACATACATTAGCATTTTAAATTAATGATTATCTACTGTACATAGGATGGTCTCGCCTATATTAGACCAACAGCATTATCGATGTTTCTGTTTGTAAACTGAATAAAATAGCTTTTCATATGAGAACAGATTCTCTAAACAAAGCTATTTTTTGAATTTTAAAAATAGTCTGATATTCAAAAAATTCTGGATTCGATAGGGAAAAATAAAAATATATCAAAATAGCTTTAAATAGTACAAATTAAGGGTTGCAGTGCAGAACTAGATAGAACCAACAAAATCGAATTTTTTCGGGAGAGTGCAAAAACATTCTGTAAAATCAAAATCACCATTTAAAGATAAGACAAAAGTCCACTTCCGAGATCACTTGTTGTCAAAATTCACATTAGCTACAAATTGGAAGAGGCTAGGCTGCGGATTGAGATAAAAAAATGAAATCTTCAGTTTAAATCAAAAATAAAAATTTTCTAGCGATATATTGAGTTTCTGAATGAGGGCAAAAAAGTTTTAATCTAAAAAAGTCAACCAATTCCGAGTAAACCGTCAAAAAATGTTGATGTTAATTTTCAATTTTTCACTAAAATAAAAACTTGCTCCCGAGTTATGGGGTAGCTAAATTAAAATTACAAATGTTTGATACAAACAAAATATTCTATTCCGAGAAATTAAAATTTAGTGTGACTGTATCACACTGAGACGATTATTTAGGGAAAGGACTATAAAAAAGACATTTTTTTCAATAAACGATAGTAATTGCAAAAAATATTGCGAAGGGAAGAAAAAACATTATTACTAAGCTAAAATACTAAACTAAAATTTAAAACTGAAATTTAAATTACATTTTTGTAACGCACGCACGAAATGTTCGCTTTTCGAGGCATGTATTGCGTGCGGGAAGTGACCAATTCCAAAGCCGTGGTAAAAAGCAGTTATAAAAAGACTTTTTCTAGCTGCTGCGCTTGCGCTCTTTGAGCAAGATTACTTTTTCTAGCTGCTGCGCTTGCGCACTTCCAACCAGATTACTTTTTCTTGCTGTTGCGCTTGCGCATTTCGATTCAGATTTACTTTCCAGGACTGCCGAAGTAATAACCTCACTTCATTATGATTTGACGATTGAAAGACTGATTGTGAGTAGTGAATAGTGATTGGACAAACTCTAAGTGATAAGTTACCATAAATGACTGATAAATTACCATAAATTACCAATAAATTACCGAAAATTTCATAAATTTCTGGATATCTGAAATTTTCGAAAATTTATCAATTTTCCATAAATTTCCGGAAATTTGTGAAATTTAGCAATTTTCCATAAATTTCCGGAAATTTAGCAAATTTTCATATATTTCCGGAAATTTTGGAAATATTCAAATTTTTTCCAAAAAGCTTTGCCTACCTGAAATTTCCGGTAATTTGGCAATTTTTCATAAATTACCGGAAATTTAGCAATTTTCCATAAATTTCTGGAAATTTTTGGAATCTTTCCAAAAAGTCTTGGAGACCAGAAATTTCCGATAATTTAGCAACTTTTCATAAATTTCCGGAAATTTTCGAATTTTTTCCAAAAAGCTTTGGATACCTTGAATTTCTGGGAATTTTCGGTAATATACATATACACCGGAAATTTCCGGAAATTTTTGGTAATTTTACCATAAATTTCCAAAAATTACCATAAATTTCCAAAAAATTATTTTTTTTGTTTCTCAAATCGAAAATTTCCTGCATTTGTTACAAAAAATATCGTGTGCAACAGGTGCTGAAAGTAGACAGTTTCAACTCTTGTGAAGTTTACAGTACTTGCCATCAGCTCATCTTCGGGTCGTTTCCGGCTTGTCTTCGGCTCGTTTACAGCTCGCCTTCGGCTCGCTTCCAACTCGCCTACGACTCGCCTACAACTCCCCTTCGACTCGCCTCTGGCTCGTACAGTAAACTTCACACTCGTGTGGAACTGCCTACTTTCCGCACTTGTAGCACAATATACTATTTTTCAACACTGTATTAAAAAATAAGAATTCAAACGAATCTTTTTATCCCAATTTGTATTTTATTTTTTAAGAATTTCTTATGCAATATACACATTTTCAAAAAAATTTTGGTTATCCAGTTCTTTACTGCCATCGTTCAAATGTAAATAATATTTTTGTGAATCACACAAACTGTAATTTTATATTTTAATTGTGGAAAAAATGTTATTTCTGTTCCTCACTACAAAATATACTACATAATATACTAAAAAAACGTGAACATAAAAAATATCTTCTTTAATAACAATTTCTGTAGATCAACGTTTAATGCAGTTTTTTAAAGTTTATTGCTTAAAAATAAAAATGATTGGATTTTAATGAACAAGAGGACATTAGGTTTATTAAAAAATTGTAGAATATAACACTATCTCAAATTTTATAATTATGTCACTCATTCTCTATAATTAATATTTGAAAACGTTGTGAACAGTTTTGATAGTACGAAGTGTCTTGTTGCCCCGGATTCGGGATGAGTAGTCAAATATTTTTTATAAGTTTGGCTAGTAGTCCCGAAATTTCGGGATGAGTAGACGATTTTATTTTCCAGCTCCGCCAATTTTTCAATTTCTAAATTTACTAAATTTACAATTTACAATTTACTAAACATTTTTACCTTCTGAATTAAATCATGTGTGTAATTTGGAATATCAACATATTGAACAATTATTGTCAATGCATTTTGAATGAAAAAGTAAAAAAATTAAATTTAAAAATAGGAAAATAAAATAAAATTGTTTCAAATTGTTCAAAATTTATTTACAGAAAATGATAAGAGCTTGAAATTGAAGAGGTTGCATTTGAAAATATTCAGTTATTTTAAAGTTTGAAAATTTGAAATTGAAAAGTTTTTGGCCAAAGTGTAGAACTGTAAACAAGTCCGAATGTAATGCATTATAAAGTAAAAACAATCATCTCGAAAATTATCTTTCAATATTTATAAATGCGTCTAAGACTATGGAGCTTTTCACATTTTGAAACTGGAACATTTAAAATGAGAAAATTCTCAATTGTAAATGTTAAAAATGAAACAATTTTCACATTCTAAACGTTCTAATTAAATTACAATTGGAACTTGAGAGTAAAAAAAGAGATAAATTTCAAGTTGAAGGTATTTCAAAACATTCTTCGATTTAATAAAATTTTAAGGTAGAAATCTTAAAATTTAAAGAAAGTTAATATTAATTCAAATAAATAAATATTTCAAACGAACCAATTTACAAATTTACAATTAATCAAATCATGGCTCCCACATGCAGACAAGGGCCCCTGGTCAGAAAAAATTATGGGCCTCCGGACCACACTTCTTTTTTTAATTCCAATTAATACTTCTTTTTGACAATTATTCAGAACGCAAATTGTGAAAGGAATAAAAATTGATAAAAAGATACGATAAATGAAAATTATAATGATAATTATTTCAGTAGCGATTAATGAAACTTTTGAAAGAGAAAGTTTTCAAAAAATTGAAATTTTCTGAAGAAGCACATAGTACAATTATTAATATTCAAATATACAATTAGGATCGATAGGGGTAATTGTGAGTCGAAATTAAAAAGTTAGACTTTGATTATAGTGTTATTTTGAATATTTGAAAAGATTTTTGTTAAAAATTTTGCTAAAATTATATTTGGACTTTCTACTTTTAGTCGTTTGCTTCTTTAATCATGAAAAACTTGTCTGAAATAATATTTTTTATTTTCTTTGGTAGTGCGTCGACCATTTGAGATTTTCCTTCATTGCTGGTAATTGTGATACGTGTAAAAAAAACACTAAAATCTCTATTTTACAAGATTCTACTTTCGTAACTATAATTTAAATATCCAATTATTCCTATAATGTATGTTTGCTTTCAGTTTTTTGTCATTTATAAGAATATTAGTGAGAATAAAATTAAAAATATTGAATTTGGAATGAAGGTTCAGCGACGTTGAAAAACTTACCTATTTTAAATTGTATCATTTCTAAATTGATTTGAAAAATAATTTTCTGTGGAACTGCATATATATTAAAATGTCTTTTTTCAATTATTATTATTTACTTATATTTTTATTCCAAAAATGAGGTTCATTAACCTCTTCAACTAACTTCAAAGTGTTCACAGATTTTCGTATTTCACAATGAAAAAGAAAAACAGATATTGCATTTACCCGGCCTTATAGTTAGATTTTTAATTACCGTGTCGTAATTTATCATCAAAAATAGTAGAAATGCAAAATTTTATAGGAAACAACGAATATTCAAGGAAAGTATAATATCTTCCTTTGTTCCTAAAAAAATTAATAAAATTTGCTTTATGTACGAAAAAATCAAATCAAAAGACCAGATGACGTAATTTCGAATTGAAGTTTTCAAAAAGCATCTCAGTTTCTTTAAAAATTAATTATTAATAATGTATAATTATCATTTTTTTATATGAAAAAGTTAACAATCAATTTGTTTTTCATTCCAAATTTTCTCGTTATCACGCTTACCCCTACTGACAATAATAATTTTTTTTTTAAATAGTAATATAGTAATTTCCTTTATTACCGATCTATTTTAGCGCTGGAGTTGCCATCTAGTGTCTCTTTGATGGAAGTTAATTGTAAACACGTGGGCTTGATACATAACCTCAAAAAGAATATTATTGAAATTGTTAAACGTTGTCCGGGTTGCCCGTTACATTTATTTTCACATAAGAAGCCTCATAAAATATAAAAAATATAAAAAGTAAACGTTGAAACAGATATCCTCGAAGGAAAATATATAAAAATGGGTCGTCGAAGGGTAAGAATTCTTTTTGCTATTAAATAGAAACACCTCAAAAATACTTGGTACAAGAACTTTGTTATTTTTCAATTGTTGGCAAATTACGTATGTCTGCGAACTTTTAAAGATATAAAACAATTTCTCATTGAAAAACTCTCATACAATTTATATTTTTGGAATAATTTCAATACTTTTTATCATTTGTATGGCTTTTATGAAGTATGAAGTTAGGTTATGTTGTAAATTAAACGCACGTTCTGTATTTTGATTTGATCTTTCTTCCCTTACGAAAAGCGATTCCAGGAAACAATTATTTTGTCATGGATTAAAGAAAATTACTGATAAAATCACCGGCACCTGTGATTAAGCCAATAATTTTACCAGTAATTATTTTCCTGTAGTTTCATTTCGTATATGGGCTTATTGTCATTTATTATAAATATGTAATCAAAATTCGTATTAGGATAAATACTAAATGAAATTTATAATAAGTACTTTATTTTTTTTAAATGGTTTACAAGTATTAAATATTGACGACACATAAACAATTGACAACATCAGATTTGAAATGCTTGAACGTTTAGAAAAACGAAAATTTTACTTTAACTCAATTTGGTTTAAAATATCAGTTAACTTATAAAGAAAGTAATTCACTGTCAATATCAATTTGATTTGTTAAAAATCCTTTCCTTCATTTGAAAGTTATAATTGGATGGTTCCATTGCTAGTCCACTCATAATAAACAACTTTAAATTGAATAGATTTTTAAATCATAAAAATTTGAAAATGGTCTTATTTCCAAGTGGAAACATTCAATATTGTACAATTTTTAATTGGATGGATTCAAATTTGAAAAGTTTTCAACTTCAAGAATTAAAAGTTCCTTTTTTTGCTTTAGTTTTTCGTAGTTTTGGATTTTTTTTTAATATTTGTTAAAATTTCCTTTTGGTACTCAGGGTCGTTGTGTGAAACGAAATAAGCAGATCGATACGGAAGAGAATCCGGACCTTGTGAGAGCACCTCATTCGTTCGTAATTCACAGAGGCATACCTGGAGAACATATAGTCGAACTCACAAAAGACTTTCGCAGAGTTATGGAACCTTTTACAGCTAGTGATTTGAAAGAGAGGAAACGAAACACTATAAAGGATTTCGTTTCTGTTGCTGGTGTCCTTCATGTTACACACATGTCCATTTTTACCAGAACAGAAAATGGAATGTATTTAAAATTATGCAGGTAACAGGTCGCCCACAACTGTGACCAATTTTGGTTTACCCCCCCCCCCCCCTCACGTTTATAACCGTTGTTTTGTCTCCCCCATCCCAATTAACGAATTTTCGACCAAAAAAAATTACTTTTCTACAAAAAAATATTAATTTTTAATGCAAAAGTACAAATTTTCAACAAAACAGTTCAATTCTCGACCCAAAAATATGACTTCACAAAATAGTTGAATTTTTAACATAATAATTAAATTTTCAACAAAATATTTGAATTTTTAACTAAATAGCTGAATTTTTATCCAACAATATTAATTTTCTACCGAGAGACGAATTACCAAAATACATGAATTGTCAACCAGACTAATTTTAAACAAAAAATGGAATAGTTGCATTTTTAGTTTAAAAAATTAATTTTCGACAAAAAAAAAAGAATTTTCAATCAGTCGAATTCAACGAAAAAAGATGGATTTTTAACGAAATAGTTGAATACTCAACCGAATAGATGAATTTTCAATAAAGATTAATTTTTAACCTAAATCACAAATTTTCAACAAAAGACTTAAAGGTCTTAAAGTTACAATCTGAAAAGTCGACTTTTTTTAGAAAACTTTAAAAGTTTTGAACCGGAAAAGATCATTTTTCAACCAAAAATGGAATCTTTAAATTTTCAGTTTAAAAATTTGTTTAACAAAATATTTCAACAAACAAGATTAATTTTTGACCTAAAAAGACGATTTTTCAACAAAATACATGAATGTTCTGCCAAGTAGTTGAATTTCAACTTATAAAGAATTAATTTGTAACAAAAAATGGAATAGTTCAATTTTCAGATGAAAAAATTTATATTTAACAACAAAAAATTTCAATAAAATACATGAATATTCAAATTTTTAAGCCAAAAAGACGAATTATCTACAAAACAGTTCAATTTTCCACCCGGAAATATGATTTATCAACGCAAAAGTACATTTTCTACCAAATAGCTACATTTCGAAGTAAACAGTTTAATTTTTAGAAATATAGTTAACTTTTCTGCGAAAATAAATGAGTTTTTAATAAAAAATATTAATTTTTAACAAAAAAGTTTAATTTTTATCAAATTGTTGAATTTTTCAACAAGATTAATTTTCTACCAAAAAATATGAATTTTCAACCAAATAGTTGAGTTTTCGGTTTAAAAAACAAAAACGAATTTTCAACAAAATATGTAGTTACATTTTCAACTAAGGAGATCAATTTTCTACTATAATAACTATCTTTAAAAAAAGAATTTTTAACAAATGTGTTCAACCAAATTAGTTGATTTTTCAACAAAAATATCGACTTTTTAACCCAGAAGAGTAAGTTCCTATCAAAAAGATGAATTTTCAATAAAATAAATTAATTTATAACAAAAGAGATAAATTTTCAACAAAAAAAATAACATTCTCAATTTAAAAAAAGTTAAATTTTCGACCAAGAATGGAATAGTTAAATTTTTAGTAAAAAAAATTAATTTTCAACCAATGAGATGAATCTTCAAACAAAAAATTAGTTTGTGACTAAAAATGATGACTTTTTAACACAATAGTTACATTTTCAACAAAACAATTAATTTTTCAATTAAATAGTAGAATTTTTAACAAAGCAAGATGAATTATGAACCAAAAATATAATAGTAGCCTTTTCAATAAGAGTCTTCAAAACACGGGCAAAAATAATTATTAAAAAAATATAGGGAAAGAGTGTGAAGTCTGAAATATGAAAGTAATTTTTAAACTTATTAAGTTATTATTGAACTTTACTGTTGCACGGCCATCTTTAGCAAACTTTGTTAAAATTTATCATTACCTCTTACTAACCGTTGTTTTTGACGCTACCTCCTTCCCCCGCTCTCAAATAACCAAATGTATTTTCTGCAATTTACTTAATTAATTCACTTGGAACCCAAGGAAATAAAATTAATGATAAATTAATGTTTTTCAGAGTACCAAGAGGGCCAACGTTAATGTTCAAAATCCACAATTTTTCGCTCTCTCGCGACGTTGTGTCTTTGGCCAAAAAACAATTTGTGTTCGAAGAAGCCTTTAAAAATTCACCACTCATAGTACTAAACAATTTTAGTGGTGAGGGAATGCAAATGAAACTGATGGCTTCCATGTTCCAGAATATGTTTCCCACGATAAATTTGACAACGGTAAAAATATCAATTAAACCTGATTACCTGTCTCAAAAATTAATTCATAATTGTAAATAGGTCAGTTTTAATTTAACACATTTAAACAAAATAATTTACAGGTCAGGCTGAATTCGATACGTCGCTGTGTTTGTCTAAATTATAATACCGCCACGAAACTGGTCGACTTTAGGCATTATGCAATCAAAGCAGTGCCTGTTGGTCTCTCTAGAAGTGTAAAGAAATTGGTGCAGGCAAGAATACCAAATCTTTCGAAATGTCAAGATTTCTCGGAATTTATTACAAAAGCGACTGTCTCGGAAAGTGAGGGTGAAGACGATCCAGCAAATCACGTTACGTTACCACAAGAATTATCTTCAAGAGGAAATCACGAAAGTAGCAAAAGCGCGATTAGGCTTTTTGAACTCGGACCCAGAATTTCTATGCAGGTGAGTAAATTATTCCCAAACAGTTCAGAAACCCGAATTAGGGTAATATTTTACGAAATTGATTTCGCGTTTCGTGAAACTGTTCTTATGTTCTTTAGAAAATAATTTCCATGTAAAAATACCACAATTTTGCAACCAACAGGGTTCGAAATCACTTCCAAGATAATGCTTTTAAAAAATACGCATATGTGACATAAGTTATATGAAATTGAGAAAAATGTATTTCTTTAGGAATGCAGAGCAAAAGCTTCAGATAAATAACAGATACATAAAATAGTAAAAAATATATAGTAACTTGATTTTTTTTCTAGCAAAAAGTCCCATGTATTTGCAAATTATTTGCACGAATGAAAAACTATTGTTAAACCGAAACCTTCTTTGCAGAAGTGCTATTTTTATGTTTTTTTTTTCATTACGTGACATCTAAAATGAAACTTTTTAATTAAATTTCTTATCCCCAAATTGCTACAGAATTATGGTTTCCAAATTCCGCGTTTTTTTTTTAAAGGTAATTAAAAAAATTCCAAACCGTACGCTGACAGTTCCATTCCAGACAAATTTAGAAACTTTTAAAGAGAAAATTATTATCAATCTTTGAAAATTAAAGCCTACTTCACTTATTTCCAATAAAATTACATCATAAACTTCCTCCAAACATAGTGAACTAAATTTTGAAGTATTTTTAAATCCAAAGAATTTCTGCATACTTCGAATTAAAAAAAATTAATTTTAAATTTTACGGACGTCCATATTTTCATTATCAACTTGTGTTACTTTCAAATGAGACAAGTATATAGTTTTAATGAATTTTAATCTTGAGCTGCCTGAATTTTTAGATTTTGTTCATTAAATTTTTTTTTTCAATTTGGAATAATTTTTAGGCTACACCTTTTTTTTATAAATTTAACATCTCGCAAAGTCGACAAATTTAAATTATCTGTTCCCTTTAATTTCAACTTCACTTTTTCTAAACTCGATTTTTTTCTACTTGAATTCTTATTATTGTGAAAGAATTTCTAATCGGAATTCTTTTCAAAACAGGAAACTTTAAATTTGTTGATATTGATAGAAGAAGAATGCTTTTATTTAGAATTGTGTATTCTTGAAGCCATTTGCATTCAAACATTGTTAAATTTGGAACTTATTTATTTGAAAATTGCTCAATTCTAAGCTTAATTTTCAACGCGTCCAGTTGGAGATTTTTTTTTAATCTTGAATGTGATTAAATCAAATTTTCGATTTTTAAAACGATTAAAATATGAATTTGTTAATGCCAGCCCTGTAAGTTAAACAAAATACATTCATTTTCAATTTTAATTAATGTATCATTTTTTATTTATTCCAGTTGATAAAGGTTGAAGACGGTCTATTGGAAGGTGAAGTTCTCTTCCACGATTTTATTGAAAAGTCAGAAGACGAAAAGCTTTTCATTCAAAAAAGGCGAGAGAAGAAGAAGAAGTTGAAGGAAAATCGGAAAAAGGCTCAGGAAGAGAACAAGAAGAAGAAAGAAACAAAGAAGGAGCAAGCGAAGGAAAAATCTATGAAAGGAATGCAAAAGAAGAAGAGGAAGGAAACTGATATACTGATGCAGAAAATCGCTAAGGAGTCTTCCGAGGGAAATAAGGAAGAGGACGATGATGCTCAGTATTACCGAGACGAAGTTGGAGAGGAACCTGATAAAGGTTACTATATTTGTCTTATTTATGGATAAGTAGGTAAATGAATTAAAAAAATAATAAGAGTTTTTTTTCAGAACTGTTTGATGGAAGTGTCAAGAAAAGGAAAGTTCGTTCGTTTGGACCAAGATATAAATCGAAAAAGGCCAGAACCAGTGCCTAATTTTATATAATTTGGACAATAAAATATTTTATTCTCTCACACAAAAAGACTCGTTTCACTAATAGAAGTTTGTTGAAAAGAGGCAATATTTGTAATGAAATTCTCGTAAATAATTACCATTCACATTTATCAGTTAAATTTCTATGAATGTAGAATATTTTTATTGTTTTTTCTTTTCTCTTTTAGAGTTAAAAAAATACATATAGTCGAAGCACTAGAAATTTTCCAGTGAATTTATCAAGTTTATTAAGTGTCCAATGAAATTATTAAAAATTACCAAACCGTAATTTCATTCCAACCATTAGTCTATAAAAAATAGTTTTTTTTTTTTTTTGAAAAAGTATGAAAATAATTTTATTAAGTATCGAAATGTTGACATTTCTTTCTCATAATTTACAACCACCGTTGCACGAAGGGAAACCTACATTTACAACCATTACTATTTATTTATTGACACTTAGTGTCTAAAAAGCTCTTCCTTTACGTTTCTTCTTTTTTTGAACATCGATCTTACATAAAAAATAGCAATGTTTTGCTATCACATTTCGTTGATTTTGCAGGCAAAATTGTATAGTCTCTCAATATATTTACTTCATTTAATCTAAAAAATAGAAATGTCACGTGACTGCATTGTAATTACGAACATAAAATGCCTTCTTAAAGATCTCGCAAATGTATAATATTTCTTGTCAAAAGGTTGGTGCAATCATACCTAAATATACATCTACTACACACTTAATATATACATTCATATGGCATAGACACTCTTTGTCAATGTTTATGGGGACGCATCAGTTACAAATAAATTACGCGGATGTACACTTGACTTTGACAGAAAAGAACAATCAAAATGCAAGTGAGTTGTCTTCAAGAATATTTACACGCTACTTTCAATATAGTAAAAAAAGTGTGCTCGAGAATAAAAATTCAAGAACGGTAGAAAAATATTTACAACGGGGGATTCACTAGCCGTTTGTCAGTTTTATGTTTGTTGAGAGTTCTTCGACTTTCGCTTCGAGTTGCTTTATTTGTGCAAGTCGACTGCGGCACAATTGCCTCATGAGGGCCTTTTCCTTTTCCAGCTTCTCGATATGCTTAAATTCCTGCAAAAAGCGAAAAAATTGGTAAAAACAAACCGTACCTTTCTGGGATGACATAATTTTGCCGCAAAAGTAAACCGTATTATTGGAAAATACCGAAATTTCAAATTATCGGAAAACAAATTAAATTACTGAAATTGGAATATTTTGAAGTTAAAAGTGCTAACGCAACTAGCAAAGTTCAGGAATTTGACATGTCAAATTCCCGAAAAAATCCAATAATCTCATGGACTCTTAAATCTACTTCAAATTTTACACAAACTATATGCGGCCCAACATGTAACTGTTCAATCTTAAGCTGCTTTTAATTTCAAATTGCACGTATATAAAATAAAATATTATTTTAACAGATACAAAATATTAAGCATTTTTTTCGGAAATTTCTTAATTTTCCTAGTTTCCTTATCACTTTGGGTAGTTTTATTATTTTCTGTAATTTTCATTCTTCAGAAATTTTATATGTAGGTAATTATATTTTCGGTATTTTTCAACATTCGAGACTTTTCTTGGTCGGTAAAATGATGTCATCTCATATTTCTAAGTAAAAAAAATAAAATTATGTGATTGAAAAGATAGATTTTTCCATAAAATTTGTTTATTTCGTCCAATATTCTAAGAATAAAAAAAAATCATTTGCACTCGATTTCGGTAGATTTCTGTATGTGTTCGCATGCAGTTTTTTTTTTAGTCAAGCGGATCTTCATGGAAATTTGATGTCCTAGGGGCTAGGTTAGTAAACCAGACCGTTAATGTTGTGAAATAGAAACTTACACCGACGATGCCACTGCTTGTGCCGCTGAGATATGTTTTTTCTTCTATCTTACACTGAACCTCTTGATGTTTTTGGTTTAGCCTCCAGTCTTTGCAAACTTTGCATTCATGAGCACTTGTATCCATCATTGCTCTCTTCAGATTTGAAATTTCTTGCAGAAGCTGTCGAGTCTAAAAAAATGTAAACAGTTCGGTTTTTTTTCAATTTTAAATGATAAAAAATAATACAATTGAAAGCTTCAAAAGTTTAAAACTTAAATCTCATATTTTTTAGTCTATTATAATTAATAATTTTTAAAGAAGCATTCGAAAATTAAAAAATTTGACTCTTTTAAACATTCAGAATTGAACCTATAGAATAAAATTCTATTAAGAAAAAATCTATGAAGTGGAGTAAACACCGTATAAACTTTTCAATAATTTTTTCCATATTACATTTTCCTCTTCGATACTGTGCAATCGATAAAAATTTAATTACAAAATTATAGCATGTATTCGTTTTTTTAATCAGAAATTAGCATACTTAAACAAAAATCATCATAAAAATTCCCAAATTTCAACACTTAGGTAGTATTCTTAATTGAAAATTATTAAATTTCAAAAGTTACAAATTTCACAACAATTGAAGTTTTTTGGGTTTATTAATATTTCTTACCAGAAATCGACGTTTTCAAACAAAAATCATTAGATTTTAATTCATCATTCTTGAACAATTTTATGTTGCGTTTGCGTTTTAAACCAAAAATTGGTGTTTCAAAACAAAAATCATGGTTCGAACGAGATTTACAATTTTTTAATAGTTTCAAGTTGTATTCACGTTTTCCACAGAAAATCGGTTATTTTAAACAAAAATCATTAGATTTTGAGAAACATTTACAATTTTGAAGTGCTATATTGAGTTTGTGTTTTTTGTTGGGAATCATTGTTACTTTTAATAAAAAAAATTATATTTCAAAGAATCTTTATAATTTTCCAACAACAATGTTATACAAAAATCATTAAATTTCAAAGAAGATTTACAATTTGAAGCAATTGCTCTTTACGTTACGTTAGCGCTTTCGTCGGAAATTGAAATTTTTATTACAAAATAATTATATTTGAAAAAAGATTCACATTTTTTTAACAACTTTAGGTTGCGTTGGCGTTTCACATCAAAAATGTGTATTTTTAAATAAAAATCATTATAATTTGAAGAAGATTTAGAATCTTTGAACTTTTTTGGAATGAAAAATTGAAAATAAAGAAACTTGAAAATGGAAGAATATTGAAAATTGAATTTTTATCCGTTATAGTTTCAACTGTTGAAAAATCAATTTTCTTCAATTTTCAACACTCGAATTTTTCACTGCTGAAAATGAAAAAAAAACTGAAAATTGAATTTGCAATTTTCTTCAATTTTTAACACTTCAAATTTTAACTTTTGAATAATGAAGAAAATGGAAAATTTCATATTTTCAAGTGTTGAAAATTTGAAAAAAAAAACAAAAAAAAACGAATTTTGCATTAAAAACAATTTATTTTTTAAAAATTTTTTTTGTTATTTAATTAATTATTATTTATTTTTTTATTTTTTAATAAAACTGCAACGATTTGAGTGCCTATATACTGTAAAAAAAGATTTATACATTAATTCTGAAGTTAAGATAATATCAATTTTCATCAATTATCAAAAATATTGTCCTTGCTTTTCTTGCCACTTATTTTAGATAATAGATACTATGAAATCCAAAAATTTTGCATTAACAATAATTTAATATTTTAATTAAATAATTGTGTCAGACACGAAATAGAATATTCGCGCGTGTTTGTTTTCTAGTCACAGTAAAAAACCCTGAAATTGTTCAAGTTTTTTCTAGTTGTATTTTTATCAGTTGAAAGCTCTCAGATTTAAAAAATATTTTTTAGTGTCAGCTTAAAAAGCATTATAGTTAAAAAACAGAAACTGAGTATTTAACAAAATTTTTTGCATTCACCAACATGTATTTAAGGGCTTATATACACTGATTTTGACGGATTTTGATTTTTTTTGGCAATGTTGATAAAATTTCATTAAAATAGACTACAGAGGATCTATTTCTATATTTTTGGGTACTTTTTTTTCATTAAAAAGTTTTAAAAACTGGGAGAGGCATGGCCGCTGCAGCAAAGCACGTTTTCCTATTTTTACGTGCGGTGAGCGTAAGTCCGGAACGAATGATCTGAAATCAGAAAACCTACAAGATTTTATTATATTCCTATGCGCAGTCCCCTGAACGAAGGGTTTTCAGAAATTTTGATTGAAAAAAAATGGCGCTGATTTTTCTAAAAATTTCGACATTTGAGGTTCCAAAAATTCGTTTTTTTTACCCAAAAAATGGAAATTTTGGTCCAATTAAAAATCCCTTCGTTCAGGGGCTGCGTATAGGAACATAATAATAAAATCTTGTTGATTTTTCGATTACAGATAATCCGTTACGGAGGTGTCATGCTCACAGCAAATAAAAATAAAAAAAAACGAGTTTTGCGGCAGCGGCGTCTCTTCCAGTTTTCAAAACTTTTTAATAAAAAAGTACCCAAAAATATATAGTAATATATCCTATGTAGTATATTATAATGAAATTTTATAAATATTGAAAAAAATTCAAAATCCCTCAAAATAAGTGTATCGAAGCCCTTAACATATGTTCTCTAATGCCAGGAAAAATTTTCTATATATTTTGAAAGAATTTGGAAGCTTTTGCTGTATTTTTTTGTACAACGGACTTTTTGATTTGCTGAAGAAATCCATTTCAAATATTTCAATATTTATAGACTTAATTTTATATGTTGTGTTCAGTTTCTCGATTGAATTTCTTCATTGTCGTCGCTCAAATAAATAAAATTAACAAATAAATTGTTTAGAAAATACTTGAAAATCGTATAATAAAAAAGAATCTCTTTGAAAGCTTCTTGTTTTTCAAATCTTAAATTTCGATTTATGATTCTTGAAAAATGAATCAAAACTTCGTGAAAAAAAGAGGAAAAGGGTTAGACGTCTAAATTGTAGTGCAATTTCGAGGATTTATAAAATATGAAGGAAAAAGTATAAGGGGCTGTGATTTGTGATATTTTTCAATCTAAAATATTTCCTTTGTAATATTTAATACTTGATTTAGAAATCAATTGCTCATTTTCAAACACTATCAATTGCTATTTTTGAAATATTATTTAAAGGAATAAAAATATTCAAAAATTTTAATTCATAACTATTAACTTTTGATTTATTTTTTCGGAACTTGATATGTATAATTGTTCCTTTGTATTACTTTCTGGAAAAAAAATAAAACAAAATTAATAAATACCTTATTCTTTTGAAGAATCATCTCATCTTGCAAATCCTTGCACTTCTTCTGATATGGGAAGTTCTCGCTTTGAATCTGGACATTCAGCGCAGCGATAACACCATTTTTCATAGCTATTTCTTTCCCCAAATCCGCAATAGTTTTCCTCAAATCAGAGCACGCACAATCAGTAGAACTCGAACTCAATCCCGAATCGCTCACGTCATCGAGATGTCTCTTCTGATTAAATAATTCACTTCTCCTCTTTTTCCGTTTGCTCACCTCAGCCATCGGACTCGTACTTCTAGAACTCGCACAACTCTTCGCTTCCAATCTATGCTCAACCTCAACAAGTTTCTCCTTCAATTCTACATTTTCCTTCTGCAAGCCACTGAGTTCCGTCCTTTTTATAATTTCAATCTTTGCTCTTAATTCCGTATTAATACTCGTCGCATGTTTGCATTGTGACCTAAGATTCTCAATTTCTTTCGTGTATTTCTCTTTCAGCTGATAATTTTCGTCCTCGATTTTCCCGATTTCCGCTCCCTTTTCTTTAATTTCCTCGGCCAACTCATCAGCTTCCTTGTCCAGTTCTCTATTCTTTTCCTCTAACTCTCTCATCTCCTCAGAAATTTCCTCGATTTTCCTATCCCTCTGCGCCAAAAGTAACTTCTTTTCTTCCAATTCCAACTTGATTCTGTTCTTTTCCTGCAGAAGTTCCTCATACTTTCCTCTCAACTCCATGATGTCTGAGTAGTTGTGTCTTAATTTAAAAGCGTCCACAGCTTTCTTCAATTCCTCATTTTCCCTCTTCACTGTTTCCACTTGTCCTTTCAGATCAACTAATTCCTTCATCGTTTTACTTCTCGCGTCCTGCAAGTCTGCAATTCGATTAGAAGCACCTTCCAGATTGTTCTCCAAAGTCCTGTTCTTATCCATGAGCTCTTCCATCTCCTTCTCAACCCTCGACTTACTTGTGCTATTTCTTATCTTTTTCATCAGCTTTTCATTCGCCGCTTCCAGCTCCATACACTTTTCTCTCATCGCTTCCAAATCCTGAAGAAGAACTCCGTTTTTAGCGTTCAACTCAGTCAATTGATTACTTAATCCAGCAGATTTGATCTCTTCCTCCACGAATTTATCTTTGAAAAGATTCAATTCCCTCGTGGTATCAGCTCTCAGAGTTTCTATTTCCTTCTTGTATTTTTCAACACTGAGTTTTCTCTCCTCAATTTGCAAACGCATGTGATCATACTCAGGCATAAGTGTCTCCAATTTGGTTTTATACTCAGACAAACTATCACACTTACTTTTCAAAAGCGATGTGATTTCCTCAATGCGATGATTCTTCTCCAGATTCTCTTCACTCACTCTATTATTTACCTCCACTAGTTGTGCTAATTCAACCTCAAGGTCTTTTATTTTCTGATTATTCTTCACGATTTCGTTAGTTTTTATGTCAATAATGCTCTTCAGTTGCTTCTCGTTCGCCTCGTACCCATCAAGGTTATTTTTTAAATCTATATTCTTTGTTTCTAGAGCCTTCAAAGTGTTTGTCAAGTCCCCTAGTTTCTTATTATACTCTTCTTTCTCCTGCTTCATTTTAGACTGAAGTTCCATCTCTTTATTTTTAATCGAAGCCTGGAACCTTTCCCTTTCTTGACTGACATTCATATCTCCTTTGACAACGCTCTTAGAATTTTCAAAATCGACTTGAAGAGCATGGTAGTCACCCTCGAGAACTTGTATCTTCTCTCGCAGACTCTGGTTCTCATGCTGAGTCTCTTCCAGTCCATTTTCTAACCTTTCGATCTGCTTCTGCAAATCTAGATTCTTCGATTCCAAAAGTGTCAAATCGGACTGCAACTTTTCGATGTCATTCTCCAAGGATTTTGCCCATGTATTTGCACGTTTTTCCGCATCTTCACTCTGCTCTTTCGCTTCTTCAAGTTTTAATTTTTCGATATCATACCGATCCTTTAGAGCCTGCATAATCTCGTGTTCCTTGGACATTATCGTCTTGAGAAAGACTTGGAAAAGATCGCTAACGGAATTATTTGATGGGTCTTGAACTTCCGAAGTAAGGGATTTCATCTCTTTGATGATAAGCAACTTCGCAGACTCGAGTTCCTTCTGAGAATCTTGGGATTTCAATTCTTTTAGGGAATCTTCAACACCTTCCGTTTTTAATTCAATAGTTTTCTGAAGAGATTCTAGTCTTGTTATTTCGTTCTTGAGATCCTGGTTTTCTACAATTGCTTTCTTCAGGTTCGAGCTGATCTCCTTAAACCTCTTTTCAGAGTCTTCAATACTATCTCTATATTCCTTCAGTGTAGCTTCCAACATCTCCCGGTTGGAATCTTCGTACTTCTGCCGAGCGAGCAACTGTTCTTTTTCCTCCCTCGCAACCTCCCATTCCCCATTCAAGGTCTTTTTCTCCTCATTCAGTTCATCAACAGTCTTCTGCAAATTACCGATGAGTTTCTTGTTCCCCTGATTCTCAACTTTTAACGTTTCCAACTCGACTTCGAGATTCAGCTTCTCAGTCTTCAGAGTTTTCTCGCTTTCGTTCAATCCGTCGATGTTTTTATACAAACTTGCGATATCATTCTCGAGGAGTTTTACCTTCTCTTCCGCAGTCGCTGCAGCATCTTCAGCAAACTTCAGCCGATCTTTGAGTTCCTTGAACTTCTGAAGTTCGTTATTCAGATTCGAGAGTTTCTCTCTCTGTTGATGGAGATCTGCACCGACTTGTTTAATAGCAGACTCAACTTTGAGAAGCCTTTCTTTCTTTTTTGGGATCATGGGACTCGCAGAAGGTGGCGAAGTGATGCCAGACTGACAATCATGTAACGTTTCGAGATCGGAACACTTTTCCTGGTAGAGATTTGAGAGTTTGTTGTACTCCTCTTTAAGAGTTTCCTTCTCACTGCTGAGGGTGCGAATGTTCTCCTCCATCAGAGTAATGTTCAGTCCTTCACCCATACTACCGTTCAGACTCGTATTGCCACTTTTGTTTAATTCCTCGCTGGCTTTTAACCTCAGGACATCGGTGTTAGCGCACTTTTGCCTGAATTTGACCTGAAGATCCTCTAGTTTGTTATTCAGAGACTTTACTTCAAGCTTCAGAGCTCTTCTGTTTTCGTTTAGTTCTCTAAGGTGAGCACATTGTGTGCAGGAACTTAATTTCAAGTCGCTCAGTTTCGTATTTAAGAGAGTGAGATGTTCAACTTGGTCTTGGAGAGTCTTAATTTTGTTGTTCAAGATTTGAAGGTTCTCATCGTGTCTGAAACTGTTACTGACTCGACGACTTTGAGATTCTAAGGATGTGGGTAGAAGTACAGAATTTCTACATGGATTGTCGACTTCTGGATTTTTCTCGAATTCGTCGAAGATTACAGAAAGGCTGGACGTGAATTCAGTATTTTCATTCGAGAGCTGTGTGATTTTAGATGTCAGTTCTATAACTTTTGCTTCGAGACGAGTTTTCTCTTGTAAGATGGTTTGCACATTTTCGGGAGACTCTGCGGCTTCTGGAGATTGCTCGTAGATACTTAGCTTTTTCGAAGCAGTCTCTAGATCCTGCTTTAGACTCTCACAATCATCAATGTGTTTCATAAGATCTTCTGATAATTCCGAGTTTTCTCTTTGTAACTCTTCATTTTCCTTCATCAAACATCGGTTCTTTTCTTTATAGTTACACTCGTGATCGTACTGAAGAGCTTTGCATTCCTTGACTGAATCAAGTTCCTTTATACTATCCATGAGGTCATTTGTCAATTTTCTGTTTTCATTTTCTAAATCGTTGATCTTTTGGTGATATTCGTTAAGTTTTGATTTTGTTTCCTCATCGCAGGTTATGAAATTGGGGAAGTTTGTGGAGTTTAACTTCTCGTTTAAAAGTGTGATTTCTTTTTCTAAGTTAGCTTTTTCATCGCTGATTTGAGAGACGTGCGTTTTGAGTTCGTTGATTAAAATCTGAAACAGTAAGACATATTTTTGATGCAAGTTTAAGGATAATTAGAAAATGATTATTGATATTAAAATGAAAATAAAACTGTTAAATTATTCCATAATAGACCACTAGATTACATTGATAATAGTACGCAAATTCCATATTTGTATTACGTTATTTATATTTAATTTTTTTAATCAAATTAAAAAAAAATTTATTTTGAACTTCATGCAGTTTTTACATTTAGGCGAGCATTTAGGTTTTAAGTACACTGCAAAAAATTTGATTGAAAAATAAATTTCATTCTGTAATTTTTTCCAGTGATTTCTGTGGGAAAATTACACGTTTACTGTAAATTCACACTGATTTCTGAAAAAAAATTTTTCATAACTGTATGAAATTTACAATAAACGTGTAATTTTCTCACAACAATTATAGGACATACGAATGCCAATGATATTTGTGGTAAATTTACACCAAGAATCATGGTAATTTTAACGCAAAGATCGATGGAAATTCACATCATTTAGCGGAAATTAAAGAATTTATATATTTTTTTTTCGTTTAATTTTGCACCGTTTATCGTGTGAACTTTACAACTTTTTTGTATATTTTCCACAAAGATCACTGGTATTTTTATGTTCCATGATTTTTGTGGGAAAATCGCGAGAAATTTGTTACACTGTAAATTTACGTAGAGAAAAAAAGTTGCGGTTTGGCATTCGAAATCAGTAAAACAAAACTTATTAAAACGGTTAATGTCTGCTCTTCGATTTTTGAATTTGAAAAGGATTAGAAAAATAAAGTTTTTCGTGATTAACAAACTATAAAAAACTATTCGGATGTTGATGGTAAAATTGGCTTTAGGGTCACAAAAAATAGAAATCAATTTATCGTTGAGTCAGACGTTTCGGCCCTCATTAGTGATTTATTTCTGAAATATGGTACAAACAAATTTTTGTTGATTTGTGGAAGGTTATAATTTTTTGGTGAAATTTTTTTGTTTATATAATAGCAAAAAATTAATTTTTTAGTGATGTAACATAAGACAATAAAATTATTTGCGTCGATCAAAAAATTAATTGTTATAGAGATGTAAATGAAGACAAAAATTTTTCAGTTTTTATAATTCAAAACCTAAAGTTATTTGGACATCGTTAAATCGTGAGAATATTACAATTTTACATTTTTTAAAAGAAGTTATCAAAATTTGTCGGTCTCATCAATAGGAATAAAAACTCACCTTATAAATTCATAAGAAGGAGG
Source organism: Andricus quercusramuli (assembly GCA_932178445.1). NCBI lineage: Eukaryota > Metazoa > Arthropoda > Insecta > Hymenoptera > Cynipidae > Andricus > Andricus quercusramuli. The sequence continues at coordinate 226,012 of CAKNXH010000141.1, read as the reverse complement.
TTGAAATTAGTGAATGAGATCATTAAACACTTTTTAAAAAAGTAATTAGATCACTGAACACTTTTACAAAACTGTACTTTTTTCGATTACGTTTTTTAGAAACCACCATGCTTTGAGAGATAGGCAAAACTGACTGCAGTATGTAAGTTTAGGAGGGTGTATCTTGTTGTGAATACTATTTTAACTGAGGGTCGATACAACTCCTTTCTTAAACATTATGAAAACTATAAAAAATTGTAAAAAAAATGTTTTGAGTAAGTTAAGATGATTTGAGAATGTACAAAAATTTTTTGTAATCTAGTTGATTGCAACTGTTAAAAAATGTTGTACAAGTTGAATTTCTGCAGTTGGAATCGAAAAAATATGCAATTGGTTGTTACGGGGAAAATAGAATCGTTTCTAAAGCGCTGAAATCGTTTACAGAAGGGAAAATTCACGATTTGGGAAAGTTTTAAAAAGAATTTTAAAAAGTCTGTTTAGGCTTTCAAAAATGGTTTCTTGCTCAAGTTTTTTTTCTTCAATTTGTAATTTTTGACTATTGTTCAATACTACAAACTGTAGCTAAAAATAATTCGTCATAATTCTATATTTTTCATTTTTACAACGCGTAATTCAATTTTGTGTCGCATAAATTCGCATAATATTCCATTTTTCAGCGCAAAATCGAGATATGTTCAACGTTAGAATATACTATCCTTACAATAACCAAAGATGCAAAAATTATTTATTACAAAAAAAAATGTTTTATACAAAGTAATTTAAAATGTAGAAAGCTTAAATTTAATTCAAAGTCTCTTACCTGTGAACTGCCTTCAGCTTCCTTAATCTTATCTTTTTCTGCATTTAGTTTGGACGTTAGATCCAGGTTCTCTGAATTCAGCAAATAGATCGTCTGCTGCAGTTTCTCAATATCCATTTTCAACCCACGAATTCCATTCTTTATTTCCTCCGACTCGTTAATTTTCTGCTGAAGATCCTCACTCAACCTCGAATTTTCAATCTCTAATGAAATCTTCACATTCCTAAATTCCTTCACTGCATTCGCGAGTTCTTCAGAGCCCGTATCATTCACTTTTTCTATCAACTCCTTATATAGAATATCCAGCTGTTCATTTCTTGTTTCTAGATCCTTAATTCGTCTTTTCAAGATCGGAACATTATTTGATTTAAAAATATTGATCATCATCGATGGTGCAGTAAAGTCCTGGCTTTCATTCTGTGTTTCATTTGCACTCTGCGTTTCATTTTCCGTAACCATTTCCTCTCCCCCAGACACTTCCATCTTCTCAAAATAACTATTATTCGCAAAGATACTCGTGTATTCATTTTCATCACTGAATGATCGGAAAACTGTTTTTGGAGATTCTAGAGTTTCAGGATTTGCCAATTTTCTTGGAGTCGACATTTTACTCTGAAGTGATGGTGATGCTTCAATCACATTCTTCACACTACCCTTCTCCAAACCTTCCACAAAATGTATCTGCTGGTCTACGTTCTCACGGAAAATGGAAACGTTTTTTTCGAAATCTTCTAATCGTTTCTTGATCGCATCGCTTTCAGCTACGTATGTTTTAACGAAATCTTCGCCAGATTTTAAATCTGCGAAGGGTTCTTCACTCGTGTTGTTCATGGAGTGAAATTTCGTAAAACTGTTGTTGATGCTTTCCAATTCCTTGTATCTCATTTTCAAATGCGATAAATAAATTTCCCTTTCTTGTAATTTTGCATTAAGACGTTCGACGTCAGAATTTAAGGACTTGATGGTGACTTCATCGTTTTTCGATCTTTCCTCTACGTCTTCGACTTTTGACTTCAGCTCGAAATTCTCGTCCATGAGTTCTTTGATCCTTAAACTCAACTGGGAAACCACGGCTTCATTTTCTATTTGAGAATCAAGAGTATGTTGAGTCCCATTCTTCATTTCGTCGACCGCTTCTAGCTGTAATTTAATTTCTGTATTCTCTTCCACGAGATTTTTGGATTCAGATTTTAAAGATTCGACAACGTTCAAATAACTTTGCATTTTTTCTGTAGCATCCAGTAGTTGAGATTTAATTTCAGCATTTTCGTCCTCGAGGTTTTTGGATTCAGATTTTGAAGACTCGACAATGTTCACATAACTTTGTATTTTTTCTGTCGCATTCAGGAGTTGAGATTTAATTTCGGCATTTTCTTCCTCGAGTTTTTTGGATTCAGATTTTGAAGATTCGACAACGTCAACATAACTTTGTATTTTTTCTGTCGCATCCAGGAGTTGAGATTTAATTTCGGCATTCTCTTTCTCCAGATTTTTGGATTCAGATTTTAAAGATTCGACAATGTTCACATAACTTTGTAGTTTTTCTGTCGCATCCAGAAGTTGAGATTTAATTTCAGAATTTAGACGCTCGAGTTCTTCTGATTTTTGAGCAAACTCATTAATTTTTGCTTCTTTTTCTGTTAGTTTGGACTCCAGATCTTCGATGGAGCGATTCTCGGACTTCGACGTCTCGATGAGTTTTTCGTAGTTGTTTACTTTATCCTCTGCCTCCGCTAGTTTGAATTTAATCTCCACATTTTCGAGATTTAGCTCTTCGAATTTAAATTTCAAATCATTGATTTCAGTTTCTTTTTCTACAAATTGATTGTCCGATTCCAAAGTCTCGTAATTGATCAATTTCTCTTTAGCCTCTCTCAGTCTTGATTTCAGATCTACATTTTCATCTTCGAATTCTTTTACTTTGCACCTTAATTCCGAAACTTGGGACTCCTTTTCAGACAATTTAGAATCGAATTCGGCATTCAGCTTCGAAGAATGTAAAACATTTTCGCTTAATTTCCCTTCTGCTTCAGAAAGCTGAGATTTGATCAGAGAATTTTGCTCTTCGAGTTCTTTCAATTTGTTACTCAACTCGTACTCTTTTTCTAAATTCTGAGAACCGTCTTCAAAGTTCTTTAATTTTTTCAAAGCTTCTGCTAAACTGGATTTTATCTCCAAGTTTTCGACTTCCAATTCTATGACTTTAGAGTTTAATTCACAAAACTGAGCTTCTTTCTCTGCGAGTTTCGACTCAAATTCACTTTCGAATTTCAAAAACTCAACACCGTTTTCGTAGTTGTTTAACTTCTCGGTAGATTCATGAAGTCTTAACTTCACATCACAGTTTTCGGTTTCCAGTTTTTTAAATCTCTCGCTCAATTCCTCCAGTTCTGTTTCATAATATTCCAGTTTCAACATCTCGTTTTCTTGGTCTTTCCATTTTTCTCCGGCTTCCAACAACTTCGACTTCACTTCTCCAAGTTCATTTTCCAATCGTTGCTTTTCAAGATTCGCTTCCTCTACCCTGAGAATTAATTCTTCAATTTTCGCGTTCATATTTTCTTTACACTCAAGATATTCTTTCCAATTTTCTTCTTCCGTTAAAGTCTCCTTATCTTCTCGTTTTATTTCTACTTTCTCATACTCGATCTCATGTTTAGACTCCATGCTTTTAGATTTTCTGATGACGCTTTCCCTGAATTTCTGTAATCCGCAAATGATGTCGCTCTTTTCCTTATCGTTGTAAGAAATTGTTTTCTTCCAATCCACAAAGTTCAGCGAGACGTCAAGTCCATCATCTAATACATTATCAGACTTTTGCTGGCAAAGGAATTCAATACACGCAAGGGAAATTGAAAACTTATTCCTCACGTTCGCGCCTCCTTGTTCCAATTCCGTGAGATGAGAACTCAAATTTTCAACCGCCTTTTGCAGCGCCGAAATTTCGAGACCGGATTCTATGCCTTCACATTCTTTTGACAATTCCTCAAATCGCTGGAGAGAAAGGACTTTTTCTTCTTCCAACGTTCCAAGTAGTTTGTCGTATTCTTCAATTTTGGATCTCATCAGCGATCTTTGAGAAATGGAATCTAGACGTTCTACAAGAGAAGTTTTCTCGAAATCGGATTCTTTCAGCAATCGGTTGGTCTCTTCGAGTTTTTGCTTTAAGATTTCCATTTCGGCGACTAACGGGTTAGATTCTGTAATTGGGGATTTCTGCGATTTTAGGACTTCGCCTTCTTCGGTAAGAGTTTTGACGAGAGTTTGTAAGTGAAGAATTTCTTCGGCTGATTCTTTGATTTGGGCTGGGTCGCAGCCTTTCCATGCGAGCTAGAATGAAGCAAAAATGAAGCTTTAGTTTTGTATAATTTGTAATATGTTTGTAATAGGTAAGTAGTTATTAAGACTTTGAAATAGGTACGTATAACAAATTTTCAAGTAATTTTTTTTTCAAAATTCCATGACTTTTCCAGGCCTTCCAGGTCTTTTAGCAACCCTGGATTGATAGGATTTAAACAAAGGAAGTGGAGAGGAGTTTTACTAACCTGCAAAGACGATTCGAGCTCCTTTTCTCGAGCTTTGAATTTCGTTTGCAGAGATTCCATTTGAAATGCCTGCGAGGCATTCTCATCTTCGAGAAATTTCTGTTTCTTTAGTGCTGCGTTCTGCAATTAAATGAATTTTATACAATTTCATGAGAAATATTTTCTGACGTAATTTATGAATTTATATGTTTGATTTCATATTTTCAGTTTTATAAGTTCATATTGGAAAATTAATAAAAATACATGTTAAAAAATAGTATTTTAAAATAAATTTGATGATGAGTTTTAAAAAACTGCAGACTGGCCGCTAAAATAGAAGACAAAAATTCTTGACCATTTTCCGGTTTGCAAACATTTTTTGTGGTCATTTAGAAATTAGATAATTCAAGGGTTTAATTGTAAAATTAAAACATAACAATCTAAAATTAAGCGCCAAGAAGGTTTTTTCTCTCACGAGAAATTTGTCCCGATAGACGTACATGCTTTTGCCGCGACTCCCTTCAAGTATTAAAAATTGTATAAGGGAGACACCACCCTACAATAGATAATGAACCTACAGTAGATAATCATTAATTAAAAATACTAATGTATGTAAAATAAAGCATATAATTTAATTAAAAGGTAGGACACTATGCGATAATAAATTAAAATTAAAAATAATTATTTTTACAATAGTTGTGTTTTTAATTAATGATTATCTAATTTAGGTTCATTATCTACTGTACGGTGTTGCCCCTATTTAAATTTGAAACGTTTTAAATTGAACAATTAATATATAATTAAGAGACTTAAAAACTAACATTTTTAAATAAACTGAACATACTCAAACTACTGAGATGACAACATTTTTAACTGGAATTTGGAAATTGTTAAAGGTGTGTACTGTGTATGTAGTGAAAAATTATAATTTTGTGTACATACTTATGGACATTAACCAGAGTGCTATCATTTAAAAAATTGAATATCCTTAGAAACACTCATATTTTAAGATTTATATTTAACTGAGTGATCGCCGACTCAGTTTTCGCCGATTAATGATTGTCAAGGTTAAATGTTGTAAAGGAACGATGTTGTTTTCCAATTGAAACTACCTATAAGGAAATTGTCGATTTAAAAAAAATATATATTTTTTTTTAAAACGTTATCTTGTGTGCTTATCTAAGGTATGTTGTGATTATTGGGAAAAACTGTTGTCAAAATCCTGTGCTTCCTCACCGTCGATATCCAAGTTTTCAGTACCGAGTGATCGCCATACCAATTAAATGTCCAAATAAATTGTGGAACAATTAAAATTGTAATTTAGAATTTTTCATTCTTAAAGTTTCCCACAGTAAATTATGATTCGATTTCAAACATTATATAGTATTGAATAACCATATTTTAAATATTATACTTCAATTTTGTAAACATTTAACAATACTTTAATTTGAAAATGAACGATTAGAAATTGAGACTTGTGAATGATACAAATTAAACTTTTTAAACTGAAAAAATTTTCAAACGAACTTATATGAATTGCATTTATTTCATTTAATATAAAATTCGTGGTATTTGAAGTGATATGAAAGGCTTTTCTACGAAAAAATCCACTGTCATTTCCCGGTTTTCCGATTCCGATTGAGACTTGTGAATGATACAAATTAAACTTTTTAAACTGAAAAAAATTTCAAACGAACTTATATGAATTGCATTTATTTCATTTAATATAAAATTTGTGGCATTTGAAGTGATATGAAAGGCTTTTCTACGAAAAAATCCACTGTCATTTCCCGGTTTTCCGATTCAACGACAACCCTGAACTTGTTAACCTACATTTTACTTACCAGTTTAGTGTTGAGGTCTTTATTTTCAATTTCCATTTTGCCAAGGCGTTCCTGAATCACAGACAGCGACTCGACCTGCTTCCGTAACTGGCCACATTCTCCCACAAGACGAGAGTGCTCGGTCTTCAAAAAGCAAAAGTGCAAAGACAAGTATAGAAAAAAATGTCCTCAGTTTTCTAGTTTCAGGATTTTTTTTTCAATTTCTGGTCCACCTACTAATCCATTTTCGAAACAGGGTGTTGAATCTACTACACACATCTATATCTGACAATTGCTTTCAATAATTTTTAAGAAGTATTTTGGACAACCTCTCGCAGAAATTTTATGAAATTTATCAATGTCAATTATTTAAGGCTTTTAATAAATTATTGCGGAAGGGAAATATCTTTAGCAAAAGAATGTTCCATTACAGATTTAAGAAAAAATCCAGTTTCAATATAATAATTCATTCCGTTTCAAAATTTGAAACCATGCATTGAGGTTTGACCGCTTCCTTTTAATGATCTTTCCAGGATTTCGAGACTACTCTACATCAACTCTACAGAATTCTAATATTCTACCTTTGAACTCACCTGAAGATCGGAGTATTTTTTATTCACATCAGTATATAAAATGCTCGTGTCCTCCAATGATTGCTTCAAGTGTCGAAGAGTTTTTTCATTATCGTCCAACTAATCGACATTATTTTCAAACAATTTAAATTTTTTATTTCTAAAATGCACTAAACGATGCTAGGTTATTTAAGAATTAGACAACGCACATAGAAATTAATATGAAAGGAAAGGATACAATTCACAACAATAACATACAATGAGAATAACAAACAAAATGGCGAATAATGGCGTCACGTAATTCTTAAACTGTCCATCTTCTACTTTTTAAACGCTAAGCTTAGATAATTGTACTGCAGCCTCTAGTAGCAAATTAATATATCTATAAACTGGTAGTGAATGAATAAAAAAATATAATAAACTAACCTTATTAAAAATAACTAAATAAACTTACATTCATATGAGCAACTTCTTCAACATTAAATTGTTTTTCCAGGGTAGTGAATTCTTCTAGTTCATTGTGCTCCTCATTGACGGTTTTTAGTCTCTCTCGCAATATGCTTTTTGGAGTGCCAGGTGAGGATGCGGTTACGCAGTTACATCTGATGAAAAAAGTCTATCATAAGATAAAAGTAGTTATCTTCAGCTATAGTCCTATTGTCAATTTGTATTGTCAGGGTTGCTACAAAATTGCACCTGTTCAAATTTCAATTTTACCTGACTTCCACAATTTTCCGAGAAAGCTTTAACATTTGAAAATTAATTCGTGTACAATTAACGGTGTACAATTTTACGATTTAAATGAACGATTAACAAATTTACATGTATTCAGAGTGGCCACAATTTTTTTAATTGTTGTCTCCCGACTTTCTTCCGATTTAGAAAAAAATATACTCGATAAGCATGAGCAAACTTTTTTTTGCAAGAAATCTATTCGCTTTAAATCATATAAACAAATTAAAAATCCGTTATTGAACCAATTTTTAAATATTATGTTTTGAACTTTTTCGAAACAATAATAAATAATAATTTTTAAATCAATACGTCTGAAAAAATATATATAGAACGATTTTGGACAATTGAATTAGAAAAAGGAGTTGAATAATAAATTTTTAAGTCGAAGCGCTAAAAATTAAACATTTTTTTTATTGAAGAATTACGAAATTTAATTATTTCAGATTAAAATTTTGAAATTATGACAATGTCAAAATGTTAAAAATTGAATATTCTAAGATTCGAATTTTGGATTTTTGAATTTGAATAATTTTAAATTCGAAGCAATTAAGATTTTACTATTTAAAATTTGAAACTAAATTGAATGTTTTAGAGTCAAAGCTTCTGAAATTCTATAATTTTAAATTGTTATTACCTAACAAAATAACAACTTAACGTTAAAGCTGATAAGACAAATTTGTCTAAAATCAAGAAATGAATTGAATTATTAAAAAAAAAAAAAAAACGATAAAAATAAATATCAATTTTAAATGGCAAACACTAAAAATGAAAAAATTTCTACTCTGAAAAAAATTTAATTACCAAAAATTGTGATATTAAATCATTAAAAAATCAATAACTTTAAAATTTCTAATTATACTTTCTAAAATTCTACCAATTAAATTTTAATTGCAAAATTAAAACCTACAAAAGGGAAAAATAAAAAATGTGTAGTTCAAAATGAAAATTCAGAACTCTAAAATTGTAATTATTTAAAATTACCAAAATTATTTAATTACTGATGTATTAATTTCAGAAATTTTAATTTTTAGCTTATTTCATTTCAAACTCCATTTTCATTCTATTAATTATTAATTTTCCTTTAGAATTATTATACATTTTTAAAATTTTCTAAGCAAATATTTTCAATTTGAAATGATTTATTTGTTTAAATCTTTAACTACAAATCTGACAAATTTCAAGATATTACATTAAAAATAATACAAAACAAGATTGTTGTAATATGATTCCAATTTTTAAAATCGTACAATTTCAAGCTTTTTAATTCGAAATTACTTTATATTTATATAAAAAATTAATGAATTTAAAACTATCAAGACTTTTGATAAAAAAATTTGAAATATTTAATTGCGAAATTGTCGTGACATTTTGAATATTTGAATTTGAAACTAAAATATTGTGAAAATTAAAATTCCAAATCTGCAAAAATTAATCTAAAAATTAATTCAAGAAAAAACTTTAGTTCCAACGCCTTAAAGATTAAACTGTTTTAGAATTGCGCATTCAAAACCACAATTTAAAATTAAAATTATAGAAATTTTGAAGACGATAAATATATTATTGGTAGTATCATATAATGTAGTATCAAGTGACATTCAAAAAGACTGGATACATTTTTTCACTAAAAAATGTGATTTTTGTCGAAAAAAAAAATAATTTTTATTAAAAACTTACAAAACGCGCGAATTATGGAATAAGGGAAATCTTCCGGTGTAATGGTTTTCTCCCGGGTGAGTGGCCACCCTGGTATTAATACAAAATTATTCAATCTTGAACGCTTACAATGCAAAACTATTTCAGTTCAATCACTTCGACGTTTGAAAATATTCAATTTGCAATGCTTTTAATTCAAACTTGTCCAGTTTTAACCACTTTCAGTTTCAAAATATTCAGTAGTAAACGCTATGAACTGAAAATTGCTCTACCATCAAAATTCGATTTCAAATCGAATTTTTCTCGAACAATATAGGTGATTAAAACAAAACGGTAGATGATTTAAAATATTCTTCAGGTCATCCAGACTGTGAAACATCCCTGATATTTTTCAATAAATTGAATTAATTTCAAAATAATACAAAACACCACTAAGGCCTTATTGGACTACGATGTAATCAAAATTTGAAACAAAAAAATGTAAACCCAATTTTGAACAGACACTTAAGACGATTTTATCATTAAAATAATTCCTTGAATATACGAATCCGTAACATTGTTTCCCAATATTGCAATGAAATACTTGTTATTTCAAAGAAAAAAAATGTGTACCTTCTTCTTGGCGTTGATGGAGTTCTAAGTGGCGTCTCACTGCGACTGCTGGGGGTATCATTAAATACATGAACGTTGTCGTTAAACTGAACTCGATGCCCCCCTAACTTCCGGCGTGTAGTGATAAAAAAATCTTCGTCAGGCGGAAATTCGGACTGGAGAAGCTCAAGTTCAAAATCAGCAAAGGCTGTTTCAAAAGCTGCAAAAATCAAAAGGTTCAGTAAAATTCTTTTCAAACAAAATTTGATGTAAGCTTGGATATGCTTACTTTCATTTGCCAAATTAACGTTCTGCATTATACTCTGTCTTCTCTTGATTTTATCAATCTGTGGAGTTTCCGGACTTGGAGCTTCTCTAATCGCAGGATCCGGACTGTGAGCTTCTCTAATTGTAGGCAACTCCTTGGTAAAAGTGTTTTCATAACTGAACTTAACTGGACAAGAACGTCTCCTAAAGTTCTTTTTTCTGTTTCCAGTTAGTATGTACTCTTTTAATAAATCTAATCGATCGACTAGGACATTATTTTGCCTGTCCTTGATCGTCTGATTCGCTTTCTGTATAAAAAAGAATATCAGTACTACGTATTCTTTTAATTAAATCTTAGTGAGAGTTCATATAATAGATTTAGCAAGTTATTTAAGGTAAAAAAATCAGTGATCATTCAATTCTTGAAAAAAAAATTGCTAGTTATGAGATATTTTCTGATTCAAATCACGATCCCTTATCAATTTTCTTGGTTTCCTTCTCCCGTAAGACCCTTTATTTATTAAAATATTTCAAGTTATAAAAATGAAAATATACCTCAAGTTCTTTCGTAAGTTGGACGATTTGTTTCCTGTATCTTTTCAGGAGAGCTTCTTCACTCAAGTCTTCATTTAGTTTAGGTTTATTCTGAATGCTCTTCGCTCTCGACGCGAACCTAAACAATAGAAATAATTGAATTAACATCAATTAATCTCGCTAAAAGAGCGTTAAAGCAAATTGATACTGACGATAGAGTGCAGTAAGTTTCTTCGAAAGTCGCTGGTGTCACTGTGCAAATGATAGCAGTTAACGAATTTCCACCGAGGGAAACCTGGAGAATCCTTGTTAATTTACTGTCCCGAAAATTTACGAAATTGGGTTTGTCTTTGTCCTGAGTCTCACTTAGTTGCTTTATGACTAGACCGAGTGTCGACAGGGAAAGATTTATGTGTTTTCCTTCCTTGAATCGATCGCCTGTTGCACCGGTTTGTGATGCTCTTTCCGAGCCAGCAAGATCAACCAAGTTCAGCTGCGATATTTGGATTGCTCCGTCGGAATCGCTACTGATCTCCCGACTCTCGATCGTCTGGAAAACGAAAAACGATTTTGTTTTGAAATCTTGAAGTAGAAATGTTAAATAAATAAAAGTGTGTTTCTAGTAACACAGAACATGAACCAATTTAAGAAATTTTTATCTGCTCGTTCTTTCACAATTGCAGAGTAAGCGAACAAAACGTGAAAAATCCTCTTGAATTAATTTCTACATCAAAATTCGACACTTTAACATACAAATTAAAATTGTGTTTAATGGGACAATTGAAATTGTAACGCACACGGCTTAAATTTAGCAGACAACTCACTTTAAATAAGCAGTCAAATATTGCTAAACATTAAAAAATTGTTCCCTTTTAAATTGTAAAATTTCAAATTATAGTCTTAAAAATAGAATACTGAAACTAGAATAGAATTTGAAATTGAATAGAAGTGCCTAATTAAAAATCTATTATTTTGAAATTATTTGAAAAATGGAAGTCGTTTATAAAGTTTCAATTCGGAAGTTTAAATTTGTTTAACTACTAAGGATTTCCAATTGAAAAGTTCAATTTTTAAAGTTTGAATCTGCAAGTTGTTTAATTTTTAACAGATTCAGAATTGTCTTGTAAAATCAATTATTGTTCAATTTTGTACACTCGAACTACAGTTCAGTTTTGAAAATCATTAATCAATCTATACAGTTGATCAACCTTAAACGTTTTTTACCCGAAATTACAAGATTTCAAAGATTCAAAAAGATTTCCAAAGGTTTCAGAAGAGTTCAAGAGATTTCAAAGATTCCACAGTTATTTATATACTTTCTGCTATTATATAAAACAAACAAGAAAATTATATTAGGCCTTCAAATTCTTTAAATTATGATTTTTTTCTGAAATGTAGTCATCACAATACCTATTCTCTTTTAAAAGTTTAATAAACATGCAAATCAACGCGAAAAATTGCCACTGCATCATTTCAAAGGAAATGAAAATAAGAGCTGCTGGATTTCTTTCTATATCCGTCGGAAGCTCCTTTTTGTTGAAATTCCGTTTTGACAAAGTTATGAGTATTTTAAATCCTAAAGCTAATGACGTACATTAATATCAAAAAGTTCTCGAAATCATTCTTTAAAATGTCGTATTACTTTTTTAATTAATGCAGGTATTTAACCTTTTCTTCTTTATTCTAATTTGTTTTTTCTTCAAAACACGAAAATCCACATTTTTTTACAAATATGATACAAGATACGACAACGGTCAAAAGAACAAAATCATTCCTCTTAAAAAGATCTAAAAATAGTGTGTTGGTGCTGTTCTCTATCTCACTTATTTAACTAATTTTGTACTCAAATGTGAATAAAACATAATAAAATTGTTTTTTTTTTTTTTCAAAATATTACTATAATTATGATGTGATTCTATGGGCGATAATATATTGATATGGAAGAATATATAATAATTAATAATAATAAAATTTAATTAAAAAAAAAAGACTCTGAAGGGGCAAAAATGAAGTACATTTTTTTACGATAGCACGGAAATGATTATTTCCATAAAATACTATTTTAACACGTTTTGTTCATATTTTACTGAAAATTTGGAATATAACTTGTTAAGAAATAAGTGAGAAGATACTCATTTTTAGAACGCTGAAATACGAATTAAGAATAAAAAACTTCTAGGGTTTTACAATAAAGTTTTCAGAAAAATCGCCACCAATTCGTTTGATTGGAAGTTTTTAAAAGAATTTTCGGCCTTTAGAAAGAAAACTAAAAGTACTACCAGATGCAAGACCGAAGAATTAAATGTATGTATTTTATTAGTTTAAATAATACCACATTTTAAAGATCAGCAATTTTTTTTAATAGCTTGCGTCATCCTTTGTAAAATTTAAATATTCGTAACTTTGGCTAATTTTACAGAATTAAAACAAAAATTGGAATAATGATCATTTTAAAAGATATTCAGGGATTTTAGAAATTTTGAAAAGATTTCCGAAAACGTATCAAATAGTTTTTAACTTCTTCCAAACTAGAAGTTTTTAGGGGAATTTTGCAGAATCAAACAAAATAGGCAAAAATCGAATAATTTTGAAAGATATTTGAGAATTTTCAAAAAATTTAAAATATCTGAAAATTTGAAAAGATTTCCGAAAACTTATCAAATATGTATGATTAAATTTCTTTTAAACTAGACGTTTTTAGGTTAATTTCAAACAATAAAAAATAGGAAAAATTCAAATCATCTTAAATATTTGAAAAGATTTCTGAAAATTTATCAAATATGTATAATTTAATTTCTGTTAAACTATAAGATTTAAGGTTAATTTAGAAAAATAAAAAAATAGGAAAAACTCAAATCACTTCAAAAGTTATCAAGAATTTGAGAATTTTTTAAAAGATTTCCAAAAATTTATCAAGTATTTTTTAATTTCATCCAAACTAGAAGTTTTTAAATTAATTTTGAATAATTAAAAAAATAGGAAAAATGCGCATCATTTTAAAAGGTATATAGGAATTTCAGAAATTTAAAAAAAATAAATAAAAGATATTTGAAAAATTGAAAAGATTTCCGAAAATTTATCAAATATGTATTTTTTAATTTCTTTTAAAATATACGTTTTTAGGTTAATTTAAAACAATAAACAATAGGAGAAATTCAAATAATTTTAAAAGATACTTAAGAATTTTAGAAATTTTGAAAAAATGTAAAATATTTGAAGATTTCCGAAAATTTATCAAATATGTATTATTTAAAAAATAGGAAAAATTCTAATCATTTTAAAATCAAAAGGTATTTAGGAATATTAGTAATTTCGAAAAGATGACAAATATTTGAAAATATTTAAGAATATTTATCAAATATTTTTCAACTTCTTCCAGACTTCTATAAGTCCTAAATATCTTTTAAACTGACTGGGATTTGTTCTAATATTTTGTAAAATCCTGTGAATAAAAAAATTGTTTGAATTTTTCTAGATTCTTTTTTGACACATTTGAAATTTTCAAGCATCTTTCTGAATTTTCTCAAGAACCTTAAGATTATATTTTATAACTTTAAAAATAAATAAACAAATAACCTTAAAATAAACAGTTACATTGCACATTTTTATTTTGTATTATAAATTGTTTGATGCGATTGATGATGCTAGTCGTTTAAAAGAAATCTTATGATCTCATTCTTAAATACCCTTATTTTTCAGAATTAATTGGAAGTTCACAGAATGAAGATTTTTTCTAGTTTTCAATTATAGTTTCAGAAATAGAATAATTTTTCAGATCTCCCCATTTTTTTATGTCATCCGGTAACAGAACAGTTTTGCATTGACTTTATGACTCAAGAGCCAGGCCCGGCATCTCGTAGGTAATCTGTCTTTCTCGCTCCTTAAGAAGTGTGAATGGAAAGAAATTAGAGTAAACGAGACACTCGCATGTGGAAAACCGTCATTTGTTTTCCACATGCGAGTGTCTCGCTTACTCTAATTCCTTTACATTAACGTTTCTTAAGGAGCGGGAAAGACAGATAACCTACGTTCTGCCGGGGCTGCTTAAGACTTTAATTTCCACTTTTAAATTAATAAAAAAATTGAAGACTATTGAATAAATAATGTAACAATTATCTATATCCATATTTCACAAAATAATATTTTGTAATTCTGCAATATTTCTTATGGTTTCACTTAATTTGGTGAAAAATAGATCAAATTTTAAAACAATAAACTGGGCGATATAAATTAGTCAAATATATTAAACAATAAAAAATATTGCAGAAAGATAAAATTCGATGGAAGATCACAAAATTTCATAAGACCAGCATTTGAAATAAAAGACTTTAGAGTTACTGCGCTGTTAGAAAGAGATTCTTGTTGTACTCACGAATTATGCAGAGCAATGAGAATATGCGTAGTTCGCAGGCTGGAAGTTTAATTTTGGAAAGGCGTGACATGTACTTACAATCCTGAAGATAGTGTGACTTCGGCTACTGCGTTCATTCATATTTGTTTCTCCTATGCTGCGGTTTTTTTCTCCTAGCCTCATCGAAGTTAGCATGTGTTTTGCACCTCTGGTAATTTTCTCTGAGCACTTATTGACGAAAACTCTTCCATTCTCATCCTTTATTTTCAAGTCAGTGTTTTCGACCTCTATGAGATCATTAATTTTTTCGTTGTAAATCTCGAAGTAGGAAAACCTGAGGAAAACGTAAATGATATCGTTTATAATCAAATGAATATGAGAGAATTGACAATACTATGACTTTTGATTTTTTGTAGTATAAATCTTCAAACCTTATTAAAAATTCACGTCCTTCTTTGCTTTCAATAGCATCGAACATATACTCGATTGCTAGTGGAATTATTCCACTTTCGGCTTCTGTTCCCATCATGGTGTACGTTTTCCCTGATCCCGTTTGCCCATAGGCAAATACGGTCCCATTGAATCCGTCTACGGCGGAATTTACAATGGGTTTGACAACTGTGTTGAAAATTTCCGTGTTCTTCTTTTGCATATCGAATATGTGATCTGCAAAATATGAATCCTTTCAGTAATCCGAGAACTTTTTTATGTTTTATTCTACAAGGTTGATAGTATATAATTATATAGTATAAACATTACATTTTCATATTTTATAATGAGATTATAATTTGAATTATATTTAAGCGAATTAAGAATTCTGACTTAAGGTCAATCTAACTCAAACAATACTGTTTTATTATTAATTAAATTAAATACATAATGAACCGTCTGAAACTTAGAAAAGTTTTCACAGGTTTCCTGTGCCTACTTTTTTAAGAACCGTCATATTTATTCGAGAATTTAGCTTCACAAACAAAAAATTAACATTCTGAATTGAATAAGCAAAAATTAAGACTAACAAATTAAAATTTTTGGATTTACGCATTCGGAATTGAAGATTTTTTTAAATTTAAAACTATAAGAATTTTATATGATACCTACCTTCAAACACAAACAATTTAGAACAGAAATGGAATAATTTTGTCGTTTTCAAACTTATAAATTATCAATTTTGAAAGGTTTAATTACAAATTTTTACTTCTAACCAAATTCATTTCACATCGGGTTGGCAGACCATGCCCAAGACACAGAATGAGTTGGCACTAAAATATGTTTGTTTTTTTAAGGGAATAAGATGACAGATATCTTACAGATTTGTCGCAAATTTTTTTTAGTACAAAATTATGAGTATTTAAATCTTAAAAATTGAAAATGCTAATTCTAAATAAAACGTAAACATTTTTGTTAGAAGTGCAATACTTTTCAATCTAATATAGATATCGATATAAACACGCCAAACCATTTTGTGAATTCAGCATAAATGTCTTGAATGATAACAAATCGTCTATTCTTTAATTTAAAATTGCACTGTTTAAAAGGATTTTAATTCAAAATTGTACAACGTCCAACATGTGAATTTTAAGTTATTTAATCATGACTAACATCAGTACTTTTATCTAAAATTGTTTCTTTCATGAGCGTAATTAATTTAGGCTAACAATTCAAGTTCTGGGGAGATTACGATATCCGTGGCGACAAAGTTTTTATGTGGATTCCTATAGGATTTTTGGCGAGAAACACGAATCTGAAATTTTTAAATCGATATCTCGAATATTTTTCGAGATATCGATTTCTTTATGTTAAAATTATTGTCTTTTGTTTTTGATTAACATATTTTCTGAATTTCGATTTCTATGATATTTTTTGTGAGAAACACGGATCTATGATTGTTAAATTGATTTTTCGAATAGTTTTCGATATATCTATTTTTTATGTTAAAATTATTGACTTATTTTTTATTAATATAGCTTCTAAATATTTATTTCGATGGCATTTTTTGCGAGAAACACGGATCTGACATTTTTAAATCTATATCTGAAATAGTTTTTGATATATCGATTTTTTCTGTTAAATTGAATAATCAAATAATACAGGTGTCCTACCTGTTTCCAATGTCTAGTGCGGTACGGGAAAGCACCCCTGTGATTGGTCACAGAAATAATGTAAGGTAACACTCCTACCCCTTTTCCAATGTCTAGTGCGGTACGCGAAAGCACCCCTGTGATTGGTCACAGAAATAATGTAAGGTAACACTCCTACCCCTTTTCCAACGCCTTGTGCGGGCGGGAAGGCACCCCTGTGACAGGTCACAAAAATAATGTACGATAACACTCCTACCCCTTTTCCAACGCCCCGTGGGTCCGGGAAGGCACCCCTTTGACAGGTCACAAAAATAATGTAAGGTAACACTCCTATCCCTTTTCCAACGCCTTGTGGGGGCGGGAAGGCATCTCTGTGACTGTTCACAAAAACGGTGTAAGGTAACACCCCTATTGTGTGTGTGTGTGTATGTATATATATATATATATATATATATATATATATACACATTTGAAAAAAGCTTAAAAAATCGACATATCTCGAAAACTATCAGAGATATCGATTTAAAACTTTCAGATTCGTGTTTCTCGCCAAAAATCCTATAGGAATCCACTTTAAAACTTTGTCGCCACGGATATCGTAATCTTGCCCAAGTTCTCATTTAAAAATGATAAATTATTTGCAGATATGTAAAAAAGTGACCTAGTAATCGGTACATTTTTTAAGTTGTACCGCTTTCAAAATCATTGAATTAAAATTGCACATTTTTCAAACACTCATTCAAACTCTTATAATTATTTCATATGACATCAGATGATGCTTAAAGTGATCGGATAATAAATCTCATAATTGAGAATTTGAAACTAATATTAAATGGTTAGTGTATTCTACTTTTATGACATATGTTTAAAAAATTGTCTGTGAGGTTAAAGACTTCAACTACATGAAATGCGGAGAAAATATTACAACAGGAATGGTTTAATTGTTTGGGGATTAGAATCTGTAAATAAAATAAATTTATTAATTCCAAAAATTACCCAACAAGGTATAAAATATTAAAATACTTATCTTTCCCCGTTACGTAAATAATACTTGATTTCTTATCTTTCATAATGATAATTATAAGAATTGTCTTATAATAATCGAAATTGCTCAAACTTGTGTTTTTCTAAAAAAAATCTTGACGGAATACGCATGTTAAAAAATGAATAGGAAATTCTAATAAAAAACCGCAAATTGACTAACAAAATTCATCAATTTCGTGTTCAAAGGTTAATAAGGTTAAATTTGATCACATTGTCTCAAAATGCGATTTACTTCTAACTTGTAAGTCTACAGTCAGAGAAATATTAAGTAACGCAAAATATATTCAAAGAAAGACGAAAAACACGAATAATATATATCAAATTAAAAGAAATGAAAGTTTAAACGAGAAATTGACGTGACTATAAGCACGGCAACAAAACTCGGCAAAAATGCGAACGGAAGTTCAGCCATGGAAAATGTACGTGTGTCACCTGATGCAGCAAAAATAAATATCAACAAATGGATGTGAATGAAGCCATTTCTGCAATTACTTACCGAATTGAAAACCTGCTTCGCCCCTTCGCTTCGAGTCCGTTGGCGTGATCGTATTTCCACTTACGCTCCATTGCAGTGGATCGTCCTTTTCTCGGTCAACTAAAGGCCTAACTTTAATAGCTACTTTTATATTGTCCGACATTGCGTCAAAAAATTAAAACGACCGGTCACAAATACCCGATTCTTCCACAAAAATCTTTGAAAACATGCTCGCTCACTCAACCGCGCACTTCCAACTTTGCTTCTTCAACTGTTTTTTGACAAACGCCAAACCGCCTCCCTCGGTTTTTGAATTTAAACCAATAGGCATAAGCAAATAGTAATCCGTGTTTCTCCTATGCCCCCGCCATCATTGGTTGTAATTGCGGAAGTGCGCATTTGCACGCGACCACCGGTTTACACTTTAAGGTTAGGTTTATGTTTATCAATCGGCTCGAAATATTCACATTTCGAGTATAGGTTTTAAGCATAAGTAAATACGATGAATTCTATTGAAGTAAAGGTTACTTATTTACCGGAATTTCCAAAAATTCCGGCAAAAACACAAATTATAAGGCCAAATTGAAGACAACTACTTTCGATTACACTAAACGCAACCAAACAACTCACGCAACCACATGCAGACATGCCATGCATCAATATAAAATATCTAGGCTGCAACCCGCCATACACCTGTGTATATGGAAACAACATCGCGCACGAGAAGTTTTTCGATTTTAGAGGGAAAATAATTTTTATTACTAATTAAAAATTTTGAATAGCTATTTATTTTCAGGTTCATTTGTTTTTGAAGTCAAATAGACATAATTTTCCTAAGATTCTCAAGAAAACTCAAAAACATTTCTAAGCATTTCAGATATGTCAAATCAAAATCTCAACAAAAAATAAGTTAATCTTCAACCAAATAGTTTAATTGTCAAACAAAAATGATAAATTCTCCATGAAAAATGTAGCAGTTGATATTCCAATCTGAAAAGACATTCATTTCCAATCAAAAACAGTTGAATTCACCCAAAAAAGAACAATTTTCTACAAAATAGTTGAATCCTCAACCAAAAAGATTACATCAGTTGTATTTTTAACCAAAAAGTATGAAATACTTGCAAAAAAATACTTTCTTTACAAAATAGTTTTTTTTTAATTATGAATTCTGAACGAATAATGCAATAGTTTATATTTTAATCTAAAGATATGTTCATCTTTTTTCGTATCTTGCATATAATTTGACCATAAAATTGAATTTTTGATTTTTTATTATTTTTTGTGCGGTCAAAATTAGAATTTGCGATTTTCAACAAAATTCCAAAAATCATAAATGACCTTTTTCATCTCTTCACTTTTTTTTATATTGTGCCCTGTTTGAATACAATTTTGATTTAAAAAATTTTTTTAATCCTAGGTATGACTCTAATAATTTTCTTTTTATCAAAAAAAAGTCATTGGGATAAATTGTTCGGTTTACTGACTACTATAAATAGCCGCGCATAAAATTTTAAAATCTTAAAAACAAATGGTCTCAAAAATTTTGAAAATGCTCTGTTCGAATTTCTATCCAAAATAGCTGCGGTTCACGAACTCGTTCTTTCTTTTTAAGACATAAAAAAGTGTGTCGAAGCTCATTTGATCCGTTGATTTTTTCAAGAATTATCGTTTTCACGGACGGACAGCCAAACGGACAGATAGACAGACGCCCTCGCTAAAACTTGATTTTCGCCTTCATGGGTCTCAAAATGTGGAGATCCGTTGAAAGGTGTCAAATTTCGGAAAATTCTAATACTTTCTCAATCATAAATGTTGAGAATGCAAAAGCAGCTGAATCCATTAAAAAACGAATTTTTAACAATATAGTTGAATCCTTAACAAAACAAAAAAAAAGTGATTTTAATCCAATCAGTTGCAATTTTGATAAAAAAGATTAAATTTCTACCAAAAGAGATGAATTTTCAAACCAAAAAGACGAATTTTAAACAAATCTTTCTATTGGTTTTTGAAAATTTCGGAAATCTTTCGTAATGTTTTAAAATCTTTTTAGATATTTTCTTAGAATTAAATTTTCAAAATGAAGAATCACTTTAAATATTTCGAGGAGACTTAAGAAATTTTTTGTATTATCATGAAACCTTTCCAAATCTTTCAAAAACTTCAACATTTTATTTTCTAATCTTCAAAAATCTTAATTTTGTTTTTAATTTTTTTGAATCTTTTCAAATTTTAATTCATTTTCAAAATATTGAAAAACTCTCAAATATTTTTTGAATTGATTCCAATTTTCCCAAAAAATTTTTGCAAAATTAAAAATAATCTTCTAAATCTTTCAGATTCTTTTTTGACAATTTTCGAGATATTTTGGAATGTTTTGAAATCTTCTCAAATATTCTCTTAAAATAAATTATAATAAATAAAAAGATCGTTTTAAAATTTCCCAGAAATCTTAGGAAAATTTTTTCATTTTCTTGAATTTTGTATTCGAAATCTTCAAAAATCTACATTTTATTAAATCTGTTGGAATCTTTTCAAATTCAAAATTATTTTTGTATCTTTTCAAAACTTTAAAGTATCTCTCAAACTTATTGGAATTTTTAAGCAAGTTTTTTTTAATCTTGCAAAACTGAAAAATTTTGCTCTAAAATTTTCTACATTTTTTTTCGAAATTTAAAGAAATCATTTAAAATATGTTAATATCTATTTAAATAATTTCTTTAAATTAATTTTTTGTAATAAAAAAGCGTCGACAATTTTTTCTGGAACATTAAAAAAATTTTTTTTCTTAAATCCTTTAAAAATCTCTAAAATGTTTCAAATTTTTCAAGAATCTACATTTTGTTTACAATTGTTTGAAAAGCTCAAATTTTTAATTATTTTTTAATTTTTCAAAAACTTCTAAAACTTTGAAATATCTTTTGAACTAACTCAAAGTTTTCCTAAAATTTCTTGAAACCCTGCAAAAATTAAAAAAATGGTCTCAAAATCTTCCAGGTTTCAGGTAAAATCTTCAAAGCTTAAAACTAATCTTTTAAAATAAATCCTAAATCATTAAAAATTGTCCCAGGAATCTTATTGTCAGTAACGGTAATTTTTTTGTTACCGGTACCGACAATGTTTACTCTTCGTAAATTAAGATATTCTACGTTTTTGTCCATAATTTTACTTGTCTCGTCTCTTTGATTGTGTGAAAAAATTTACAAATTATAGTGTGGTAGAAAATTCTTAAGAAACCGAATCATTTTCCAATAATAAAAAGCATTTACATTAAAATTATTCCTTTTATTCATAATGTTTGTAAACATTCAGAAATAAATTGTATCAAAAAATAAAATTATTTATTTGGAAATTTTGGTTAACTATAAATACATATAATCTGATTTACTATGGTCAAGATTCTATTAATAGAATCGTTTTGTCATTTTTGTAACATTTGGTTAAATATTCTTTTATCAAATAGGATGCTGAAATTATTACTCAATTTATGTTAAACCGCGTATGTTATTTTAACATTTACATTTTTTAAACTAGATAATAGTACATTCAAGCCTTTTCCAATTTATACTCACTTTATAAGCCTTCAGAATTTTATTCTTGCTATAAAATGTACT
Source organism: Andricus quercusramuli (assembly GCA_932178445.1). Lineage (NCBI taxonomy): Eukaryota > Metazoa > Arthropoda > Insecta > Hymenoptera > Cynipidae > Andricus > Andricus quercusramuli. Next base: position 203,949 of record CAKNXH010000141.1, on the reverse strand, counting down.
GTTTTTTTATTAAATTAAAAAAAGACAAAACAACAATACTACTAGCGTAGTAAAAAATTGATGGATATATGTTTAAATAAATTGTTTGTTATTGATTTCTTCATGTTATTACATATACATATTTTTCTATATAATTAAAATACTTATGAGCCCCTTACAAAAATAAATAATAAACTCTTTTTCAGGATATTTGTCTCATAAACTAAATGTTCGCGTCGTTTAAAATATTGTTTTGTTATATATTGACAACTAATAATGTGCAGCAGGAAAAAATATACTATTTTTCGAACAATAATTTTTTTTTTTCTCAAGAAAGCGATAACTTTACGAAATTTGCAGGTCTGGAAAATTAGAAGAATCGAAATGTTCAGACTGTTAAATTAATTAATAATAATTGAAGCTTTAACAACTTTGAGTCCATTAAATGTTTGAATTTTTAAGAAATAGTTTGATTGATGATGGAATAGAGTGATGTTGTTTGTCTGAGTAATATAACATTATAAAAAATTATATATTGGTGGAATTGACATACTTCAGACCAATAAAAAGGTAGATTTGATGTTGATAACCTTTATTCAGCTGCCGACGTTTCGAAAACAAATTTGTTTTCCTCATCAGGACAAAGTCAAATTAAAAAATTTCCAAAGTTCATTATAAAAACATCATTGATTATGGATTTCTCCTTCTCTTCATCTCTTATAGTTCTTCATATTTTACTTAAAATTTTGTATTCATTCAATTGTAGACTTCAATTTAATTTACAAATACTTTTTAAATTATTGTTATTCAAGCTTTAAATTTTGTAAACTTAGTTATGAAGTTATGAAGTCTCTGACTTCATAACTAAGTTTACAAAATTTAAAGCTTGAATAACAATAATTTAAAAAGTATTTGTAAATTAAATTGAAGTCTACAATTGAATGAATACAAAATTTTAAGTAAAATATGAAGAACTATAAGAGATGAAGAGAAGGAGAAATCCATAATCAATGATGTTTTTATAATGAACTTTGGAAATTTTTTAATTTGACTTTGTCCTGATGAGGAAAACAAATTTGTTTTCGAAACGTCGGCAGCTGAATAAAGGTTATCAACATCAAATCTACCTTTTTATTGGTCTGAAGTATGTCAATTCCACCAATATATAATTTTTTATAAAGAAATAGTTTAAAAAATTTATTAAATTTTTTCAAACCTGTAAGTTGTTATTGTAATTTTCATATCTCTTTTACAATATCTTGAATTTTTTGTAATTTTCCATTTTTTTTATGATTTTCAACTTTTCCAACTCAGACATAAATATTTTGTACAATAAGATTGAGAAGCACCAAGAAATATTATTTGCCGATTTTTGTTTTTAAATTAAAATTTGGAAACATACACATAATGTGAAAAAAAAATTATTTTTCCACAGAATTAAAGTGAAAAAATGTTGAAGGCCTATAGTAAATATTGTGAAAAATCAATAGTATGTCCTTTGTTACAGAAATAGTTAACTTCTTATTGATTTTTCAAACATATTACCACGTTTTTCTTCTGCCGATAAAAAGTAAAGCAACAAGACTACAGTTTCTGAAATTATTTTGTGTAAAAATTTAAAAAGAAATCTAGGTGGATTCTAAAAAACCCATTGATGGTACTGATAAGCAATCAATGTATCATTTTACCTACATTTTTGTAGACTTCCTCATCTTATACTGTTTATTCTAATTACAAATAATTACTTTCGATTAATAAAATTGTAATTCAACATATAAAATATAAATTTTTTAAAGATTAAATTTTAAGTGATTTGTACGAGGACTAAAGGAGGACATGAAGGTCGAAATTGGACCAAAAAATGTAAATAAATTTTTCAAATTATACTATTTCACATTCAATCTTTTAAAGTTGAACAAATGAAACCTCGGCAGAGATATGAGGATAGATGATGGATCAACGAAAATCTTTTTTTCTGGAATTTTTGCTCAAACTGTGAACATGTTAATATACACTTTGTTAACCACATAGTTTATATAAGAATATTTTTGTCGATCCAACGTTATTTCTGCTCTGTATAATTTGACAAGAAAGGTTTCAATGATTATAAATATTATTTTTCAAATTTTTTTATAGTGTGTGGTCATTTGAAATTGCAAAAAAACTCCATATAATTGAAATTTTCGTAAAGACCGTGCGGGTACGTGTACCGAAATTTCTTTACGAATATGGCTGGATTTTTAGTTTGAATTTAGGTACGAATAGCCGGATATTTTAGTACGTGTAGACACTTCGTTTTGTTGAATAATTAGATAGATACACGAGACACATATTATTACAATTTCTTCAATGCGCTGAGTGACATATACTCATTATTCAATAAAAACGTAAATGAGTTGTCACTATAATTATAATCTAAAATGTAATAAGCAATGAAAATGATGAAACATTTGAAATTTTATCATTTGAGTGTTTTATTACGAGGATTTCATTTTTATACATGTATTTCTCTTTGACAGGTGTAAAACTGTCGCCACGTAACGTAATTTACAATTCAGGGAAGCATAAACATTTTATTCCACGGCAGTAGATGAAAATATGTTTCCTAATTATTCTGGACCACAAATAGCAATCCCCGTAACATTTTTATCCTGCACTATTATATCGTTGCATCAGTTGTCAATATTTGCGCAGATTGCTTATTACAATGCCCCTCATGTAAGAAAATTCCACCTAAAATAGTTGATAATATTTATTTTAATGTAAATATTCAGAATGTTTTTATAGCTTATATAAAAAAAAGTTATATATTTTATGTTTGGCATGTACATAAATTTTCCAAAGTTAAACAATTTCATGTTGAAAGCGTTTATGTTGATAAATTTCAAACCTAAAGCGTTTATAAATAAACCACTTGCAAAATCAGTATTTTTAAGATTTCAACCAAAATAATCCTCAGAAAACAAGAAAATGTCTTTCTGCACAACTAACCTTTTCCGCAGTTTGTTTTGAAGCAATGGAATGTCGTTGTACCAACACTCATGTATATACCATGATAATATGAACAGAGTGGGTCAGTGCGAGTTATCTGAAAACAATAGTTTTTTATCCACAATTTTGGATAAAACCAATCGCTCTCGAATATGAAAAATACCGTGTAAAATTTTGTTTACTTACGGGACATTTAGCTATACACTTAAGGTAGCCAGAAGCACTCTGCAAGAAAATATCATTTCAATTATGTAGTAGAAGTGCTATTTATTGATCAAGCTTTTATAGTTCAATAATTTTAACTTGCACATAAATTCCTTTTAATTAAAATTTTCGTTAAATTATATAGATGTGCAAGAGTAGCATTTTGATGACTGAGTATTTTTATCTTTGAATACTTTAACGTACTTTTCTTGTAATATATTTATTGCTACCAAGATGTTTAAGAAAAAATATTAATTTTTAATCTAAATAAGAAGAATAAAGACATCTTATATCATACATAATAAAGGAAATCTAAATAACTGTTCTGAGTAAAGTAAAACTCACCCGAATTCCAAGAATAGCAAAGATGCCCGAGAATGAAAATGCGGCGACTTTAGAAATAAAAAATTTACATATATATTTATTAATTTGTTTATTTTCAACTGACTTTTATATAAGTAAGATCAAGTTTCATTGTAAAACGATATAAAATATTTACATATTGAGGTAGATAAAACTTTTTGTTGGCATTTCTCGAAATACAATGTAGTTTTAGTAATTTTTCTAGAAAGTAATTGAAATCAGGAATTCAGTTCCTTAACTAATATATAGAATAAGGACATTCAAGCTCTGCGTACCTTATTATATTCTAATACATTCTAATTAGGAATAAAAATCCAGAACTTATATACTTTAATTCTTAAATAAAATTTCTTCACAGCAAACATGTATTTTTATGTTACTTACTTAGTAAGAAAACGAGTTGCAGTTTTCCCCTCATCTTGAGAAATGAATTTAAAATCAATTAATCCGTTTCCACTCAAGACTTTTTTCTGAAAAAACTCGTGAAATAACAAGTCAAGGAGCGGAATATTTGCAGAATGATAACAGTGGCTGTTACCATTGCCCTATATATGGCATTTCAGTAGATGTGGCGAGTACGTATTCAGTAGGTTCAGCATAAATAAAAATATGTTAAAAAATTTCGCAATGTGTATTAATTTATTATCTGAAAACATAAAGCAGTTTAGGAGTTGAGCATGAGATAACAGTACAGCGCTTTGACTTTATTTGCCAATTAAAGCCAAATTTTATGAGGTGTATACAAATTGTATTGTAGTCCAATCGCTCCCGTCACTATATGAATTTGGCAAATTTTGTCAGATGATTGTTGCAAATAGTAATAATTTAAAATGATACTTTCTTAAGTTATTCATTATATTTTATGAAATTGCGGACATTCTTGAATCCAACAAATGTTGCAAAATTTTCCATGGACTTTACATGTATAAAGTGCTTATACTCAGAAAATCATTTTGTCAAAAATTATAAAATGAACAATCAAGTCAATTTTTAATTTAAACATGAAGAAAACGTTTGGTGGAATTTTCACCATATTACATGGACTAGACAAATAAGGAAATAGTCACACAAATTATGTGTGTATATAATAATGATTGATGACTAATCAGTATGCTAATGTCAATATGTAGGGGCCGTCCATAAAATATACTTTACCAATTTTTAGCTGTACCCCCCCCCCCCCCCTAAAGTGAAGTTTCTGGTGTGTTCAGTTGCCAACATGCCTATGTGACTATGTGGTAACTATTAGTATCGGATGTGAATCAAGAATAAATAAAGATTCAAATATTCGACTTTCCAGCCCGAAATACTTTCAACAGAGGGGAAATAGGGTGATTTCAAGGATGCGCTTCCAAACGAAAGATAAAAAAGACAAACTGTCAGTTTCGGTTCGCTTTGTTGATTGCGTTCATTTTATTTCATTGTGTTGGTTGCATGCATTTGGGTTGGTCATATTTGTTGCATTCGTTTGGGTTAGTGTTGTTGCTTACGTTCGTTTGGGTTTTATTGACAGTGATGGTTAACATATCCAAACTAATCCAAGCAAACCTAACCGGCACAACCAGATCTACCCAAACGAACGTAACCAACAACACTAACCCGAACGAATGCAACCAATACGACAAACCCAAATACACGCAACTATTACAACAAATTCAAATGAACGCAATCAACCAATCGAACCAAAACGAGGGTAAGCAACGCAATCAAGCCAACCCGAACAAAAGTAGCACAACCAAACTATCCAAATTAAAGAAACTAAGAACCCATAATCCAACCTAAACTAACGTAACTAAGATACCAAATCAAACCCAAACGAACGTAAACAACGTAACAAACTTAAATCAAACAATCCGTACGCACTAATTTTTTTCGTTAGATGCGTATTTTTTGAGATATTTCGATGTCTCAAGATAAAAGTTAGAGCTTACTTATTATACTGATTGACAGTATATCTATTATCTATATGATATATCTGTATATGTACATGTACATTGTTATCAACCTAAACAAATGCCAGTACTGCGCCAGTACTAAATGCCAGTACCGACTATCAGTACTGGGCCAGCACTAGCAGTCCAGTGCAGAACATTGGTATCACCCCAGAAAAATGCAAGTACTTCGCCAGTACTAAATGCTAGTAGCGACTGCCAGTATAGAGTGCAGAACATTGTTATCATCCCAGAAATATGCCAGTATATGCGCCAGAACTGATTGCCTGTACCACGCCACTACGAGCCAGTACTTGCGCAGTACCGCGCCAGTTGTGGATTTTTCATTGGAGTTAATTTTCTACCCAAAAAGCCAAGCTAAAAAGTCAAATGTTATAGAAAATATTTGCCTTTCAAATCAGAAATATGAATTATTATCATGAAAGTTAAATCCTCAATCAAAAATATTAATTTTCAACAAACATGATAAAATTTCGACCCAAAATGACGAATTTTCCACAAAATATATGAATTTTCTACAAAATAGTTGAATTTTAAATTTATAAAGGATAAATTTTCAACCAAAAACGGAATAGTTTTTTTATTTTGTCAGTTAAAAAAATCTTTATTAAAGAAAACTATTTTTTGAAAAAATAATTAAGGGCTCATTCTAGTAACTACCCCCGAAAAAACGCTATTTTTGTGAATTTTTTAATGAGATTATTGATAAAGATATTGATGTAGAATTTGTTTGGCTTGATGAATACACTCTTGACATACGTTAAAAAATTTATTTATTTTTTTTTATACACTTTTTATACATAAAAACGTCAGTCAAATGCAACGTCTCGTAAAGTAGGAAGGGCCGGCTTGTTGAAAAAATCTCGGAACTGGGCCATCTGAAACAGAATGATCGAAAAGTTTAAGGTTAAGTATGACAATGGCTATGTCCCCTGTAAATTTGTTTAATATACGTGCAAAATTAAAAAAATGGCTGCCAAAAAACAAAAAAATCGTGTATGTTTCAACTGTTATTTTCTAAAAATAATTAGGCATTTTTACTTCAACGGCAGCTAACTTCACTTCGTCGACTGTTGAGGGGTAACCAGTGGCTCCAAATGCATGGGAAAAAACTTTATTTTTGTAATATCTTCCTGATAAAAAATAATAATATTAATTTTTTTAAATATTATTACATATAGTTCTACAGAAACTAACACTAATTTCCAAATACATTTATATAGAAAAAAATTAGTTTTTACAACGATATTAATAATATAGGGGCAAAGTAGACAAAATCCCATGCATTCGGTCCATGGTTTTCCCCTCCGCACTTAAAGAAATGAAGTTAGTTGGTGGTTTATATGTGAAAATGCCTAACAGTACACAATTATTAATCAGCAGCCCTGATTACGACAAAAGTCGATCAAATCAAAGAGGATAGAAACATGTTCCAGTCAGTGACGCAAAAAGTAATATCAACTTTATAAATATACATAAAAATTCATTTTCAACATTACTGATATTTCCTAAGTTAGTATCCGTTAGCTCAACACTCTCATATGTTATTTGGTGTTTTACGTAATTTATTACATAATTTATTGTAAATATGTATTACCAGTCCAATCGATGATGATTATTTGATGCCTTTTGTTCAGATTCGCTGCTTGACATGCATGAATAAAGTGAAATTCCAGCATTAGATCAGTTGATTTGCAGATTCAGCAACACACGAAATTTAAATTTATCAATCCTATTGTGCGGGCATTGCCTAAATGCGCCATTTTCGAAAATATTTACTTTTTACAGATAGTGTAGTCAATGATTAAAATATAAAAATATTTTTTGAAGATTAAGCTTTTGATTTTCTTGAAGATGCTATAAATTGAGCAATATTATTATCAGATCAATTATAATTATATTGTATGTATAGTATAGGTATAAAAAATAACTTTTACTTTGAAAATGCAACCAATAATAGCCATTAATATACTCTAAACGAGTAATTTATATATACCTATTAATATAACGACCATTCATTACTTACAAAACTTTCTTGACTGGACTATAATGTCTTTTTTAATGTCTATAATGGAAATCCATTTTTTAAACACCAGAGACATTGCATTTTTCGCTATACGGAGAATTACCCTCTGGACAAATTAATCTGGAGCTAACAAAATTTTGATCCGATATGGGTGTTTTCTTTTTTTGAATGAAATACAACTGAATTTCTAAGAAATTTGTGAGGATCGATTTTTTTAATTGCATTTTTTATTCAATAATAAAGTCGATTTTCTTATTTAACCTTCCTCCCATTTTGTTGAAACTATTCATATTTTCGTAAACTATCATAAAAAACAGTAAAAACACTCCTTAAAAATAATCAGTAGTAAAACAATGCATAATAATGAATCTTTTAAACTGTCTTAAATTTTTCGGGAACTTAAGTTTTCTATATGATTTTCATCTTTTCCAACTCAAAACAAAAAATATTATTTAGTTATTATTATCTTTCAATTCTATTTTGGAAACATATTCCTTACAGAATATGTGTAATCAAATATTTTACCACAGACCTGAAGACTAAATTAAAAATATTTTTATAGTATTGTAAAGAATCAATAGCATGTATGTCCTTGTTACAGAAATAGTTCACTTCTTATTGATTTTTTCAACTTTCAAATTGCAAACAATCATGGACGCAAAAGGCTAACATTTGTTATTGATAAGTAAAGTAGTGTAATATTGAGTATTAATTATTGTTTAGTAGGGCTACACGTCAGACATATCAGGATATGCATGTGGTCGTATTACTTTAATGAAACTTGGTGAAACTTTATGCGAGGAGACTATAAGAGATGGTATGTTATTTTATTTTCTTTCACGTCTGGGAGAAACCAAGGAATGTGGAAAATTAAATCATACTTCGACGACTTCCAGACAATTGAAAAGTTTTATTAAATTAATTTCCGGAGAAAAAACGTATGGTTCCGTTTCGAGACCAGTCTAGTCTCATCGTCAGCCCTTGGTTAAAATTTTAAATTTGGAGGAAAAAAATAATTAATTGATGTATAGAAGACACATTGAGGAAATCCAAGATGGAAGTGGAGACCACTCTCCCTTTCACTTTAACAAAAATTTTATTTCACGCAACTTTTCCAGTCCGAATTTTTATTTTCTCGAAAATATTTACAACAGCTGATTTTTCACTCCACATTCATTACATAATTAAGAACGATCTCTTCAAGAAATCTGGAACCGATAATTGGATTTTGAATAAGCTTGATCGTATTAGATATAAAATTGTACATTTTGAGAATATAATACTTCAAACCCAAATTTCAAAATTTCGTCCAAATAAAAGTCAAAAAAAATTGTTGCCTCAATTTGATGTCGATTACTCCATTTTTACTTTATTTTTAAATTAGGATATCAAGATTCGAAAAATTTAATCAAAATTTCTTCACATTTTTTTTGGCAAAATTGTGCATTTTTGTTTCAAAGATCAAATGATCGATTCCAGAAATATCGACAACTCAAATAATACAATCCTTAAATTCAATATCCCGCAACTCCCGAAAAAATGAATATTCACAACAATCCTTTGGTTCTCGATTTCTCTTATACAGCACGATAATGTAACCGCGTTTCATTAGAATCAAATGAAGACCTGATATTTTTCACGTATATTACGAATATATTCAACTATACTTGATTAACTTATAGTAGGAACGTAAAACTAGGCACATATTTGAAATTTATTTACATCGATTTTCGTTTGTATTTTGTCTTTTTTTTTTTGCATTTTGAAGCGTGAAATTTAGTCATTAGTCCTAACTCCTTGGTTGAGCCAGGTTGATAAAATACCTCTTGGTCAATAGTCTTGCACAGTAAGAACTGGATGTTCGTAGTGAGATTAATAACTTAATTACCTCGCTTCTTGAAACATGGAATTATCACTTCAGCAACAAAACTGAGCAAGGAAAAGACATATCCTATGAGTAAAATAAAAATTATCTGCTTGCGTAGTAACGTTGATTCTGGGCGTCGGGAAGAACAAGATTCATCTAGGTCTTCTAAAACAGCAGATCTCCTGTGAATATTTTGAATCAACAAATTATATAGTCCAGATTCTGTTAATCTCTGAATTAGATTGTTGAACCGGTTTACGTATGGACTCGCTGGTTCCATAAATAGTCCGCTTGCTGTTTGTGACAAACGTTCGTCCAGAACCTTCATAGTAGATCTACCACAACTGTCTTTTCCGTTTTGGATTAAATATCTGGCAACTTCTTCTCGTACTATACATGCAATCTTCCTATTTTGACTTAGTAGTTCTAAACATACTTTGTTAGCGATTCCTGGAAGCTGAATGGCATTGTCTAATAAAATTCTGGAACTTCCTTCTGTATGATTGTACAACAAATTGAACATGATAGTTCCGATTCTAGGCACGAGATCTGATGAAGCAACGTCACTTAAGTTTAATAATCCTACCTCTACCTCATTCCTTGTAGCAATTTCCGCGATTGACGTGTAAATCATCGATGAGTGCAATGCACATGCGCAAAGAATAGAACCAAAAACTATTCTTTCGACTATCTTCTTGGGCTCATGTGGTGTTCCCATTCCAAGTACTACCTGTACCAGGTACAGAAACTGCCAATCTGATCTTTCGAAATGATCTGAGCGAGATAGAAACCAGCTTGAGATGACCAGACCAAAAAGAGCTACAGCATTTGTAATGTTCCATTCCATTGATAGCGTAGATTTTTCTCGAAAAACTGGTACCACCACGCTCAGTTGAAATGTGATGGTACCTCTACTGTGTTCGTAAAGATGTTCGTCACATGTACCAAATCTTCCCACTTGAGTAGCAGTAAAGTGTATTTCATTGTGCTCTAGACGGTATAATTGTCCAGTGGTACTGCCGTTATTGCAAGTAATTGAACCCCACTCTTCATCCTTTGATGGAATCCACACGATTTTGAAATTCATTCTTTCGGCTAGTGTTTTCATCATCATTGCATCAGGTCCTTGAGCGTCTAAGACATGTCCTGAATGATTGTGCTTCAAAACGACAGAGGCAGGATAATTAAATATACCAACCTTCATTTGATAACCATGGACGTTGAGGGTTTTATCCGGAAACCAGAAGCTTTTGGGTGAATACCTTTCTGTCATGGAAATGTTCTTGAAGGGATCAAGACGATGAATCATTACTTGCTCTTTTCCACTTGGAAGGAAACAGTTTTTGTTCCTTGAGATTGGCTTGGCTTCTACGAGTTCGAGAACTGACACATCCAAAAATCTCATTGACCACATATGTTGAAGAAATTTCGTGTAGTCGGAACTCATTCCCTCTTGCAGAACAATGTTCAAAAACTTTGGACGTATTTTTGGTACCGATAGCTTGACCATAAAACTGATTGTTTGAATCATTGCAGAAGTGTAGTTCTTAGTTTCTGACGAAGCAACAATTGTGGCGACTAGATTAGTGGTTCGTGAGTTAATGAAGGGCGGAAGAAGACTCAAGGCCACAGCTTTTTTTTCCGTCGCCTCCTGAAAAGTGAGTTTCCAGGTCGGGAATCTCTTTGAGAATTTTGTAATGATGTCTGCAACATGTGGATTTGGATCGTTTCCATTTTGGTCATATAACATCAATACTTGGTATAGTTTGGGTCCATGGAGAACATTTTGAACTAAGTTGTTCAACCAGTCTGTTTTTCTTGCAACTGTCAAGTCACAATTAACACATAGGATTATACACAGATGAAAGAGCAATACTTTTTTCGCCGACGTAAATGTTCCGAATTTAAGACACTTCATCTTTGTTACTTTTAATTGTATGTATATATTAATGAACAATTTTAACAGGTGTCCATAAGCATCTAAGCTTTTCACGCTAGCTGATAGTCTAAACTCTAAACTGTGTTGTATATGATGTAGGTACGCAAACCTACAGTTATCTATTTGCTTTATATTTACGTTTATAATAATAATTATATTGAACAACAAAAAACAGAAAATCTATTTTAAAATTATGAATGAGATTGATTTAAAATTGCTACAAATCATTTTCGTGACTTCTATACAAGAGAAAATGATAACTGATTAAAAAACAGGTAAGAATTCACCCATATATAGATTGAATATGAGAAACGATATTGTTTACGGCTTCACGAACTGAACTCTGGAATAGTATGATCTGACTGCCACGAAATTATATGTGACACACATCACTTTTGCGCGGTTGTAATACACTTACGCGGTTGATTATGTTGACATATTCCTTTCATACTTTTAACTGACGTTCTAATTTTGTCTCCAACAAATTCAATACCTCTGTTATATGTATGTAGAGTAGTATAGTAGACTTGTTAATTTTTGCAAATTGGAAAGTCTCACCCTTTACTTTTGCTCCCTATAATAAGACCATCACAGAAAAATTGGGGGTAAATTTTGTTGTGTTTTTACCTGCAGATATAGGTAGAAGGTAAATCTTATCAGCGCTGCCAAGTCTGGGGATTTTTCTTCAGATTTGAGGACATTTTTGCGTTTCTGCGATTTCTAAAGAATTTGTCGAAATTTGTTTAAATTTGTTTAGATACTTGAAAAAAACTTATAATATCGACCGGAGAACGCAATAATGGGACGGCACGGCACCCTGAGTTACGAAATTTGAAATGGCTATAGATCCGGCCGACCGTGGATGTGACTTGCTACAGGATTCTCGAACAAAATTTTAGCCATTAGCCACAATTTTAGATCTGGCCATCAGGATCCGACCTACAGAGAAACCAAAAAAACGTGTGATTTTGGACAAAAAAATTTTTAAAATCGTGGTTCTTTGAAAGGCCGTAACTCCAAGACTATTAGCGGTAGAATACCTTTCTTTTAGTTTTACGCAGAATTGTACCTAATTTAATTTTGGTAAGAACACGTTTATCCCTAAAATGCACAGGAAAGCACCAATCCACTGCCATATGATATTTTGCACCTTTTACCAAAAAAATGTCCATGTACGGGACAAAATTCTGTTTTCAGAAACTGACTGGACCTTTAAAGACTACATGTTTTCTTGGCCTATATACCAATCTATTAAACATTAAAATGAAAACAATAATCTTGAAGCACTTTTCTTAAAAAAGGAAATTACGTCAGAAACGAGGGAACAAATGGCGTACCAAAGGACGTACAAGAGGACGTACCATATGGTACGACATTTTGTACGTCCACTTTTTCAAGTGTGAGGAAAAAGGTTTCCCACCTGGGGTAATATTTATTGCAGGTAATCTGTACCCCGAAATCCGGGCCAAGAAATTTATTTTTGCGAATTTTCGTATGTTCTGTTTTATTCGAGGTTTTATTTTACTTTCGTTCCTCTCCTATTTTCTCCAATTTTTTTCTCATTTTAGTCACTTTTTACATCTAAAATATATATTCCTAATTTCTGTGACTAGGATGAACATTAGGGTAGTCCAACAAATTTTTTTTCGAATTTTTATGGGAACACCCCTCACATTTTTTCGAATCCGCACAAAAATAAATGCGTTTTTTTTTGTTTTGAAAAAAAACGATATTTAGGTGGCGCAAGCCCCATGAAGTTACATGTATTTCCCATAAGAAAAAAAGACGTTTTTGTAAATCTTATTCAGAATCCTCAATATTATCTCAATCGAGTTGAAACTCAACATTTCTCTTCACAATTAGCCATAGAATACGAATAAAATATCACTTTTCAAATATCACCCCCATAAGTCTGTTTTATAGGGTCCCAAAGGAACCCCATAAGTGAAAAAATGGGTTTTGCGAGTTTTTGGCGCTAATTATGATTTTTTTGCGGTTTTTTTAATGCAAATTGTTTCTAATACATAAAATATGACTTTATACTGAGAATTATATTGTTTGATGAATTGTTTAAACAATTTGTTATTGGAATGGAAGCTTCTAATGTGTCCCCTAAGGGTTTACATTGTTCTTGTATCTCTTCCCTATTCCTTCACACACCTCCCACACACATACTTGGTGGTGGGAGGGGGACCTACAGTTTAAGGTGGGTTCCGAACCACCAAGAGCAACAGCCTTAGGTACTTAGAGAACCTTTTTCTCTAGAGGTACCGGTCCCACGACTCTCCGGAGATGAACAACTCCCTTGCTAGGCAAGTGTTCACCGCATGGGCCACCGAGGCTCTTCCAGAGTGCGAGGCGGGAATCGAACCCGCAAGCCGACGGAGTGGGTCCAAAGCCTACGCCTTAACCCCCACGACCATCGTCCCACTTAACAATTTGTTATTGTTTTTAGCAATTTTCTCATAGAATGTGGTTAGAAAGACGCGGTTTTTTCACAAATTTTTCATTAGTTGTCCAATTTTCAATAAGAGGGAACGGATAGTTCATCAATGTTAACAATATTGATCGTTTAAACAATTTATAAAAATTATTAATAATATTATATTTGAATAATGTTAGAAAGATGCGTTTTTTTTTAATTTGTGGCTTTTTGTCCAATTTTCATTTAGAGTGAAGTAATAATAAATTCAAGTTAGCAAAATAATTGTTTAAACAATTTATTATAATTATTAATAATTCTAGAAAGATGCGTTTTTTTTAATTTCTGGCTTTTTGTTAAATTTTCATTTCGAGTGAAGTGATAATGAATTCAAGTTAACAAAATAATTATTTAAACAATTTATTATCATTGTTGATAGTATTCTCTTTGTTTAATTGGTAGAATGTTGCGGTTTTTTTCTAAAATTTTCCACTGTTTGTCTATTTTCTATTAGGCGTGTCTTGACAATTAGTTAGATTTAGCAAAAATAATTGTTTAAACAAATTATTATTGTTTATGACTATCTTCATCTATATCAATTGCGCCTAATAGTTGCGGTTTTCCGGCCATTTTCACCTTTATGTCCTTTTTTCACTTAGAGAGGTAATAATTAGTTAAAGTCAACAAAAAAGTTGTTTGAACAATTTAATATTGTTCATAACTAACTTTTCTTAGATAAGTGCTAGAAAGTGGCGGTTTTTTCTTTAATCTTTCACTTTGGATCGCCTTTTTATTTATGAACAAGTAATAAGTCAGCCACAACAAAAATGATTTTCCGAAAGGTATTGTTGTTTTACGTGAATTATTTTTGCTCTTTTCACAATGCTTAAAAAAAATTGATTTAAAGAAAAAAAGCTATTTTACACGAAAGTCAGAAATCAATATTAAATTGTTCAAACAACTTTTTTGTTAACTTTAATTAATTGTTACCTCACTAAGTGAAAAAAGGACAGAAAAGTAAACATAGCCGAAAACCGCAACTATCAGGCGCAATTGATATAGATGAAGATAGTCATAAACAATAATAATTTGTTTGAACAATTATTTTTGCTCAATCTAATTAATTATTAAGTCACGCCTAATGACAAATAAACAAACAGTTGAAAATTTCAGAAAAAACCGCAACATTCTACCAATTACGCAAAGAGAATATTATCAACAGTGATAATAAATTGTTTAAACAATTATTTTGTTAACTTGAATTCATTATCACTTCACTCCAAATGAAAATTAAACAGAAAGCCAGAAATTAAAAAAAAAACCGCATCTTCCTAAAATTATTCAATTATAATATTATTAATAAGTATAATAAATTGTTGAAACAATTATTTTGTTAACTTGAATTCATTATTACTTCACTCCGAATGAAAAGTAGACAAAAAATCAGAAATTTAAGCTTGGTTGTCTCTTTTCCAATTCTCTCCCTCTTTTTTCCTCTAGTTATATACTTGTCTCTAATGAGCCGATTAAAACGTTGTTTGGAAACATATTTTGAGGCCATTCTATGCAATTCTTTTTGCATATATTGAGCTTTTCGAATATGTTTTTTTCAAAATAACTGATCTTTAGTTTCATAATGTTTCTGAGTTTTTTTGTTCAAAAATAGAACTTTTGCACAGATTGACTTGATAATATTGTGTTTCTAATTCTCTTCTTAAAAAAAACGGCATTTTCTCAGTATAATCAAATATGATATTAATAATTAAAATAAATTGTTTAAAGAATTATTTTGTTAACTTGAATTCATTATCACTTCACTCCAAATGAAAATTAAACAGAAAGCCAGAAATTTAAAAAAAAAACCGCATCTTCCTAACATTATTCAATTATAATATTATTAATAAGTATAATAAATTGTTTAAACAATTACTTTGTTAACTTGAATACATTATTACTTCACTCCGAATGAAAAGTGGACAAAAAACCAGAAATTAAAAAAAAACCGCATCTTTTCAGCATTATTCAAATATAATATTATTATAATTATAACAAATTCTTCAAACAATTATTTTGTTAACTTGAATTTATTATTACTTCACTACAGATGAAAATTGGACAAAAAGCCAGAAACTAAAAAAATCCGCATCTTTCTAGCATTATTCAAATATAATATTATTTATAATTATAATAAATTGTTTAAACAATCACTATTGTTAACATTGATGAAATATCACTTCCCTCTTATTGAAAATTGGACAACTAATGGAAAATTTGTGAAAAAACCGCGTCTTTCTAACTACATTCTATGAGAAAATTGCTAAAAACAATAATAAATTGTTTGAACAATTCATTAAACAATATAGTTTTCAGTATAAAGTCATATTTTATGTATTAGAAACAATTTGCATTAAAAAAAACAGCAAAAAAATCATAATTAGCGCCAAAAACTCGCAAAACCCATTTTTTCACTTATGGGGTTTCTTTGGGACCCTGAAAAACAGACTTATGGGGGTGATATTTGAAAAGTGATATTTTATTCGTATTCTATGGCTAATTGTGAAGAGAAATGTTGAGTTTCAACTCGATTGAGATAATATTGAGGATTCTGAATAAGACTTACAAAAACGTCTTTTTTCTTATGGGAAATACATGTAACTTCATGGGGCTTGCGCCACCCCTAAATATAATTTTTTTTCAAAACAAAAAAAAAACACATTTATTTTTGTGCGGATTCGAACACATTTGGGGGGTGTCCCGATAAAAATTCAAAAAAAAAAAAAAAAAATTTCCAATGCATTTTTGGATCACCCTAATGAACATCCGTATTTGTAGTTTTTGATGCTTTCAAAATAAGCGTAACAAAACTTGAATCGTCATTGCCCGTCAGGGATATCTTACCTCGATCCTTGTTTTTGTAGGTGAAATTCTAGTCAGAAAATTGCGCACGAGACATTCTAACTAAATGTTTCTATTTTTAGACTGCATAACCATGACATAAACACTCACAGCATTGATCTAATTGGTAGCATCTGCTTTAATTATGATTAACTGTTTCTAATGTCATTTATTTTGTAATTTCCTATATTGGATAAGATTGGTTATATTTCAATTTTGTCAATCTAAAGATTAGGAAATTTATTGATGTATTTTAAAGAAATAAACATGTACTACATCGACCTTTCATAATAAAACTTTTTATTTCAAAAGATAAACTTTGGTTTTATGATAGATATAAACTATACAGTCTTGAAGAGATTCATTTTAAAAATCCTGTAACAACCCATTGATCATTAGCTTCTTTATCTCCTAAATTTATACATTTCCAGCAGAGAGCACAAAACGTTCTTATATTCGCTTAATCAACACTCGAGTTACATATGGTACAAAAATACAGTGAGTTGTTCGTGCGAACACCCACGCACTCTCCTCTGTTCTACAAACGCATTTCTCTCAAATCTCTCTAAACGATATACAAAATATATAAACAATTCTTTGTAAACTGTCTTTGATAACAGTATTGTTCACGGTAACATATCTTAACAATCATTCCAATTCTATCAATTTCAATCACATCATTCATTAACTAAACACTTTAGAACACATTTCATTGTTTTTCCTATTTAAGAGGTAAGATCTCGCTGGTGAAAATAGTCGAGAACGTTTAGTCTTCCTTAATCTATGCCTACTACCAGGTATCCTTTCAATTTTATAAACATGGTGCCTCACTATCGTCTCTGGTTGAGTCAACCTCATACACAAAGAAACCGGACCAGCGAAATCCACATCAGTTGCTAACTCTAATTTTGGTTCCAGAGTCAACAAAAATTCAGCAGTGCTTTGTACAAAGTTTGCTCGAACCTTTGTTCCACCCTGGATCGCAACTCCAGCGCCCATATCCACCAAAGACTGGGCATTCCTGGACCAAAGACTTAACTGGATTTGTCCAGCCAGGTCGAAACTCACAGCCCCTTCGACACTAACTTCACCAACAAACCCAGAAGCCAAAGGAACGTATTCCATGTATCGATGGAGATTCACCAATGCTTGAAAAGCTGGTGTTCTCTCAGAAGCTGTTCCAGACCAAACATGTCCCATCAGCTCTCCCTGACCTGAGAAGAATACAAAAGGTCTGATCACAACTCCCAAAAGAGAAATTTCCATTCCAGCTGTTGCCACTTCATCATCCGCTGGAACATTGTTGTCTTCTTGTTCCGATGATACGAATCCACCCAGGCCTCCAGCGAAAAGTCCTAGAGAAAAAAGATCTGTGGAATGTGATTCGCTTTCTAAAACTACATCCACGACACCTCTTTTTAGAAGACCAGAATTGACTTCCTGAACTGTGACGAGTGATCCATTGCTTCCTGGGGATCTAAGGAAGCTTCTTGTAAAAGCTGTACTGAGACCCTTCAGAGCAAGGACGTCGTAGTTGTGGATTCTGTGAGACTCCCTTCTTAGAGCTTCCTTTAGGTTTTTCGCAAACTGAGGATGCTTTTCGGATAGTTGCTCTAACCTTTGGCTCAGGTACTTTCGAACTTCGTACATCAGATCTCGAGTAGTTAGGTACTGTACAAAACCTTGCAGATCATCAACTGATGGATCATTTTCGAGAATGAGATTCAGGGCTAGAGTTCTGACAGTACTGTCTCTCCTGGGACCTCCTAGTTGATAAAAAGTCTTCAGAGCTGCTGATTTGACTTCCTCGCTTATGTGTTGTTTCGGCAAAGCTCCTAAAGCTAACCAAGCAGCTGCACTCGTGACTTTGCTACCTTTTAATGCAAAATTTAATAAAGCTGGAACGGCTGCTTTGCTTTCGAGGTTTCTTAAGGCTCTGAGGAATTTTAGTTGGCATTCTTCTCCTGTGCAACTGTCCAGACCTAATTCTAAACTAACTCTGGCCTTTTCTATCACAGAAGGGGAACCATGTTGTTTAGCCATTGCAGCTGCAGTGAGGGCTAGGGTTTCCGATACCTTGTCGTTTTGGATGGTCTCTTCGGATCTTTTTAACACGTCTTTGATGATTTCAGGGTCGGGTGTTGGGGAGAAAGATAGGGACCATAAGTACCGTTCGGTATCGTCGCCAATTTCGTCTTGCTTGAGGATTTTCATAGCAGCATGATGAGCTGCTGGGGTTGAGGCTGAGCCTAAGATGTCCCAGAGTTGAGGACGTAATTGTCGATACTTGGGGCTTTTGAGTACCTTCACTAATTCATCGGAGGAAGCTTCTCTGACTAGAGATATTAGTTTCAAGAAGGCTGATGCTGATTTTGCTGTGCCTAGGACTGAGGCGTCGAGGGCATCTCGATATTCTTGGACGGTTTGCTCTAACTGGAAGCATAAGAGAAAAAATGGGAGATTGTTAGGATCACGAAGAAACATAGAAAATTATATCATCAATAAGATAGAATACTCTGCCAGGAAAATGAGGAGATTTTTAAATTATTTAGAACTTTTAACTCACCGTAGAGCATCCGCTATCAGGACAACTCGTCAGCTCAATCTGCAGATCAATAGGAATGTCTCTAAACCCAGGTTCAAGGAGAATAATTGCATTTTTCACACTATCAGCTTCAACAACAGACTCCTGAATTTCATCAATTTTCCGAACTATTCTTTGGGAAGCGACAGCAGAACCAACTTCAGGTTTGCTAACCAAGTGCATAACATGCATTTCCTGTTCTCGAATTTCCAAAGGAAGTAAACTTGGTGTCAAATCATATGTACAATTTCTTGAACTTGTTAGCTTTACACCAAAAACAGGATTAGGGTGGACAACTCTCGGAGGAAGATTGTTCTCCTCACAGGAAATTTTTCTCTTCTCAACTGATGTTGGACCCAAGGAAGTGTAAACCACCCTGCAGAGACCTGAAGCATCTTTTTCTTGAACTTCACCATCAAAAGTTGTGTATTGGAAGAGACTTGCTAATCCTCGTTTTAAATTTAGTGATGAGACACTATCATTTGGATCTGTGAAGATGCTCTGAATCTTTCCATTTTTCCAAACTACAAGAATCGGTTTTGAAGATGTCTCAGGTAATCTTGAAGTGTGCTCGACAAATCCTTCTGGCTCTGGTGCTTTCCTGGATTTTATCCACAGGTGAGGTGAAACAAGCTAAAAAGAATGGTTGAAATTAGTTTTTTGTTAGGCTAATCTAAAAAAATTATTTAACTACATATTCAAATAAAAATAGAATAATTCCTTAATAATGATAATACTTTGCACATTTAATTTTCTTATCAATTCACTGGACATTATACAGTATATCGGAGAAATAAGCAACAGGGCTTGGAAGTGAATAACAAATGGCTCATCGCAGAAAAGGTTATCGAACGAAGATAACATTGCTTCAATGTAAATGTTCTCAATCATTTTAAATATTACTTTTTTGTTTCAATTACGCTGATGTCTTCTTATTTGGTTTTTACAAAAGGTATCGATGAATTTAATTATCAACTTTCTTGATAAGAATATTAATCAAAATTTACGTAAATTATTTTACATCGCTATAATATTGGAAACTAATAATTAAAAAAGAAAAGAAACTGTATTATCCTTATTTACTGCGAATTTTGTTTACTCCACAAATATAAGTATATTCACGTGAAAAGGATCTCAGATGTCAATATTTCTAACTATTAAGTTTTACGATCTTTAATTTTAATCTGAATTTGTTTCAAATTCCGAAAAAATTCTATTTTAAAAAGTCTAGGTTTATTTTGAAGCTGATCAAACTTTGGAGAACAAAAATGCTGTACATGCTTAAAATTAAAAATTGTAATTCTACATTCGAGTGAATTCAGATTTTATTTGAAGTTTAATTAAATATATATATTAGAATTACTCAAATTCTAAAGTTTGTAATCACTGAAATAAACTGCAAAAATTTCTTTTATAGCATTTTTTTATGTTTTTACATTTTTATTAAAAGGAACTTCGCATTTATATTACAGTCAAATTAGCTGAAAAAAGGCCATTTGCTTGAACAAAAAAAGTGGCATGAAGATCTTTGTCTTAAAATGTTTGGATGGATGTCTATTTGAAGCCCTGAAAAGTTCGAGGCTGATTTTTTAATCAATTGTTTGTTTTTAACAAAAAAGGTGTAATCAGAACATTCAGTGAAGATAAAACTATGTTGAATTTTCATTTTTGCAACAAATCGCGATCGAGTGTTTACTATTATCAAATTGGATAGTTCAAAGTATTAAAAAAACATTTTTTTTCAGAATCCAAGAGAGGTGTGGGAGCACTTTTTTTTAAATTCATATTTTGCAAAAAAATCTGTTGAGTTCAACTTTGCTGAAATATCTAACAGATTGTGTACCTTCAGGAAAAAGTATGTTTAAGATGTCAACAAGATTTTTCACATTGTTTATGACAAATTTTTATAAACAATCATTTTCGTTTCATACTTACAACTGCCAGAAAAATCTAAAAAAAAACGTATAGAACCATTCAGGAAGGAGGATTTTAATTATTATTTTCTCAAAAATCCTACGTGCAATATATTCGTTTGGAAAAAATTTCTTGGTTAGAACGATTTGTTATAAAAAATGTGAAAATTTTTGTTAACATCTCAAACATAATTCTTTCTAAAGATGCACAATCTGTTAGATATTTCAGAGAAATTAAACTTAAAATATTTTTTTTACAATACATAAAATAATTAATACTTTGAAATACACAAATTGAGAAGCCAATAGTAAAAGCCCGATCGCGATTTTTTTGCAACAATGAAAATTCATCATCGCTTTATTTTCACTGAAAACCACACAATGTTAATTAATAAATTCATATCTCGTAAACTGTTTGTCGTAGGATACTCGCTAAGGGCTCATTTTAAAGCTTTTATACTCTAACAACGAAGTCAGTTTACAGATATTTAACAGATAACACTATCTCTTAATCGAAAGTAATAACCCGAACAAATGTGTTGAGAAAATATTGCGATTTCACGTTTTTTGTGAATAACAAACAATTGATTAAGAAATAAGCGTCAAAGTTTTCAGAGCTTCAAAAGAATGACAATCCAAACAGGTTGACAAATATCTCCGTGTCTCCAATTTGTTCAAGCAGAAATCCTAATTTGACTGTACTATTTTTTAGCTATTTTTCAACCGTTTTTATTACAATACTTTAAAGAAATTACAAAAATAATTTTAAAAATATATAACAATTTAATATTTTTAGATTTTAAGAACCACAGCAGCAACCATAATTACAATTTTCAGCACTTTTTTTTTAATGCATTTAATATTTTTATTAAAAAATGAAGCACGTTTTCCCATTTTTCTCGAAAATTGTTGATTTTAGAAGAAATATGCTCGTAACTAAAAATATTCCCTTTTCAAGATCTAAAACTTTACAGAAATTTTTTTCCCAAGAATGCAATAGTTTCTCAGATCACTAAAAATTTTGTATTGAAAACCATTAACACAAAATGGTTATTTTTTCCGTTCAATTTGACTAAAATGTTGTACAGATACAAAAGGAGAACGAAATCCGCTGTGGGCCAAAAATAGTGCTTATTGACACTCCTCCTTTATTAGTTTCAAAACACGAGGATTTTCCAATTAGGATCAAAGACTGTAATCTTGACACAGTGTGGACAGTGTGAAATAATTTTAAATTAAAATTGTGCGCGGCTTTTAAAAATATTAGTTCTCCATTGTGTGGCTCCCTACTTGTAAACCACATTTTAATTTGGACCTACCTAATCTGCAAATTTACATGTTTTCAAATCGAAAACATTCCAAACAAAATTTTTAAAATAATTTTATAATGCACTAAAGGTGCACTTTTATTGTGAATTATTATTAATCTTTATAATACTTATAATTTGAACATTTCCAAAAATGTTAGCGGTTTGAAGTTTCATGTAAATTTTAATTTCTTTTAAATGAAATCCTTTCAAGCTTGACAACACTCTAAATTCAAATTTAGAATATTTTCAAAGGATATTTCAAAGGATACTAAGTAAACTTGTAAAAAACTTGTCGAAATAAAAAAGGTGCAACTTGTTTTAAATTTTTGCACTTAGAAAATTTTAGATTGTCTGCCGTTTATAAAAAAGTATAAAACAAAAATATTTAAATTCTGTAAATCTATTAAAAACTTTAATGCCAGAAGTAGCTTGAGAGTAACGAACATGAAAATGTCTATTCTTATGTTACAGTTTCAAACGTATTCTTGCTAAGTTACCACAAAAGTTAATTTATCAGTACTAGTTTCTCTCTAACCTTGAGAAAAATTGTTAATTAATTCTGATTGGAACCAAAAATTTCAAAACATTGCTCGAAAAAAGTAAACAAAAATTTGGATTTAATTTTTCGTGAAATTCCCCTCTTTTTATTATTTTTTTAATCAAGATATAAAGTAAATCTTGCAATTTTTTTTCGAATTCTCCTTTCATTTAAAACAAAAACAAATCATCGAAACTCTTCTGGGTTTGAAGACATCGCCATTTGAGTGAGATCGCGCGCTGTCAGTACCGCGACTCGCGAAAAATGGAAGCTGCAACTTTTCTTCTAACTATGTACGTGCAATTATAATTATTTTAAACCAATTTTATTTTTTCAAACTGAGCATTATGCATTATTCATTGGCAAAGGACATTGCGGTAATAAAATTACTTTCTTTTATAGAAAAAGTGATATTTAATCATAAAAAAGTGTCTCCCGATATTATTTGATAATTTTTTAAACAAATTATATAAACAAATGTTCACTGTAGATATTTGCCTCTGTCATCACTGGGAACATTCTAGGGACTTCTAAGAAAAAAAATGATATCTTGTTCAATTTCAATCTCCACACTTGGAAATTGTTTATAAAATGTGCTTATGAAAATAACAAATAATATCGAGTGACAAATTTTTTCATTACTGAATTTCACTGATGGCATAATTGAAGAAAAATTAAAAGAAAGGATGATCTCGTTTTACCTGTGAAGGTCCACAATGTGCATTGTTTATAAAATTAACAAATAGTACCGAGCGATACATTTTTATGACCAAGTATCACTATGTTGATAAAAGTAACTAATTTTAATGCAAATAATGTTAATGCCGAAATATCCTTTACAAATGGACAATCCATAGTGTTCAGTGTTTTTTAATAAAATTTGTTTATAATATTCATCAGTACAAGTAAACAATTTTTTTATTCCACACATCCCCGCGCATCAAGTACAAGCCATACACAGCATAAGAAAAAAGTCTAAAAATAGTTAAAAGAAAACTAGTAGCCTAAAAAGTTTGAAAAAATCCTAATGGTCTAACATATATCCTATGAGTCAGCCTTGAACTCTTGATCCTGATCATTGATAAAACACATTCTGAATGAAAACGGGTCTCTAAGCTATCATTTAGGAAACTCCTGGTCTCTTAATTTCTTTCAAAAAAATTTGAAATAAATTGGCTCATAAATCAAGGGTTATTTTTATCTCTATAGTGATTTAGTATACACTTCTGAACTTTTGATGATGCAGCAGATAACTAATGTTCATTGTGTATTCACAGCCTATCCACGTGACTCTTGCATATAACATGCACGCAAAAACATTTCACTTCAGGTTCAGATTCTTTAGATGTTTCAAATACGTATTTCAGGTATTTTAGAAGTTTCAAGTAATTGGTTATGGTCGAGGTGTTGGAATGTATAATGGAATAAATAATGGAATGAATGAATAGGAGAATGGAATGTACTAGTACATTCCATTCTTTTCACGAATTTCTTTCGCTTTCATGTATACCTTAAGTTCCGACCGTTCAAATGAACGAAATATTTTTCCCCATTTCTATTTTATCCATAAATATTGTTCCAATTGCAAAGTCATCAGTAAAAAATGTCGTTCATTTGAACGCACAGAACTTCAGGCACCATCGCTTTCTTCCATTGGAACAATTGTAGCAATGCTAACATTGTAAAAGTATGTAAAGAAGATACGATGTCCAAGAAGTTACAATTTATTCCATTTGGAAATCTATGTTGATAAATAAAAACACCATCTTTTCTATAATCCAATTCTTTTTGTGGACTCTAGTTTGATTGAGACTAATTTGAGCTACAAAAACAATTTGTCATATAGACCAATGTAGATGGTCAATTCCTCAATCAATCCTTTTTGGTTTGATCCACTTTGAAATACAAAAAGGACTACATATTTATCTCATCCAATTCAGCGTATCATCTTCATTTTCATTCATATACTAATTATAATGAAACAAAACGATTTGTTTTCGGTCAATCCAATGCAGATCAGCAATACCTTGCTTCATCAATAATTAGACTTAGCCAGATTAATCTCCCACAAGAGAATTCAATTTTCTTTCAGATTTTAAGTTATAACAATCGTAAAACATTATTATAACTATAGAGTAGAGGTGATAATTCAAGAATGATATAAACTGATGAAATAATATACCTTAATTTTTAAAATGATTGTGTCTGGATCTTTCGGATCATGCCAAACTGGAACGACTTCAAGTTGCCCCGTCATTTGAAATCCAACATCTCCACCAGGTCTGGGTGGTCCAGCTTCTCTGAAGATAAGCGTTGTTGTGAATTCGTATCTAAGTCCATTGCCAAGGTTCCAGCCTCTGGTGGCTCCAGCAACAGCTAGAAACAAGAAGCACAGACTCCAGCACGAGGTGGTCATCGTGAACCATGGGTGTCTTGAAAAATATTTTTTTTTCTTGTTGATATGATTGACAATTGGATGATTGTTTGAGACTGGAGAGTTAGGGGACTAACTAAACTAAAAAGAGAGAGATCACTGAAGTTCACTAGCCGCGAGTCGCGAGTCGACTGATGACGGCGCCGTCTTGTTCCTCTTCTTTGGTGTGTTCGACTGGACAGATATGAGCCACAAAGGATGTTTTCAAAGTGTGGGTGTTCAGAGATAGGGAAGATAGGTTTGTGTGAACTTGGATTCGGGGACCGTTAATCGATGAGCGAAGTCCATGCTACACGATACCAACAGTACTGACAGAGACCTTGAATATTAGTGTTACCAAAATTAGTAGTCGCTGACATAAATACCAGAAATTCCCTTTTTATTAATTTATTCTAGTTTTCAAATTTAATCTGAATTCAATTTATAATTTTATAATTTTATTTTACTTTGTTAGAAATTGAAAAAGAATACATTTTAAGTTTAAAATAATAATTATTATAATAAATAATGTAATAATTATATGATATAATATAATATTTATAATATCTTTTTTTTGTTTTGAAAAAAAATTATGTTTAGGGGTGCCGCAAGCCCCATGAAGTTTAACATGTATTTCCCATAAGAAAAAAAGACGTTTTTGTAAATCTTATCCAGAATCCTCAATAATATCTCAATCGAGTTGAAACTCAACATTTCGCTTCAAAATTAGCCATAGAATACGAATAAAATATCACTTCTCAAATATCACCCCCATAAGTCTGTTTTATAGGGTCCCAAAGGAAACCCCATAAGTGAAACAATGGGTTTTGCGAGTCTTTGGCGCTCATTACGATTTTTTTTGCGGTTTTTTCAATGCGAATTGTTTCTAATACATGAAATATTACTTTATACTGAAAATTAGATATTTTCATGAATTGTTTAAACAATTTATTATTGGTTTTAGCAATTTTCTCATAGAATGGAGTTAGAAAGACGCGGTTTTTTCACAAATTTTCCATTTTCTGTCCTATTTTTCAATTAGAGGGAAGTGATTGTTTATACATGTTAACAATAGTGATTGTTTAAACAATTTATTATAATCATTAATAACATTATATTTAAATAATGCTAGAAAGATGCGTTTTTTTTTTAATTTCGGGCTTTTTGTCAAATTTTAATGTGGAGTGAAGTAATAATTAATTCAAGTTAGCAAAATAATTGTTTAAACAATTTATTATACTTATTAATAATATTATATTTGAATAATGCTAGAAAGATGCGGTTTTTTTGTAATTTCTGGCTTTTTGTTTAATTTTCATTTGGAGTGAAGTAATAATGAATTAAAGTTAACAAAAAAGTTGTTCAAACAGTTTAATATTATTGTTAATAATATTCTCTTTGCTTAATTGGTAGAATGTTGCGGGTTTTTCTGAAATTTTCAACTGTTTGTTTATTTTTTATTAGGCGTGACTTAATAATTAATTAGATTTAGCAAAAATAATTGTTTAAATAAATTATTATGGTTTATGACTATCTTCATCTATATCGATTGCGCCTGATAGTTGCGGTTTTGGCAATTTTTACCTTTCTGTATTTTTTTCACATAGTGAGGTAATAATTAATTAAAGTTAACAAAAAAGTTGTTTGAACAATTTAATGTTGATTCCTGCCTCTTGTGTAAAATAGCTTTTTGTCTTTAAATTAATTTTGTCTTTAACCTTTGGGAAAAGAGCAAACATAATTCACTTAAATCAACAATACCATTCGAAAAATCAGTTTTGTTGTGGTTGACTTATTATTTGTTCATAAATAAAAAAGCGATGCAAAGTGAAAGATTTGAGGAAAACAGCCATTTTCTAGCACTTATATAAAAAAAGATAGTGATAAATAATATTAAACTGTTTAAACAACTTTTTTGTTAACTTTAATTCATTATTACTTCACTCCAAATGAAAATTAAACAAAAAGCCAGAAATTAAAAAAAAACCGCATCTTTCTAGCATTATTCAAATATAATATTATTAATAAGTATAATAAATTGTTCAAAAAATCATTTTGTTAACTTGAGTTCATTATTACTTTACTTCAAATGAAAATTTGACAAAAAGCCCGAAATTTAAAAAAAAACCGCATCTTTCTAGCATTATTCAAATATAATATTATTAATAATTTTTATAAATTGTTTAAACAATCACTATTGTTAACATTGATGAACTATCACTTCCCTCTAATTGAAAAATTGGACAACAAATGGGAAATTTGTGAAAAAACCGCGTCTTTCTAACTCCATTCTATGAGAAAAGTGTTAAAAATAATAATAAATTGTTTGAACAATTCATGAAAATATCTGATTTTCAGTATAA
Organism: Andricus quercusramuli; assembly: GCA_932178445.1. Lineage (NCBI taxonomy): Eukaryota > Metazoa > Arthropoda > Insecta > Hymenoptera > Cynipidae > Andricus > Andricus quercusramuli. The sequence goes on along the minus strand of CAKNXH010000141.1, from coordinate 176,190 downwards.
AGTAATATTTTATGTATGAGAAACAATTCGCATTAAGAAAACAGCAAAAAAATCATAATTAGCGCCAAAAACTGGCAAAACCCATTTTTTCACTTATGGGGTTTCTTTGGGACCCTATAAAACAGACTAATTGCAAAGAGAAATGTTGAGTTTTAACTCGATTGAGATAATATTGAGGATTCTGAATAAGATTTACAAAAACGTCTTTTTTTCTTATGAGAAATACATGTTAAACTTCATGAGGCTTGCGCCACCCCTAAATATCATTTTTTTTCCAAAACAAAAAAAAATGGATTTATTTTTGGGTTGATTCGAACAAATTTGGGGACTGTCCCCAAACAAATTCGAAAAAAATTTTTTTGGACCACCCTAATATACCCTAATATACCCTAACTACCGTGCGCAAGTTTGCGACCACCTCTTTTTTGATGACTGATAAAGTTCTCTTAATTTTAATTATGTCAGAGCTAATATTTGTTTTCTCTAAAGGGTTGAATGCTCTTAAAATTAATATTGCAAAAATAGTGAAAATGTCAGTGTTCAATTTAGGAGCATAAATATAAAAAAATTTCCTATCACAGTGCAATTTATATATTTACAAACTAGAAAAATTGCATTAAAATGAGCCCAAGAACATTAAAAAATATTGATTATTACAAAATTTATTGAAAATTTAAGAAAACATAGAAATTTACACTCTTTTTCCAATATTTACTTAAAAAATAGGCAAATTGGCTTCATCCTGGGCTCATTTTATACAGAATTTTGAGAGAATCCAACGCTTTACAGAAAAAATTGTTTAGCTCTGACATAATTGAAATTAAGAGAACTTTATCAGTCATGCAAAAAGAGGTGATTGTAAACTTTTGCACGGTAGTGTATATATATTATAGTATATAAATATGTCTTCTAAATAGTATTCTAAGAAATTTTCCGGACGCGCGTGTTTGTGTGTGTGCGAACACCAAAAATGTTTCTTTTAATCTTGTACCTGGGATACATTACAACTATTCTTTGATAAAAAACAAAA